>JAXQQM020061727.1:0-51356 GCA_034641835.2 Pinus albicaulis
GCAAAAGTGTTTTGAATATTTAAGAAAATTCTTGGGTATGACTGATAACCCAACAGCTGACTTTAAGGGGCAGTGTTAAAAATATTAAAGTCACATGCGTACCCTGAGAGGTAGAAAACGGAAGTAAAGGGACGAGGATATTGTGTGCACAACACTTTTCATTCAAGAGGAATGGAGCAAGTAAGGAGGAATTAAATGTTTATAGGGCCTCGGCCACCGTGCGAGAGATGATATTTTTTTTTATGGATCGCATTATACGGAAATGAGATGAATTGAAGAAAGTCTGTGGATCAATGTTAAGTCACTATATTAATAGTGTAGTCCCTTATTATGTTAGTGTAGCCCCACTTATTGTTATTTTTGTACCCTTGTAACCCCCATTTTGTTATTATTGTGCCCTTAAATTATTATTGTTAGGTCGGCTAGGATTACATTGTGGCCCACTAGGATTACATTATGGCCCCATGGACTCCTATATATAGAAAGGAGGTTTTGTGAATTGTATCATCCAAGAATTGTTCATTTACGTAATGTATTGGAGGTTTCCCCCTCGAAGTGGCTCATTTCTAAGGCGTTTATATCTCTTTTCTTCTATTTTTGGAGCTGGTTACACAACATTTGGTATCAGAGCTTTGGATTCTAGGGTTTCGCTGCTCCAAACAGGTCATCGTGGAATTTTCGCTATAATGTTTTTTCTACGAAGTTTCAGAAGCTGAAATTTTTAGGGTCTGGCTTAGAAATCTTTGATGAAACTTGCCTAAATTGCGAGCTTGGTTCTAATATTTGAGGAATCATCTTCATGGAAGTTAGGCATTTGTTCAGGCTCATAAACAGGTCATCGTGGAATTTGCACTATAAATTTTTTTGTACGAAGGTTCAGAGTCTGAAATTCATATGGTACGAAGCTGAAATCTTGAGGAAATTCGTCAAAAAATTTCAGAGCTTGGTTCGCAATATTTTTGGAGATATGATCTGTGGAAGGTAGTGCTTTTTCAGGCTCCTGAATTTCATCTCAAAGAGGTGATTGTGGGAAAAGTTCAATAACTCTCTCTCTGGGCATTGGATTGGAGTGCCGTAAAAATTGGTCGCAAGTGCACAGACTGTAGTTTCTTGGCTATCAATTTTAGAGACAAAGGACGAAACAGTGACACGTGGCAAGTCGTACAAGTTCGCACTACTGAACCAGTCCATAATTAGGTCATTGTGGGAGATTGGACACAACTTTGTCTTGGAGAATCCAAATCAGGTCAGACCTGTGGCATTCAAAAGAGAATTCAGAGGGCTATTTCATTGCTGAATTTCAGATATTGAAGAGTCGCAATCACAGAGATAATCCAATTCCAATATCGAGCTCCTCAAAAGCAAGTAAAAGGTGTGTATTGTTTTTCCCGAATTGCATAAATCTTGTTTGAAAAATAAGTTTGAAGTGATTCCAAGGGCCTATTGAGCATATATTTCAGTATTTCGTTTTGAAATTCCTCCTAAAAAGAATTCAACACCAATTAAGCCCTCATAAATCTATACTATGATGCATGAAGTGGAATAATTGCAGTATGAGATATCAAAATTACGGTACCAAGTGCAACAAATTTCGATCTTACGAAGAGCAACCGAAGCTGACATAGATGGTTTAAAAGAAGAAATGGAGGCTAAGTTGGATGGTTTGAAGGATAAAATAATAGCTAATATTGATGATAAATTAGTGGAAGATGACATCGAGCATCAACAACAAGTTCTCCAACTCTCAAAGGATAACCTAACTTTGGTGCAGAATCTAATGAAACAACAAGAATATCAACATCACATCGAAAGAAGTTCTGAAGCAGTCACAGAAACAATAAATCGACAAGTACGATCAATTTCAGAGTATCTCAGCAAGTGGAAGAACTTTCCTGTAGAAGATTCCACATGGGAGGATGAGAATTTTATACAGAAGCATCAAGAAATAATCAAGCGTTGAGGACAACACTTGTTTGAAGGAGAGGGGCATGTTAAGTCCCTATATTAATAGTGTAATCCCTTATTATGTTAGTGTAGCCCCACTTATTGTTATTATTGTACCCTTGTAACCCCCATATTGTTATTATTGTGCCCTTAAATTATTATTGTTAGGTCGGCTAGGATTACATTGTGGCCCACTAGGATTACATTATGGCCCCATGGACTCCTATATAGAAAGGAGGTTTTGTAAATTGTATCATCCAAGAATTGTTCATTTATGTAATGTATTGGAGGTTGCCCCCTCGAAGTGGCTTATTTCTAAGGTGTTCATATCTCTTTTCTTCTATTTTTGTTTGGATACTCAACATACATTCAACCACGCAACAGAAATTTTATTAAAGAGAAGTCATTTCGGGATCTTAAGCCCTCACCAACCAATTTTTTATTAAACACGCCAAGCTTTAAGTTTTGATTTGGGCCACGTCATCTGTGGTCCCCACCACTTCATCGCCCATCGCCAAGTTATATTTTCCATGTCTTTTTGATGTGAAATCACGAGCGATGCGATGTTGCGATAGCACACATCACATATCGCAACAAACAGAGTTACATAGACCACTGCAAAGGTTTCTGTCGAAGGTTTATTGCGATGCAATGTGATGTGGTCCCTACCACCATCGCACATCGCAATCTCCAAGTCCAAAGGTCCGTCCGCAAACCATCCGATCTGTCGACAGCCGATGCGCCGATATCAAGTCCAGGCCCACAAGGTTTATTAAAGTTTGTTTAAAGTTTCATGCGGCATAGTATTAAATTTTTTTGTTTATTTCTTTTGTTTTATGTTTTTAATAGGGTCACGCCATATAAAATAAAATGTCCTGTAGGCTTATTGTTGTGTAAATAAAAGCCCGTAGGCAGATAAAAACACAGTAAGACCAAAGAACATTGTTTTGTGCATTTTGAGAGACAAAGAGAAGTTTTTTTTTAGAGCACTGCGTCTGTAGTAGTCAAGTATTTTTGTAATCCCAATTCTGTGGAAGAAATTTGTAATAGTGTTAGTTTTTAATGAAAAGGAAAGCATTTTATGCCATCTCTGTCTAGCATTTCTCTATGTTAAAAGAGGAGAATATTATTCTCCTTGTGTGTTTGGAATATTTAAAAATTCCAACATTGCTCAGGGTAAATACCAACACCAGCAACTGAAACAGGTTTTTCTAGAAATATATTGTTTTGCAACCTTGTTGATATTTGTACAAGTGCTTCTTAAACTGCCCCCTGTTCACCAGTGACCTGCACAACTTGGTCATTTTGGGATGCACATTTTGGCAATTTTTTCTTGCCAAAAATATATATATTTGATCCAGTTAATTTTCTCATCTCAGCAATAATTATGCCGCCCTTTCCAAGCAAGCACCCAATCTGGTTTGACGGGACAAGGAGTCTTGCCATTGAAAATTTATCTTTCTCAGGTCTAAAAGTGACAACACGATTGCACACCCGAAGAAGAGCATTCTGTGCAGGAGAAAGTCTACCTTCTGGGATCGCAGATGCTGTAATGATGACAATACGTTCATCTTCCTCAAGTACAGAATTGGAAATTTTGATTTCAACACCTATGTCCCTCTGGAGTCCTTTAACTATAGAACCAGCTTTTCCAATGATTCCTCCAACCTTATCATTTGAGCATAACAGCCGAAATATGATTTCCTCCTATGGATGCACTATTTGCCTCATGTTAGGACTAGTTTCATGCATCATAGAAACAGAATAAGGTCCCTTCGAATGATAGTCAATACCACCAAATGACCCACCACCGGGAAATATAGCTCCTTGAATTACTGAAGAATTATTTGGAGAAAATATGTCACCGTGTGGAATTCCAGACCCCTGAGAAAGATGACCTGCAGGTCTAGTAGTATAAACATTTTCTCGATCACGAGGATGGTTTTCACAAAGATGGTCAGATACAGCTAATAGAGCCTTTTTGACAGAGGTCACATCTCCCATAATTTGCACCACTTCATCTGTGGGTAAGGTGCATGCAGGAACTTGTTCTCTTGAAAGAACATGGATTTGAGAACCAATTTCTATGCGAATTTGCTGTATAATCTTTCCACCTTTGCCAAGAACACAACCAACTTGATTAATAGCCACCAACAATCTAGTAACTGTCGGAGTTGTCTTTTTATCAGTCTCCTCGTTCACCTTTACATCAGGTTCCCCTTCCAATATTTTGTCATGAACACGAATAAGTGCTTCTTGTGCTGGAGAAACACGTTTCTCTTTTTCAAGGTCTTCTTCACTTCGAGCCCCTTTCCCCTGTTCCTTTGTAGCACTGCTTTCATCAGCATTTTTCTCTATCTATCCATTATCATCACTTCCAACAGGTTTTTCATTTTTCTCTGTCCTTCCATTATCATCACTTCCAATAGGTTTTTCCTTGTCTCCTTTTATATCCTTCTCTAGAGCTACAATAACAATAACTCTCTCCTCACAGCCTAGAAAACCCTCCTCAATTCTGATCTTTGCACCTATCTCTTTCCTGATTTGCTTTATAATGCTGCCTCCCTTGCCAATTATACCTCTAGTCTTTGACCCAACACAAAGTATACGAAATACTGTTTTGTCGGGTTCAATTTTCAAAGGAGATGGTGGGTCACGAGATGATGCAGAAGCACGCCTTTTTTGTCTAGCCTTGGGCTCTTCGGAATCCCATTCATATTTCCTCTTTTTAAAGGTCATAACAAATGAAGGATCCATGACAATAAGGAAGCGAACCTTCTTTTTCTTCCAACGATTCGAACTCCAGAACTGTAGCTTAGAAAATTTATTTGAAACACTGTAAACCAGTAACTGTAATCAAATTGGGTCTGCCTGTGAAGGAAATGATGTCATATCTCTAGTATAAGTCTATTTGATCTGGCTCAATACTAGAAGAGAATGGTGTTTTGCTTCTCCATATTTATTCGCTTCAAATAGATATGTCGACTTCTACAAACAATCTTGTTTGGGAATGAATATATGCCTGCAATAGTTTTGAAGTGTATAGAAATCATCTCCCCAATATGTAAACTTGTCCTTGCTAAGAATTATAGCACTGGGCCTCTTGGAATAGGAGTAGTAATCCCTGCAACAATAAATCACAGTATCAGATAATCTCCTACAACCAAATCTTGCCATATTTTCAAAGAAAACACAAAAATGAATTCCACTAACATAGCAAAGTGTCCACCCAAGATGGATGAGATTTCATTACGGTGGCAAGAGATCCACCCAAGCTAGAGTCAAGGCTTCACTAAAATCCCTCAAAAGTGAACTCACTTGAGCTCCTTACCAATAGAAAATGATATTGATGGAATAGAATGATCAATCATTGGGCTCCCTTCTCTTTTTATAATAATTCATTGAGACTTCTCCAAGCTTCTCAATTTTCCTTTAATATTATTTTATTGAAAAAGTTAATTTTCCCTCATGAGTGATTTTTCCCCTTTTTAAAATAAAATACTTTTTGTATCTGCTATTATTTATTATTTACCCTTTTTATTTAATAATAACAAAATAGGGTAAATTCCCATGGATCTTCTAGATTAATGTTTCCTTGTCACTAGCTTATTAGGAGATGACTAGGCAAGGGTAAAGTCATGTCTCTAGCTCATGTGATAGGAGACATTAAAGTCCTCCCTGCCTAAAATTTCTTTCCCTCAAACAATTTTATCCCTGGATGTTGCAATATCAATTCGTTTGTGTTTAGATTTCCTTCCCTTATGTATTTGAATGTCCCAAATAGTTCTATTGTTGCCTCATACATGTCTTTCACTTTGTAGGTTACATTTCCCTAAGAGATTTCTGCTACAACCTAAATATTATCATCATTTATAGTTGCTTCATTTCTGAGTACTATCTGGAATTCGTTCAAATCTGTGTCAATGAGATCTGGCTCATCACTAAGAGTGGCACCAACATATGATAGTGAATGTATTTCCATTCGTCAAAACTCGAACTGGTCTTTGTAAATAGGAGCTAGCCCATCACTATTTCCCGATTGAGTGGTTACAGATGCCTAAAATATCCATCCAGAAAACCACATAACCTTTTGCAGCATGGAAAACTTTGATAGTCAGCCATGAATATTCCACTTGGCTTCTTCTTCTTGAGTTCAATATTAGTCTCTTGGAAATCCCAACGACGTGGAATGATCTCTTCAACAGTCTAGTGATCATCAACAACTGTAGGGGGATTAACAAAGAAAAATTTCACGGCCTTAGAAAGCTTCTCCTCATGCAATTTTTCTATTTAGAAAACAATTTGTTGGCTATTGTAAGCAAGTCGCCAAAACCTTAGCTTTACTCTTTGAACCTATACCCACTGCTATCATGTCGCATTCCATCATGGCATAAAGGTATGGCCTCCACATTTTATATCCCATAACAATTTCCTCGCCCAATTTTGTTGGAACAATACGTGTATTTCCATATTTTGCAATATAACATAAATTTGGTAACCTTTTAATGCAATCATGCATTGTTACATCAATGCCAATTCTAGTGTTAACCATGCAAGTTAGCTTCACTCAAAAGTGTCAGTGTTCTTGTGATACTTCCATCGCACTTTAACCTACTCGATTGCTTGATTTCGGATCATGAGCATCTTTCTCTATAAAATACGTTGAGGTTACAACTAGAATTCTCCTTCTAGATCCACCTGCAATACATACTAGACAAAGACATGATCAACGTATTTAACATACTTCTTAAGCAACGACACATGGAAAACACCATGGATTTTCACTATCAGAGGCAGTGCAAGTCGATAGGTTACTGGTCCAATCCTTTCAATAATCTTGAAAGGCCCACAATATCGAGGTGCCATCTTGGCACATGATCCAATTCGTAAGGTGCTCTTCTTGGGTGCACAAGTAAACTTGTTTCCCAACTTGAAAATCCTTAAACATCATGTTCTGTGCTACATAACTTTTTCCTGTCTTGTGCTACCTTCATGTTCTTCTTGATTACCTACATTTCCAATTCCATCTCTTCCAACATTTCCAGTACTATCAACACCCTGTTAACTGGATCACTCCAACTGATAGGAGTATTACAACTCCGCCCATACAATTCCTCAAATAGAATCATCCTCAATGACTCCTGATATCCATTGTAGTAATCAAACTCAACCAATAGAAGGTACTCTTGCCATCTATTTTGTTGATTCATCACATACATATTTACATGTCCTCCAATAGCCTATTGAACCTCTCTATTTGTCCATATGTTTGTGGATGATAAGTTGTACTGAAGGCCAACTCTGTCCCCAAACCTAGAAACAAATCCTTCCAAAACTTGGAAGTGAACTTGGCATCCCTGTCTAACACAATCCTCTTTGATACACCAGTAGCCTCACTACATATTTAATGAATACATCATTAGTTGAATAAATATATTTCACTAGAATGAAGTGCGCTACCTTTCTCAATTCATCAACCACAACCATGATATAATCATGTTGTCTAGATTTCCTCGGAAAACCTATGACAAAATCCATAGGAATGACCTCCCACTTCCACTCTAGGATTAGAATTGACTGTAGTAATCCACCTAGATGCTTACACTGTACTTTTACCTGTTGAAAATAAAAGTATCTAGCCACAAACTCTACCACTTCCTTCTTCATATTCGGTCAATAATAAAACTTCTTCACTACTATCAATGTCTTATGATATCCTGGGTTACCTAAATATGGTTTAGCATTAAATTCCCTCAAGATAAGCTTCTTGAGCTCATTTTCACCTGTCACATAGATCTTGTCCCTAAACCCGACCAAGCCATTTGATGTGAGATGATAGTCCACATCTTGATCACCTATACCTCGTTGTAACTTGTGCATAATATCTCTATACCTTTCATCATGTTTTCTTGCATGTAAGATCCAATCCTGTAAGTCTGTCCAATAATAACTCATAGTTGTTATACGATTCACCTGTATCCTCCTGCTAAGAGAATCTGCAAACTTCTTCTCTTTACCTTTGATGTACCTGATCTCAAATTTGAACTCAATGATCGTGGCCAACCATATAGATTTTCTAGAATTCATATTCGGTTGGCCAAATAAATACCTCAATCCACTGTGATCACTCATCAGTACAAACCTCCTTCCAAGAAGATAGTTCCTCCACATATTTAGTGCATGAATTATCACTACCAACTCAAGATCACGTGTCTGATAATTCTACTCGTGCTCATTTAGTTTTCATGACTCATAGCATACTACCCGTCCTTCCTACATAAGGACTTTGCCAAGTCCTCTCTTACAAGCATCTGTACACATCACAAATTCTTTGTCTGTATCTGCAATCTTGAACACTAGAGCATCTATTAACAACTTCTTCAATTGCTCAAAACTTGTTGCACATTCTTCTGTCCATTCAAAGTTCTTGCCTTTTCACTACAATGATGTGATTTGATATGCAATCCACGAGAAGTTACTGGTGAACCTCCTATAATAACCTGCTAGCCCCATAAATGAGCTTACGTCATCCAATTTCCTGGGTCCTTCCCATTCCATGATAGCCCTTATCTTCTCTCGATCCATTGCTATACCTTCATTGGATACCGCATGTCCCAAGTAATGTATTTATTCCTGAAAGAAACTGCATTTTCTAGGCTTGGCATAGAACTAATGCTCTCTTAGAAATCTCAATACTGATGCTAAATGCTCGACATACTATCCTCATTCTTAGAATATATCAAGATGTCATCAATGAATACAATAACAAACTTTTCCAAATAAGGACACAACACATTATTCATCAAGCACATAAATGTAGTTAGAGCATTAGTCAAACAAAATGGAACTACAACAAACTCATAATGCCCATACCTAGTCTTGAAAGTTGTCTTGTATATGTCTCCTTCCTTGATGTGTACGTGATGATATCTGGATCTCAGATCAATCTTCGAGAACACCGCTGCTCCCTTCAACTGGTTAAACAAGTCATCAATCCTCGTCAATGGATACCTGTTCTTAATGGTCACCTTGTTCAAATGCCTATAATCAATGCACAACCTGAAAGTACTATCCTCATTTTTCTAAAAAAATATTAGTGCACCCTAAGGTTGTATTCATTGTACATTGTGGTCAAAGTAGTCAACTTATTTGTAAGTGTCCTTAGTATGACCCTCAGCATGACAGTTGGTGCACCACAAGTTTTTCTTCTGGAGTGTGAATTTTTCAATTGTTCGATTTTATCTTCGTTTTTTTTATCAGTCGATGAAACAATCAATTGACCTTCTTCATATGTTTCAATTCACTATGCCAAATTAAGAGCCTCTTCACATGTCGTGACTTCGTGTATTCTTAGAGGGTCGTGGATATTTTGCAAGAGGCTAGTGATGTGCCATTGTACTAATAAGTGTGCATCAATAATATATGGGATTTGAATTAGAAGATCATTGAATCTCTTATCATATTCTCTGATTGTCTCATTTGGTCGTTGTTTAATTTCTTTTAATTTTTGAGTTGCAAGGTGTTTGACATCCTGAGCCTTGAAGAAGGTAAGAAAGCTATTATTTATTTCATATTTCATATTTTTTTGCTTCTCGATGAGGTTCATAAACCATGTTAATTCTTTATTTATTAATGTAGTTGCAAACTCGACCATTTGATTATTTTCATCATTGATATTGTTCGCAAACCAAAAATTTTCACTAACGTATAAATGTTTCTTTGGATCCTCATCACCCTCATAGAGTGGAATGTGATTTAATCCCATTGTGCTTGTTGAAATTGTTGATGTTCCAATTATTTTAGTATGATTTTTCTGAATGTTCATGACATAGTCAGCGGTAGGTCAACTACTCTCAAATGTGTTGCTTTGATCCTTATCGACAATGTCTCTCGACAATGACTCATCGGTTTGACATGCTTTATATATGTATTTGGTGAATCAGTTTACTCTGGGCCGTGTCCCTTCATCGAACAAACTCATACTTTCAATTTATTTGATAGATACTAATTGCAGTAGCGGGGGTACAATCGTGAGATTAATGAGTTGGAGAAGTATTTTTTCAATTTCTTGATTCTCACTATTTGATTGATTTTCGTTGATATTTACAGATTCTGGTTGAATTCTTCGATCTTCTTCATTATGACAAACGACTAGTATATCTGAATAATGTTGCGATGATTTCTGAAGGAATTATCTCACAATGGGACTTGTTATGGCTATAGTTGAAATCCATTGAATGGTAGGACCAGAGTCATCAATTTCCATTACATTTGTTTGTCTTCTAGGACTTATAAGTAGACCATTGTTTTTTGTTGAAGCGGGTAATGCAACACCTCTCAACTCATCTGAGGAGTCCTGGATATTTGCTCACACACTCATGATTCTGAATTCTAATTCTCTAGTATTCTTCTTCAATTTTTTCCTACCACTGTTGTCGTTTTTCACTCGCTATTCTCTGGATGTCGGACAACTAATAGTATTTTCGATTGTAAATGTGTCAGACAATTTTTTTTTGGGGGTAGTCAATTGTCTTCCTTCCATTTTTATAGTTATCTGTTATCACTATAAAAAAAATTCCAAACTTGGTAGTTTGTATTTGTTCTTAAGTCATGGTCTTAGAATAGGGGTCAAGTCATTTTCATGTTTTTAGAGTCTATGTCATAAGGTTAGAGTTTCATTACCATCATCAAATAAGGTCCAACAACTTTGTTTTACATTTTAGGGGTCCCATTTCATGTTTCGGAGATCATGTGTTTAGCCACTTTGCAAAATTAGGATACAAGCAGAATTCTTCAAACTGGATACAGGTGGCAGAAAATCAAATAAATTGAAGACATCCAAAAGGTTAGATTTTCAGGATGACGTGGCAGAGTTTATCTTTAAGCCCATAAAACCCTCAACTAGGCACTCCAAGAAGTTGAAACAGTCAGACATGAAGATAGATCAAACAGGAGGTGAAAGTGCTAATGTTTTTGAAGAAACCACAAATACATCATTTTCAATGCCTGAAGAAGACATAAACAAGGTTTTCAATATTCAGAAGGAAAAGAGCAGCTATGAAGATGTCAAAGACAAACTCAGATTTGCAAATAATGAGATTGATAAATTGAAGAAAAAGGTGAGAGTGCATGCAGAAGAAAGGGCAAACTTTAAAAGGATAAAAGGACTGTGGGAGATGGAGAAAAATCCAAACCCTGAATTAATTGATAGACAAGCTCAATTCATCATATGGACCCTACCTACAATCAAAGAAGCAAAATTCATTCGGATGGTCAATACCAAGCTAAGGGAAAACTATAGAAGGCTTAAGAGGAGAGTAGAAGACCTGGAAATACAACTAGCACAGTTTGAAGATCAGCCACAACTAAAATAAGTGAAAACAGTAAGTGTCATCCTCTAACAAATTTTTGAGGTTATGTGGTAATATCTCATTTTTGGAGTTGTTTAAAGTTGATGTTTATGGGTTATGAAAGCTGATATACACCTGGAAATATAGTATTAAAGGGTTTAAAACTAAAATTTTGGAAGGAAGCTATGTAAAGTGAAGACTTAGCAGTTTCGTAGCATGCTACGAAACTGCTGAAGGTGACACACAACAGTTTGAAGAATTTTTGCAATTTTCAAAGGTGAAAAGGGTTTGGTTTTTGAGCTTTGATGCTGGTGGGAGGTATATGTAGAATATCAATGAAGATCCAGGAGGTTTGGCACATAAAAATGGATGTTTGAAGCATGATTTTAAAAGGAAAATTCTGCGCTATGAAAACAACAGACTCAGCAGTTTCGTAGCGCAGCAGTATTGACAGTTTTTGCACCATTTTGGAGGTTTGGGATTTGCACAGTTGGAAGGTCGAATTCAAAAGAAGGTTATAAGACATTTTCCACATGTTTTGAGCACCAGTTCTTCAGCAGTTGGTTTGAATGGACAGAAATGAGGCATTCAGCTATTATACAGGGAACATGCTCCTATTTTGCAGGAATGGATAAGAAGCAGGTTGATGGGGTCTAACAGCAAGAAGATAAACAACGTCATGGTCGAAGTCTAGAAGAAATAGCTTTCAAGCATAGTTTTTAATGATTAGATAAGGTTGTTAAAGGTTGTTAAGATATAATAAATAGTGTTTTAGTCCTAGTTGTATTAGGACAGTAAGACAGACAGTTTAACTGTCAGTTTGTAAATGAAGTTTGTTTAGAAGTTGATAGGTGTCAAATTCGAATTTATTCTAAAATGTTTGGAAGGAATCGAAGGATGTAATGACCACTATATAAGAGGGAAGAAATCGAATTGCATAGGGTTGGAAAATGTTATCAGGACTGGCTACTTTTGTAAATACTTTGGAGGAGCTGATATATAAGGTATATGTTTAATCCTTTCCGAAGTCGAGAAGGGTAGTACTTCGTTGAGCTTTCGTGATGGTATCATGTGTTTTACTTCATAGTTTTTATGCTTTGTCATTCACAATCTGGTGAACATGCTCGACTTCCTTTAGGTGTTAATTTATGGTGAATTGAGTTGTTGTGTCCCATTCTATCATGTGTTTTACTTCCATAGTTTTGATGCTTATTACTCATAATTCATGGTCATTCATGCTCTGACTTCCTTTAAGTGTTAAGATTTGATAAATCTCTGTCAAATACTCTCCTTTCAATACTTTGATGTATCATGACTCAGAATTCATGCATACATGCTCTGATTTCCTTCGAACCTCAAGATATTGAGACTTTCCTAAATGTGTCATCCTTTCATTGAAGTATATACAAGCCTCAGTTTTAGAAGAAGAGCTATTTCATTATCTTATCCCTGTCACTTACTCCATAGCCCAATGGTAGCTTGTCTTCATCTTTCAACTTGCAAACATACAAAACCACAAACCATAGAGTTAGCCATATATCTTTATACAAAATCATTAACCCTTGAGAGAGCCCTCTCAGGCTGAGGAGGCTAAGCCTCAGCTAAAAGCTTGGTTTGAAATAGTTACACTGAGGTAGTCTGATCAGTAGCCTATCAAGGTCCTATTTTGGTGATAACATTTTGGTGCGTCTGCCAGGATTCTGAAGATATAAATCTCTCGAAAAATCATGAAGCTAAAATCTTGAAGGTAGTAGGAGCTCAGAAATATTTTCGAGGCTACAAAACTACCTTGGTGACTCCATTGTTGAAGAATTCAAAATTCATAGATTCGTGATTCCACTGGAGTTATGAAGAACTCATATGCTGCCATTATTATTTCAAGGTATGCATGTATAAATTTTTCAGGAATTCATGGTTTCCCAAATCATTTTCCCAAGGATACATATTTTCTAAGGAATGGTCCAAAATTCAATGGAGATGATTTGAGTTTGACTTTGAAGCATATATCAGATTTCTGTGATTTTACCAAGCTTCTTAGAGTCAAACATGAAGATGTTTGCATTATGTTGTTCTATGATTCATTTCAAGGGAAATGTAAACAGTGGATTGAAAGTTTTATTGTCAGATCTATTAAGTCATTTTCAGACTTTTGGCTTATGTTTTTGGAGGAATGGATTGATAGAACAGATTTGGTGGCAAACTCTCCTTCAATTCAAGGTTTCAAACAATAGAATGATGATCATATTAATGAAGAAATAGATGTAAATTTTTCTTTGTCCTTGTCTTATTATCTAAAATCATTTGAGTGCAAGACAGAAGATAAGATGAAATTTTTGGATGAAGTTGCTAAGAACATTGAAAAATACATTGAAGGTTTACAAGGTCAAATTCAATAATATAGTCTTCATGATCATGATCATACTTTTCAAAAGCTTTCTATCGCAGAATACAAAGAGAGGGTGTTGCATCCTTTCTTTTTTGAGATTGAGGAAGAATACATTGTTTTTTATAATCAATTTGAGGAGCAGTTAAGAGAGCACGCAGTTGAAGCCTTATGTAGATGATCAAAGTATTGGTTTTGGTGAGTTGTCGAAAGTTGTAGAATATCATAAGAAACATCAAACTAACCATGTATTTTTTGATCCTATAGCTAGCAACATGGAAAGGTTCTATAGTCCAGATTTCCAACTATATTTTCATTATGAAGATCAGATATATCTCACACTGCCTCGGTTATTTCAGTATCATGTTTATTTTTGCTTCAAGCATAGTCAAGAGATTCAAGTGTCAGATCAGATCAATGACTGGCTTCATTGGACATTTCATGTTCCTTGAGCTACAAATGGAGATTGCAGCTGATAGGGTAGGTAGGAGTGTGTGAATAAGCTCAAAGTTGACTAAGCATATTTTTAGTAGGTACAGATTGGTTTCTTATGCAGTGATCATCGAGCTTGCGTCCGAGGTGAAGGCCATTAAAGCTTGAGGAAAATCTTGGCAAAATTTTAGAGTTTTATTCTAAAGGATGGATAACAGCACTGGAGCTACGAGTTCTTAGTGTACCACAGGGGCACACTATCCCAAGTGAAGCCACTATTATCACTATAAAAAAATTTCCAAACTTGGACAGTTTGTATTTGTTCTTAAGTCATGGTCTTAGAATAGGGGTCAAGTCATTTTCATGCTTTTAGAGTCTATGTCATAAGGTTAGAGTTTCATTACCATCATCAAATAAGGTCCAACAACTTTGTTTTACATTTTAGGGGTCCCATTTCATGTTTCAGAGATCATGTGTTTAGTCACTTTGCAAAATTAGGATACAAGCAGACTTCATCAAACTGGATATAGGTGGCAGCAAATCAAAGAAATTGAAGACATCCAAAAGGTTAGATTTTCGGGATGAAGTGGAAGAGTTTATCTTTAAGCCCAGAAAACCCTCAACTAGGCACTCCAAGAAGTTGAAACAATCAAACATGAAGATAGATCAAACAGGAGGTGAAAGTGCTAATGTTTTTGAAGAAACAACCAATACATCATTTTCAATGCCTGAAGAAGACAGAAACATGGTTTTCAATATTTAGAAGGAAAAGAGAAGCTATGAAGATGTCAAAGACAAACTCATATTTGCAAATAATGAGATTGATAAGTTGAAGAAAAAGGTGAGAGTGCATGCAGAAGTAAGGGCAAACTTTGAAAGGATGAAAGGACTGTGGGAGATGGAGAAAAATCCAAACCCTGAATTAATTGATAGTCAAGCTCAATTCTTCATATGGACCCTACCTGTAATAAAAGAAGAAAAATTCATTAGGATGGTCAATACCAAGCTAAGGGAAAACAATAGAAGGCTTAAGAGGAGAGTAGAAGACCTGGAAATACAGCTAGCACAGTTTGAAGATCAGACACAGCTAAAATAAGTGCAAATAGTAAGTGTCATCCTTTAACAAATTTTTGAGGTTATGTGGTAATATCTCATTTTTGGAGCTGTTTAAAGTTGATGTTTATGGGTTATGAAAGCTGATATACACCTGGAAATATAGTATTAAAGGGTTGAAAACTAAAATTTTGGAAGGAAGCTGTGAAAAGTGAAGACTCAGCAGTTTCATAGTGTGCTACGAAACTACTGAAGGTGACACACAACAGTTTGAAGAATTTTTGCAATTTTCAAAGGTGAAAAGGGGTTGGTCTTGGACTTTGATGCTGGTGGGAGGTATATGTAGAATATCAATGAAGATCCAGGAGGTTTGAAGCAAATTTAAAAGGAAAATTTCGCGCTACGAAAACAACAGACCAACAATTTCGTAGCGCAAAGAAATATCGGCGCTTTTTGCACCATTTTGGAGGTTCGGGATTTGCACAGCTGGAAGGTCGAATTCAAATGAAGGTTATAAGACATTTGCCACATGTTTTGAGCACCAGTTCTTTAGCAGTTGGTTCAAATGGATAGAAATGAGGAATTTGGCTATTATACAGGGAACATGCTCCTATTTTGTAGGAATGGATAAGAAGCAGGTTGATGGGGTCTAATAGCAAGAAGATAAACAACATCATGGTCGAAGTCTAGATGAAATAGTTGTCAAGCATAGTTTTTAATGATTAGATAAGGTTGTTAAAGGTTGTTAAGATATAATAAATAGTGTTTTAGTCCTAGTTGTATTATAATTGTAAGGCATATAGTTTAACTGTCAGTTTGTAAATGAAGTTTGTTTAGAAGTTGATAGGTGTCAAATTCGAATTTCTTCTCAAATGTTTGGAAGGAATCCAAGGATGTAATGACCACTCTATAAGAGGGAAGAAATCGAATTGCACAGGGTTCGAAAATGTTATCAGAACTGGCCACTTTTGTAAATACTTTGGAGGAGCTAATATATATAGAAGCAGTTTAACTTTTCTGAAGATGAGATTCTAAGTGTACTTCAGTGAGGTTTATCTTCTATCATGTGTTTTACTTCCATAGTTTTGATGCTTATTACTCAGAATTCATGGGAACATGCTTTGACTTCCTTTAAGTGTTAATCTATGGTGAATTGAGTTTTTAGGTCCTATCTGTGGATGGTTTTATTCAATGTTTGATGCTTATTACTCAGAATTCATGGTCATTCATGCTCTGACTTCCTTTAAGTGTTAAGCTTAGATAAATATTTGTTAAATACTCTCCTTTCAATACCTTGATGTATCATGACTCAGAATTCATGCATACATGTTCTGATTTCCTTTGAACCTCAAGATATTGAGACTTTCCTGAATGTGTCATCCGTTCATTGAAGTATATACAAGCCTCAATTTTATAAGAAGATCTATTTTGTTATCTTATCCCTATCACTGACTCCATAGCCCAATGGTAGCTTGTATTCATCTTTCAACCTGCAAACATACAAAACCACAAACCATAGAGTTAGCCATCTATCTTTATACAAAATCATTAACCCTTGAGAGAGCCCTCTCAGGCTGAGGAGGCTGAGCCTCAGCTAAAAGGTTGGTTTGAAATAGTTACACTGAAGTGGTCTGATGAGCAGCCTATCAGGGTCCTATTTTGGTGATAACATTTTGGTGCGTCCGCTTATATAAAGATACACATCTCCCAAAAAATCATGAAGTTGAACTCGGAAGGCACAGTGGAGCTCGTGTAAATATTTTCGAGGTCGTTGCAACTACCTTGGTGACTCCATTTTTGAAGAATTCAAAATTCATAGATTCATGGTGTGATTCAATCGGGAGTTATGAAGAACATGTACGTCGTCATTCTTATTTTTAATAAGGTATGTGTAGGTTCTAACCTTGGGGTCAGTAATTATCTACACACGAATCTTATAACAAAAAATAAATAATAGCGAGACACAGATAAAAAAACAGACAACACACATATAACACATATTTTCCCTCGGATCCTGCATCAGACCACTAGTTTTTGATTTTTCATTATATCCTTTTAGTGTTACAACACATATATATACATGCCGAAGCATACATAAACCCCAATCCATTAACCCTGGATTAGAACATAACCGTAGTTCCCTTGACCAGATCTACAAAATACCAGGGGCCGAAAACCATCGTACCCCAAAACCATGTGCAGACTCATGCACAAAACATGGGGTATTTTTGCGTGGAAACCTAAAGGGAGAAAACTACCAATTTTGTTCACATTTGACCACAAGGGCCCCTAAATAGTCCCTTAAAACTTTCCACTTTTCGAGAGTGGGGCACTAACCTAATATGAATGTATGTTACCACATGATCTATCCATTTTTCATTTTTCATAGTTTTCAAACTGAAAACACAAGATACTACCTTTGCTTAGAAATATAAACCGCATAAACCCGATTCCTCGTTAAAATATCTATACCTACTCCTTCCCTTTTGGTCAGCAATTCTCATTTGAACTATGCTCTCTATTGCTCAACCAGCTTTGGTCTTGTTGCTCTACTACATTGTTTCATAGTTAACACTTGGACTCAGTCATCCTTTTGTTTATAGACTCTCAGCGCTACACACTTCAGCTCACAACAATTTTATATCCCCCCACTTTGCACAACTTCACTCCATTGTTTTGTTTCTCTTTTGCGCTAAGAATGATGTTGTCTATGTAGTCCTTGTAATAGCCCTAGTAAAAAAATTCATGTAATAAATCTAATAAAGGAAAAATAAGACCATGGTCATGGGACATTTATTCCAAGATGAGGATCACTGGTGATTAATTAATGGCTATGGAAATTGGCAAAGGCAATGGAAAAAAAGAAAAATGGCATTAATTGGCATTTTGTTTATGAAAATAATGGAAATTAGGAGAAAAGGAAGTTGAAAGGTCACATAATTTCAAGTGAGGAAAAATAGAGGAAAATGAAGAAAATAGAGGCCTCAATGCTAAAAAGGCCTTTGAGGATCAGTTGACAACACTTTGTCAGTTTTAGCTTGGAGTTCTATCTCTACTCTCTTTCTCTCATACTCTTGCACACTTGGAGTTTCTTGGAGAAATCTTGGAGTATTTTGGGCACACTTTGGATTGGGGGAAATAAGGAAAAGGAAAAGCAGGAAAACACAATGAAACAACAAGATCAACAACTACAATGAGTTTTATTTGGAGGTACCGAGTTGCATATGTGATTTCCTTGCTATTTTTGGCATGCATGGGTATGCATGTGGTTGTTTGGTTATGATTTTTCATTGACATGGAAGATTTCCTGAATTGACAATGGTTTTTCCTAGACTTGCCATTTCCTGGATATGCATGGTGTTGTGGGTTTTCCCTTTTTTTTTCTGATTACTACTCATGTTCCTTATGGATGTGGGTTTAGTTATTAGTTCCTGGAGCCTAAGTTGGACAAACGCTCTAGAAGCCCTACAACAACTTGGGTTGAGTTACTAGTCCTGGAAGCCTTGGTTGGACAAACTCTATGGAATCCTTGGTGAGTTGAGTTACTAGTCCTGGAGCCTTGGTTGGAAAAATGCTCTAGAGCCCCGTGGAAGTTGTGGGCTGAGTTACTAGTTCTAGATCTAGGTTGGAACAAACACTTTGGAGCCTTGGACAACATTGGTAGAGACCAATCTAGTGATGGTTAGTGATGTCTAATCATGAGGTGGAATAATTGATTGAAGGAGAAGGAAGTTTGGCCTCTAGAAGCCCTGGTTTGTTTTTTGTTGGTTTATTTCATGAGATCCCACATTCATGCTTGGAATATGGCATGGGGATGATTGGATGAAAGAGATATTTGGTTCATCCCAATCTATGGTCGAGTGGTACATGGAAGTCCCTAATTTTGTTGGATTTTTGTATGATAATAAGAGTTATTTTATTCTTGTATTTTATGAGTAAATGTACTTGTTATTAAGTGGGTTTAATGGTTGTTCTATCATTGATATTTATCAGGTTATGTGTTGTTTATAAGTACGGTTTTATGACAGACTTTAGTTATGGATCTAACCATATTTCAATTAGTAAATGAATTTTTAATGAATGTATGACTTAATAGATGATAATGTAGTTATTGTTATAGGGCATCAAACCTTCTTGACAATTATTTGATAAGTATGAGACCCCTATGTTTAGGTTTGTATTTAACTGAGTGTGATAAACTCAGTTAGCTCATGTATTTCAAGTTGAGGGTGGTTGGTGAGGCATGCAGAGTGATTCTATTAGTTATGGAGTTCGAATAGTAGTTGGTGCATTAGTTTAATGCATGAGTAATCAATTAATTCAGGTAGGTGAGATAGAGCCAGTTGAAGTAGTTGTAACTGTTTGTTGCTCTAGTGAGAGATCAAGTGAATTAAATATTATTTAATTCACAATCAGTGATCTGCCATGCAATTGATAATTTACTATGAATAGTTGCATGCATGTCAGTTCTAATGGAGACCCAATTGAGACAAAGGTTAAAGGGATGTTAACTATCAGTTGTGTGACTAGTAGGTTGCCTGCATGCAACCAGACATCCATTGGATTGCCCATGATCATTGCGTAGTTTTGGAAGGCTAAAATTCCTAAAGAATAGGGATTGCATTCATAAGGAATTGCACAAGCAAGGCAAGCTGTTTAGAGGCTGAGAATTGGATAAGTGTTGGTCAGTTTTGTCCAGGACAATGTGAGACAATTGTGAGAGTGCAAGAAACTCTTGTGAGAAGAGTGCATTGTAATTGTTTCATGATTCCATTTATTAGGGGAATTTTGAGGTCTAAAATGGGCCTCCTAAGGAAATTATAAAATACTAGTGGAATTAATAAAATAATATTTGATTACATCATCAAATTTTAGAGGGAAAAAGGAAAAAACTATTTTTTCAACTCGTATTTTCAAGTTATCTCCCAAAATTTTTACTCAAATTTCAAGCGGGAGTACACGTTGAATGAAAAATTTAATTCCTCATCCAAAGAGTACCCATGTTGCATACTTTCTATGGATCATGCTACACGAAAAATGAGAAATACATGAAAAACGTGATTGCAATCACGTTTTTTCATGTCTTTCTCATTTTCCATGTAAGAGGGTCCATCAAAAGTATGCAACATGGGTACTCCTTGGATGAAGAATTAAAATTTGCATACAATGAGTACTCCAGCTTGAAATTTGAGTAAAATATTTGGGAGATAAGTTGAAAAGAAGAGTTGAAAAAGTAGTTTTATTATTTTATTAATTTTTAATATTTTTACTCTTTTACTTAAAAAATGGTTAATCATCCCCCCATGATTGACATCACCATCTTGAATCATATTGGTTCTTATATAGTTTATTTTGGTTGTACATTTAGGAGGCCCATTTTGAGGGGTTTTGAGCAACAAGCTTTCCACGGGAAATTCTCTGTGTTGTGGTTTGATTTGATTTTTTCTTTACTTGTTGTGATTGGCGATTGTGTTTTATTTCCGCAATTGATTTGTAGAAGGATTCAGTATCTAGATTTAGTACATTGTTAGATCAGACTGAATCCACTGATATATATATATATATATATATATATATATGTTTGTATAATTTCTACACCCTTTATACTCACCTCCTCTCTCAACCCTTTTGGTGGATTTTCCTTCCTTTCTTCCATTCCCACCACCCCTCATCCCCTACCATACACCTTGGTGGCTCCTGGCATGGCGATGCTACCGAGGTGCCATGTTGCACTAGGGTGTGTGTCAAGTTGGTTATTGTTGTATAGTTTTCAATAAAATTATACACTACTGGAGGATGTTGGGTAGGGGATTAGGTATTCCCCTAGGTGGATAAGGACCTAGTGTTAGGTTGTGCTTAGTATTTTCTACATATTAAGCAAACCCACAACCCTTGGTTTTCTAATTTATACTGGCGAGACAGACATGAAACTGATATTTGCACATTATGTCCTCAACAAATATAGATGTAACTCCCTATTATTAGGAGGATATAAAAAACCATGAACTACCTACCCATCCAAAGGTCTCGAATTGGTTGGTAGATGGACTAGTACAAACAAATGCATTTCTTATTAACTAGTATAGATTGATTGTTTCTTGCGTCAATGAGCAATGACTACAAATCTTGTTTAGTAATGTCCATATCTCTAATTTAGTATTTATATAGACCAATTTATAATATTCATACGTCATAGCCTATAATTAGAAATACTAGTTAATAGGCATTGGGCTTTATAAATGGATAATACAGTTGAATTTAATGAACTTGCAAGAGATATTCATGAGGCTTTATGGTGTTTTAGATATCCTATATGAGTACCCTCAAAATAGCCAAGGATGCATTGATTTCAACTTTGAGTTTCTTTGTTCTAGGTTAGGGTTTGGTTCTTCTAAGTTGCAGTTTGGTGATGGCAAGTTTGAGTTCTCACTATGAACAACGGTAACCAAGTCTCATGCAATTCAACATGATGTTTATGTTTATGGTATCATTTAGGTTTTCTATTTCAACTCTAAATCAAATTTATTAATAATATTATTTATATTTATATAAATTTCATATCTCTCTATATATAGAAAAATTACTCTTTTTAATTTTATTAAAATCCTAATATAACTATAACACACACATGACATAATTTATATGTGTATTCATCATCACACTATGCATATTCTGAGCTTTCAGATTATAACAAAAAAAAATCAATATCTAAATAAAATATTTATATTATTAAAGTCATATAAAATTAAAAACAATATTATTTTGCAGGATATTAAAAACAAATTCTACATAAGTTTATGGAAATAACTCATTCATATATATTATTATTATGTTGATAAGCCTTTTCTTTTGAATCAATCTATTTTGATTTTCGTCAACATTTTTTATTTAAATTTGACATCTGTACTTTATATCACTTTGCCTTTAACCTCAACATCCAGAATTATATAACTATGCCATTTGTCAAAATAGGTTCCATATATTTCGCCCTCGCTCCAACATCGATTAGTAGATCGTTTTCACTATGACTCCAAATCCCACTATCTCGACGTATGTATGCCAATCCTAAATCTCTCTCTAAATGGGAATACCCTACTGTCCACGCCCCCAACGCGGGTGAACTCGATGCCTCTTTTTATATGTGCAGGACAGGATGTGACAACGCTGACGGCGATGAAGGCCTCTGGTATATTACTCTGGTATCCATAATTTTTTGAAATATTTTGTAAACTCCATAAACCTAACGTAACATAATGCTACCATTATGGTATTATGAATTTGGGATACATGGGATAGTGTTTTTGGGTCATTGAGACACTGAAATCTCATTTGTTCTAAGAATACCATGAGAGAGTGGAATCTCATTTGTTATGAGAATACTAGGATATAATATCCGTCCACTCCCGAGGACTATATTGCATTATATAGTTTGTTAACATTTGTTTGCATTATATAGTTTGTTAACATTTGTCCATTCCCGAGGAATATATTGCGTTATAGAGTTTGATAACGTAGAAATAAAAATAATGTTCATTTTATAAGAGTGTCAATTTAGCTGTCTTTTCAGCATAGTAGTCAAAGCTCTTTACTTAGCATAGTAGTCATCTATTTATTTATTCATTCATTCGGTGATTATTAGGTCAGTTGAAGTTTATAAAATTGTCACCTTTAATTATGATTCTAGGATTTTTGTTAATGTTTTATAATATTGTCAGGTTTAACAATGATTACAGGGTGTTTTTTTTTTAATGTTTAGCATTCTTAATTAGGGCTTATTGACATAAGAAAGAAACATAAAAGATACAGTTGAGAGAAACTCCAGTCACAACAGTTTCCATGAAAGAAATGGAGATGGAGTCTCGCAGAAAATATATGGTGATCTTCATGGTTTCATTCGCAGCAACTGTGATGAATATGAGCACATGTTCAGCAGTGCAACACGTTGTTGGAGAGGATAGAGGATGGGATCCATCTTACTTAGATTTTCAAGGCTGGGCTTCTAGCAAAATATTTCAGGTTGGAGATAATCTCTGTAAGTATTGGGGTTTATAAATATAAATATATACGCAATAGAGATATTGGAACATATGAAAAATTACAAAAACTCATTTGCATGTCATGTATATTAGAGATATTTGGTAGCTGTTTCAACCTGTAAAAAAATTTGGACATGTTTCAGCCAGTAATGTAGTCCACATATTTACATTGTAATCATCATATACATTTGATCAGGGTTTGCCTATGCCTCTGCACAACAGAATGTGTTAGAGCTCAAGAGCCAAGAGGAACTCGAAAAGTGTTATCTCAGTAACCGTACTAAACTGTACAATGGAGGGCTTGATGCAGTTGCTATGTTCAAGGCTGGTAACAGGTTCTTCAGTAGTGGAAGAATAGAGGATTGTAGAAATGGGACGAAGTTCCATATCAACGGCATATTTGATGGAAAGAAAAATGGATCTGACAATTTTAATGCCTCATCACATGGCACGATCAATTATGTTGCAGACCATGATTTGAATTTGGCTTCAGATGGGATGGAAAGTGGAGCAGAGAATTTTAATTTGTTATCAGATGGCATGGAGAATGGGGCAAATAATTCGGATTTGGTATCAGATGGGATGGAGTATGGTCATGTACAAGGTTTCAAATCTTCTTCGCTTTTTCTTTCTGAGGTGAAGCATCCAAGGATGGGAAGAATGAAGGAAGCCGAAGGTCCTGCATATCCATCAATCTCTGATGTTACTCTGTCCCACCTTGCTTATTCAGTTTCTTGGGTACAAATCTGAAGCCCAAGTTTTATATGAACTCTGATGATGCCAGGTAAAACCCACAGTCCCTGTTTTCTCATATTTCAATCTCAAAGTTGTGTATAAAGTGCCTTCAAAATTCATTGCCAAACCAAATCCACAATCTGGCAACTCACACTGTTCTAATTTTTTTGAACTGGCAATTTAAATATACCTGTGTGCTTTAATATTTCCATGTGAGATTGAGATATTAAATTAAATTCTTTTTTTGGTTACGAAACCACACACCTCCTCTAAGAATTAATAAGGCGGAAGCTTTTTCTTCAAAGGTTATAGAACCCGAAATGCATATAACATGTTCTTTTATTAAAATCTATTTACATGTCCTCCAATAGCCTATTGACCCTCTCTATTTGTCCATATGTTTGCGGATGATAAGTTGTACTGAAGGCCAACTCTGTCCCCAAACCTAGAAACAAATCCTTCCAAAACTTGGAAGTGAACTTGGAATCCCTGTCTAACACAATCCTCTTTGATACACCATGTAGCCTCACTACATCTTTAATGAATACCTATGATACATAATTAGCTGAATAAGTATATTTCACTAGAATGAAGTGCGCTACCTTTGTCAATTTGTCAACCACAACCATGATATAATCATGTTGTCTAGATGTTCTCGGAAAACCTGTGACAAAATCCATAGAAATGACCTCCCACTCTAGGATTAGAATCGACTGTAGTAATCCACCTGGATGCTTACACTGTACTTTTAGTTGTTGAAAATACAAGCATCTAGCCACAAAATCTGCCACTTCCTTCTTCATATTCGGCTAATAATAAAACTTGTTCACTACTGTCAATGTCTTATGATATCCTGGGTTACCTAAATATGGTTTAGCATTAAATTCCCTCAAGATAAGCTTCTTGAGCTCATTTTCACCTGTCACATAGATCTTGTCCCTAAACCCGACCAAGCCATTTGATGTGAGATGATAGTCCACATCTTGATCACCTATACCTCGTTGTAACTTGTGCATAATATCTCTATACCTTTCATCATGTTTTCTTGCATGTAAGATCCAATCCTGTAAGTCTGTCCAATAATAACTCATAGTTGTTATACGATTCACCTGTATCCTCCTGCTAAGAGAATCTGCAAACTTCTTCTCTTTACCTTTGATGTACCTGATCTCAAATTTGAACTCAATGATCGTGGCCAACCATATAGATTTTCTAGAATTCATATTCGGTTGGCCAAATAAATACCTCAATCCACTGTGATCACTCATCAGTACAAACCTCCTTCCAAGAAGATAGTTCCTCCACATATTTAGTGCATGAATTATCACTACCAACTCAAGATCACGTGTCTGATAATTCTACTCGTGCTCATTTAGTTTTCATGACTCATAGCATACTACCCGTCCTTCCTACATAAGGACTTTGCCAAGTCCTCTCTTACAAGCATCTGTACACATCACAAATTCTTTGTCTGTATCTGCAATCTTGAACACTAGAGCATCTATTAACAACTTCTTCAATTGCTCAAAACTTGTTGCACATTCTTCTGTCCATTCAAAGTTCTTGCCTTTTCACTACAATGATGTGATTTGATATGCAATCCACGAGAAGTTACTGGTGAACCTCCTATAATAACCTGCTAGCCCCATAAATGAGCTTACGTCATCCAATTTCCTGGGTCCTTCCCATTCCATGATAGCCCTTATCTTCTCTCGATCCATTGCTATACCTTCATTGGATACCGCATGTCCCAAGTAATGTATTTATTCCTGAAAGAAACTGCATTTTCTAGGCTTGGCATAGAACTAATGCTCTCTTAGAAATCTCAATACTGATGCTAAATGCTCGACATACTATCCTCATTCTTAGAATATATCAAGATGTCATCAATGAATACAATAACAAACTTTTCCAAATAAGGACACAACACATTATTCATCAAGCACATAAATGTAGTTAGAGCATTAGTCAAACAAAATGGAACTACAACAAACTCATAATGCCCATACCTAGTCTTGAAAGTTGTCTTGTATATGTCTCCTTCCTTGATGTGTACGTGATGATATCTGGATCTCAGATCAATCTTCGAGAACACCGCTGCTCCCTTCAACTGGTTAAACAAGTCATCAATCCTCGTCAATGGATACCTGTTCTTAATGGTCACCTTGTTCAAATGCCTATAATCAATGCACAACCTGAAAGTACTATCCTCATTTTTCTAAAAAAATATTAGTGCACCCTAAGGTTGTATTCATTGTACATTGTGGTCAAAGTAGTCAACTTATTTGTAAGTGTCCTTAGTATGACCCTCAGCATGACAGTTGGTGCACCACAAGTTTTTCTTCTGGAGTGTGAATTTTTCAATTGTTCGATTTTATCTTCGTTTTTTTTATCAGTCGATGAAACAATCAATTGACCTTCTTCATATGTTTCAATTCACTATGCCAAATTAAGAGCCTCTTCACATGTCGTGACTTCGTGTATTCTTAGAGGGTCGTGGATATTTTGCAAGAGGCTAGTGATGTGCCATTGTACTAATAAGTGTGCATCAATAATATATGGGATTTGAATTAGAAGATCATTGAATCTCTTATCATATTCTCTGATTGTCTCATTTGGTCGTTGTTTAATTTCTTTTAATTTTTGAGTTGCAAGGTGTTTGACATCCTGAGCCTTGAAGAAGGTAAGAAAGCTATTATTTATTTCATATTTCATATTTTTTTGCTTCTCGATGAGGTTCATAAACCATGTTAATTCTTTATTTATTAATGTAGTTGCAAACTCGACCATTTGATTATTTTCATCATTGATATTGTTCGCAAACCAAAAATTTTCACTAACGTATAAATGTTTCTTTGGATCCTCATCACCCTCATAGAGTGGAATGTGATTTAATCCCATTGTGCTTGTTGAAATTGTTGATGTTCCAATTATTTTAGTATGATTTTTCTGAATGTTCATGACATAGTCAGCGGTAGGTCAACTACTCTCAAATGTGTTGCTTTGATCCTTATCGACAATGTCTCTCGACAATGACTCATCGGTTTGACATGCTTTATATATGTATTTGGTGAATCAGTTTACTCTGGGCCGTGTCCCTTCATCGAACAAACTCATACTTTCAATTTATTTGATAGATACTAATTGCAGTAGCGGGGGTACAATCGTGAGATTAATGAGTTGGAGAAGTATTTTTTCAATTTCTTGATTCTCACTATTTGATTGATTTTCGTTGATATTTACAGATTCTGGTTGAATTCTTCGATCTTCTTCATTATGACAAACGACTAGTATATCTGAATAATGTTGCGATGATTTCTGAAGGAATTATCTCACAATGGGACTTGTTATGGCTATAGTTGAAATCCATTGAATGGTAGGACCAGAGTCATCAATTTCCATTACATTTGTTTGTCTTCTAGGACTTATAAGTAGACCATTGTTTTTTGTTGAAGCGGGTAATGCAACACCTCTCAACTCATCTGAGGAGTCCTGGATATTTGCTCACACACTCATGATTCTGAATTCTAATTCTCTAGTATTCTTCTTCAATTTTTTCCTACCACTGTTGTCGTTTTTCACTCGCTATTCTCTGGATGTCGGACAACTAATAGTATTTTCGATTGTAAATGTGTCAGACAATTTTTTTTTGGGGGTAGTCAATTGTCTTCCTTCCATTTTTATAGTTATCTGTTATCACTATAAAAAAAATTCCAAACTTGGTAGTTTGTATTTGTTCTTAAGTCATGGTCTTAGAATAGGGGTCAAGTCATTTTCATGTTTTTAGAGTCTATGTCATAAGGTTAGAGTTTCATTACCATCATCAAATAAGGTCCAACAACTTTGTTTTACATTTTAGGGGTCCCATTTCATGTTTCGGAGATCATGTGTTTAGCCACTTTGCAAAATTAGGATACAAGCAGAATTCTTCAAACTGGATACAGGTGGCAGAAAATCAAATAAATTGAAGACATCCAAAAGGTTAGATTTTCAGGATGACGTGGCAGAGTTTATCTTTAAGCCCATAAAACCCTCAACTAGGCACTCCAAGAAGTTGAAACAGTCAGACATGAAGATAGATCAAACAGGAGGTGAAAGTGCTAATGTTTTTGAAGAAACCACAAATACATCATTTTCAATGCCTGAAGAAGACATAAACAAGGTTTTCAATATTCAAAAGGAAAAGAGCAACTATGAATATGTTAAAGATAAACTCAGATTGGCAAATAATGAGATTGATAAGTTGAAGAAAAAGGTGAGAGTGGATGCAAAAGAAAGGGCAAAATTTGAAAGGATGAAAGGACCATGGGAGATGGAGAAAAATACAAACCCTAAATTAATTGATAGTCAATCTTAATTCTTCATATGGACCCTACCTGCAATCAAAGAAGCAAAATTCATTAGGATGGTCAATACCAAGCTAAGGGAAAACAATAGAAGGCTTAAGAGGAGAGTAGAAGACTTGGAAATACAGCTAGCACAGTTTGAAGATCAACCATAGCTAAAATAAGTGCAAACAGTAAGCGTCATCCTTTAACAAATTTTTGAGGTTATGTGGTAATATCTCATTTTTGGAGCTGTTTAAAGTTGATGTTTATGGGTTATGAAATCTGATATACACCTGGAAATATAGTATTAAAGGGTTGAAAACTAAAATTTTGGAAGGAAGCTGTGAAAAGTGAAGACTTGGCAGTTTCGTAGCACACTACGAAACTGTTGAAGGTGACACACAACAGTTTCGTAGCGTGCTACAAAACTGCTGTAGGATGCAGTTTGAAGATTTTTTGCAATTTTCAAAGGTGAAAAGGGTATGGTTTTGAGCTTTGATGCTGGTGGGAGGTATATGTAGAATATCAATGAAGATCCAGGAGGTTTGGCACATAAAAATGGAGGTTTGAAGCATGATTTTAAAAGGAAAAGTCTGCGCTACGAAAACAGCAGACTCAGCAGTTTCGTAGCGCAACAGTATTGATAGTTTTTTGCACCATTTTGGAGGTTCAGGATTTGCACAGCTGGAAGGTTGAATTCAAATAAAGGTTATAAGACATTTGCCACATTTTTTGAGTACCAGTTCTTCAGCAGTTGGTTCGAAGGGACAGAAATGAGGCATTCAGCTATTATACAGGGAACACGCTCCTATTTTGTAGGAATGGATAAGAAGCGGGTTGATGGGGTCTAACAGCAAGAAGATAAACAACATCATGGTCAAAGTATAGAAGAAATAGCTATCAAGCATAGTTTTTAATGATTAGATAAGGTTGTTAAAGGTTGTTAAGATATAATAAATAGTGTTTTAGTCCTAGTTGTATTAGGACTATAAGACAGACAGTTTAACTGTCAGTTTGTAAATGAAGTTTGTTTAAAAGTTGATAGGTGTCAAATTCAAATTTCTTCTCAAATGTTTGGAAGGAATCCAAGGATGTAATGACCACTCTATAAGAGGGAAGAAATTGAATTGCATAAGGTTGGGAAATGTTATAACTAGCTAGTTTTGTAAATACTTTGGAGGAGCTGATATATACAGAAGCAGTTTAACTTTTCTGAAGCTGAGATTCTAAGTGTACTTCAATGAGCTTTATCTTTTATCATGTGTTTTACTTCCATAGTTTTGATGCTTATTACTCAGAATTCATGGGAACATGCTCTGAATTCCTTTAAGTGTTAATTTATGGTGAATTGAGTTCTTAGGTCCTATCTATGGGTGGTTCTATTCAATGTTTGACGCTTATTACTCAGAATTCATGGTCATTCATGCTCTGACTTCCTTAAGTGTTAAGCTTGGATAAATCTCTGTTAAATACTCTCCTTTCAATACCTTGATGTATCATGACTCAGAATTCATGCACACATGCTCTGATTTCCTTTGAACCTCAAGATATTGAGACTTTCCTGAATGTGTCATCCTTTCATTGAAGTGCATACAAGCCTCAGTTTTATAAAAAGAGCTATTTTGTTATCTTATCCCTATCACTGACTCCATAGCCTAATGGTAGCTTGTCTTCATCTTTCAACCTGCAAACATACAAAACCACAAACCATAGAGTTAGCCATCTATCTTTATACAAAATCATCAACCCTTGAGAGAGCCCTCTCAGGCTGAGGAGGCTAAGCCTCAGCTAAAAGATTGGTTTGAAATAGTTACACTGAGGTAGTCTGATCAGTAGCCTATCAAGGTCCTATTTTGGTGATAACATTTTGGTGCGTCTGCCAGGATTCTGAAGATATAAATCTCTCGAAAAATCATGAAGCTAAAATCTTGAAGGTAGTAGGAGCTCAGAAATATTTTCGAGGCTACAAAACTACCTTGGTGACTCCATTGTTGAAGAATTCAAAATTCATAGATTCGTGATTCCACTGGAGTTATGAAGAACTCATATGCTGCCATTATTATTTCAAGGTATGCATGTATAAATTTTTCAGGAATTCATGGTTTCCCAAATCATTTTCCCAAGGATACATATTTTCTAAGGAATGGTCCAAAATTCAATGGAGATGATTTGAGTTTGACTTTGAAGCATATATCAGATTTCTGTGATTTTACCAAGCTTCTTAGAGTCAAACATGAAGATGTTTGCATTATGTTGTTCTATGATTCATTTCAAGGGAAATGTAAACAGTGGATTGAAAGTTTTATTGTCAGATCTATTAAGTCATTTTCAGACTTTTGGCTTATGTTTTTGGAGGAATGGATTGATAGAACAGATTTGGTGGCAAACTCTCCTTCAATTCAAGGTTTCAAACAATAGAATGATGATCATATTAATGAAGAAATAGATGTAAATTTTTCTTTGTCCTTGTCTTATTATCTAAAATCATTTGAGTGCAAGACAGAAGATAAGATGAAATTTTTGGATGAAGTTGCTAAGAACATTGAAAAATACATTGAAGGTTTACAAGGTCAAATTCAATAATATAGTCTTCATGATCATGATCATACTTTTCAAAAGCTTTCTATCGCAGAATACAAAGAGAGGGTGTTGCATCCTTTCTTTTTTGAGATTGAGGAAGAATACATTGTTTTTTATAATCAATTTGAGGAGCAGTTAAGAGAGCACGCAGTTGAAGCCTTATGTAGATGATCAAAGTATTGGTTTTGGTGAGTTGTCGAAAGTTGTAGAATATCATAAGAAACATCAAACTAACCATGTATTTTTTGATCCTATAGCTAGCAACATGGAAAGGTTCTATAGTCCAGATTTCCAACTATATTTTCATTATGAAGATCAGATATATCTCACACTGCCTCGGTTATTTCAGTATCATGTTTATTTTTGCTTCAAGCATAGTCAAGAGATTCAAGTGTCAGATCAGATCAATGACTGGCTTCATTGGACATTTCATGTTCCTTGAGCTACAAATGGAGATTGCAGCTGATAGGGTAGGTAGGAGTGTGTGAATAAGCTCAAAGTTGACTAAGCATATTTTTAGTAGGTACAGATTGGTTTCTTATGCAGTGATCATCGAGCTTGCGTCCGAGGTGAAGGCCATTAAAGCTTGAGGAAAATCTTGGCAAAATTTTAGAGTTTTATTCTAAAGGATGGATAACAGCACTGGAGCTACGAGTTCTTAGTGTACCACAGGGGCACACTATCCCAAGTGAAGCCACTATTATCACTATAAAAAAATTTCCAAACTTGGACAGTTTGTATTTGTTCTTAAGTCATGGTCTTAGAATAGGGGTCAAGTCATTTTCATGCTTTTAGAGTCTATGTCATAAGGTTAGAGTTTCATTACCATCATCAAATAAGGTCCAACAACTTTGTTTTACATTTTAGGGGTCCCATTTCATGTTTCAGAGATCATGTGTTTAGTCACTTTGCAAAATTAGGATACAAGCAGACTTCATCAAACTGGATATAGGTGGCAGCAAATCAAAGAAATTGAAGACATCCAAAAGGTTAGATTTTCGGGATGAAGTGGAAGAGTTTATCTTTAAGCCCAGAAAACCCTCAACTAGGCACTCCAAGAAGTTGAAACAATCAAACATGAAGATAGATCAAACAGGAGGTGAAAGTGCTAATGTTTTTGAAGAAACAACCAATACATCATTTTCAATGCCTGAAGAAGACAGAAACATGGTTTTCAATATTTAGAAGGAAAAGAGAAGCTATGAAGATGTCAAAGACAAACTCATATTTGCAAATAATGAGATTGATAAGTTGAAGAAAAAGGTGAGAGTGCATGCAGAAGTAAGGGCAAACTTTGAAAGGATGAAAGGACTGTGGGAGATGGAGAAAAATCCAAACCCTGAATTAATTGATAGTCAAGCTCAATTCTTCATATGGACCCTACCTGCAATCAAAGAAGAAAAATTCATTAGGATGGTCAATACCAAGCTAAGGGCAAACAATAGAAGGCTTAAGAGGAGATTAGAAGACCTAGAAATATAGCTAGCACAGTTTGAAGATCAGCCACAACTAAAATAAGTGAAAACAGTAAGTGTCATCCTTTAACAAATTTTTGAGGTTATCTGGTAATATCTCATTTTTGGAGTTGTTTAAAGTTGATGTTTATGGGTTATTAAAGCTGTTATACACCTCAAAATATAGTATTAAAGGGTTGAAAACTAAAATTTTGGAACGAAGCTGTGAAAAGTGAAGATTCAGCAGTTTCGTAGCGCGCTATGAAACTACTGAAGGTGACACACAGCAGTTTTGTAGCGTGCTACGAAACTGCTGTAGGATGCAGTTTGAAGATTTTTGCAATTTTCAAAGGTGAAAAGGGTTTGGTTTTGAGCTTTGATGTTGGTGGGAGGTATATGTAGAATACCAATGAAGATCCAGAAGGTTTGGCACATAAAAATGGAATTTTGAAGCATGATTTTAAAAGGAAAAGTCTGTGCTACGAAAACCGCAGACTCAGCAGTTTTGTAGCGCAGCAGTATTGACAATTTTTGCACCATTTTGGAGGTTCGGGATTTGCACAGCTGGAAGGTTGAATTCAAATGAAGGTTATAAGAAATTTTCCACATGTTTTGACCACCAGTTCTTCAGCAGTTGGTTCGAATGGACAGAAATGAGGCATTCAGCTATTATACAGGGAACATGCACCTATTTTGCAGGAATGGATAAGAAGCAAGTTGATGGGGTCTAACAGCAAGAAGATAAACAACATCATGGTCGAAGAATAGAAGAAATAGCTGTCAAGCATAGTTTTTAATGATTAGATAAGGTTGTTAAAGGTTGTTAAGATATAATAAATAGTGTTTTAGTCCTAGTTGTATTAGGACTGTAAAATAGACAGTTTAACTGTCAGTATGTAAATGAAGTTTGTTTAGAAGTTGATAGGTGTCAAATTCAAATTTCTTCTCAAATGTTTGGAAGGAATCCAAGGATGTAATTACCAATCTATAACAAGGAAGAAATCAAATTGCATAGGGTCGGAAAATGTTATCAGAACTGGCTAATTTTGTAAATACTTTGGAGGAGCTGATATATACAGAAGCAGTTTAACTTTTATGAAGCTGAGATTCTAAGTGTACTTCAATGAGCTTTATCTTCTATCATGTGTTTTACTTCCATAGTTTTGATGCTTATTACTCAGAATTCATGGGAACATGCTCTGACTTCCTTTAAGTGTTAATTTATGGCGAATTGAGTTCTTAGGTCCTATCTGTGGATGGTTTTATTCAATGTTTGATTCTTATTACTCAAATTCATGGTCTTTCATGCTCTGACTTGCTTTAAGTGTTAATATTGGATAAATCTCTGTTAAATAATCTCCTTTCAATACCTTGATCTATCATGACTCAGAATTCATGAACACATGCTCTAATTTCCTTTGAACCTCAAGATATTGAGACTTTCCTAAATGTGTCATCCTTTCATTGAAGTATATACAAGCCTCAGTTTTATAAGAAGAGTTATTTTGTTATCTTATCCCTATCACTAACTCCATATCCCAATGGTAACTTGTCTTCATCTTTCAACCTGCAAACATACAAAACCACAAACCATAGAGTTAGCCATCTATCTTTATACAAAATCATTAACCCTTGAGGGAGCCCTCTCAGGCTAAGGAGGCTAAGCCTTAGCTAAAATATTGGTTTGAAATGGTTACACTGAGGTAGTCTGATCAACAGCCTATCAGGGTCCTATTTTGGTGATACCATTTTGGTTCATCTGCCGGGAGTCGAAAGATATACATCTCCCAAAAATCATGAAGCTGAACTCTTGAAGGTAGTAGGAGCTCAGAATCTGTTCGAGGCTGCAGAACTACCTTGGCGACTCCATTGTTGAAGAATTCAAAATTCATGGTGATTCCACTAGAGTTATGAAGAACTCAGATGCTGCCATTCTTATTTCAAGGTATGTGTGTAGGTTTTAACCCTGAACAGAAATTATCTACACACGAATCTTATAACAGAAAATAAACAATAGCGAGAGCATAAAACATAAAACAGATAAACACAGAGATTTTCCCCTGGATCCCAAATCGGGACGACCAGCTTGATTTTTCATTATATTCCTTTTAGTGTTACAACACATATATATACATGCTAAAGCATACATAAACCCCAATCCATTAACCCTGGATTAGAACATAACCGTAGTTCCTTTGACCGGATCTACAAAATACCAGGGGGCGAAAACCATCGTACCCCAAAACCATGTGCAAAATCATGCACAAAACATGGGTGGGTCCGCACACCAATTTTTTTTTTGCCGGGGCACTACCCCGGACCCCGACAGGGGGGGCCTTCCACCTGCCCTGTGACCCCCCTGCTGTGCTCGGCGCAACATACAGCGCGTGGGGCCAATCGTGGAAAGAATATAACACATACCCAACATTCTCCCACTTTTTGTTTTCTTTCCACAGGGGGCCACGGGAGAGCTTAGTCATTGGCCCAATTCTTCAACACCCATTGTTTCTCTACACCAAGAGAACTTCTGAGTGCTCACAGAATTCGTCAATGCATCTGCAACATTCTTCAAAGTGTCCACCTTTACCAGCAACACCATTTTAGCTTCAACCATATCTCTAACAAAGTGATATTGAACATCAATGTGCTTTGTCTTTGAATGATAAGCAGGGTTCTTAGCCAAGAAAATTGCACTTTGGCTATCACAGTCTATCCTTATAGCTTGTTGTACCAACCTCATACTTGAACACAATCTCTGCAACCAAACTGCTTCCTTGCTTGCATGAGTGGATGCTATGTATTTTGCCTCTGTAGTTGAAAGCGCCACTACAGACTGTCTTTTACTCATCCAACTGACTGCACCTCCAAATAGGCTAAACACATACCCACTTGTAGATCTTCTTTGGTCCAGATCTCCAGCCCAGTCTGCATCAACAAAACCACGAATTTCCAACATTCTTTCTAATCCTGGTCTTCCCTGGTAGCACAAACCATAATCACTAGTGCCACGTAAATATCTGAAAACCCGCTTCACTGCTGTCCAATGCTCCTTCCCCGGGTTTGACATAAACCTGCTCAATACTCCCACTGCATGTGCAATGTCTGGTCTAGTACAGACCATTGCATACATCAGGCTACCCACTGCACTTGCATATGGAACACGGGACATATCCTCCTCTTCTTCTTGTGTCTTGGGACACTGTTCAGCAGACAGCTTTACACCTACACGAATAGGAACATTCACTGGTTTACTATCCTACATATTGAACCTCTACAATATAGTCTCGATATACTTCCTCTGGTTTAACCAGAGCTTCCTCTTTGCCCAATATCTCTTAATTTCCATGCCCAAAATATAATTTGTAGCACCAAGATCCTTCATGTCGAATTTGGAAAACAGTTGGGTCTTCAAATCTTTGATAATTTCTTTGTCATTTCCAATCAACAACATATCATCCACATACAAGACCAAATAAATAACATGGTCACCAATTAATTTAAAATAAACACAGTGATCCTCCTTGCTTCTAGTGAAGCCAAGTCCCCGTATATAGGTATCAAATTTTTGATACCACATCCTTGGTGACTGTTTTAACCCATACAGAGACTTCTTCAATCTGCACACTAGTTCTTTCTTACCCTTCACCATAAAGCCTTCAGGTTGCTTCATGTAGATCTCCTCTTCTAGATCCTCGTGAAGAAATGTTGTCTTCACATCCATCTGTTCTATCTCAAAATCAAATGCAGCAGCAACAGATAAAAGTAATCTAATAGAAGTAACTTTGGCAACAGGAGAAAAAATATCACCAAAATCAATTTCCGACACCTGGGAATAACCTTTTGCTACCAACCGAGCTTTGTATTTCTCCACCTTGCCTTCTACATTCATCTTCTTTTTAAACACCCATTTTCTCCCGATGGGCTTCCTTCCAGCCGGCAACTCCACCAGATCCCATGCCTCATTTTTGTGCAACGATTCCATTTCATCAAAATCTTGAGCCTTCCGTATTTTCCATCCTCTCGAATCTACTACCTCCCCCGACAGTCGATCATCATCGCTATAGTTAAGGCAAACCTGAACAGAAAGCGCATGGAATATACCTTTCTGGTTGCCTTCTTTCCCAAACTGATCTTCTCAAAGCTGGGGTTTGTGGCTCTTCCTCTTCTGAATCTTCTTCTGTTGTAGAGTCCGATTCATCCTCCTTTAGCTCAAACTCTATCTTCTCAGGTTCCTTTGGTAGGACTTCATGTGTAACAACATATTTCACCTCTCTAAACACCACATCTCGGTTGTACACAACCTTCCTTGTTTCTGGGTTCCAAAGCTTGTAACCCTTTAAACCATCCTTATACTCAATAAAGATGCACCTTTCAGATTTATTATCCAACTTGGTCCTTTTCTCCTTTGGAACATGTACATATGCATCACATCCAAATACCCTTAGATGTGAAAGAGAGGGTTTCTTACCACTCCATACCTCATGTGGGGTCTTATCCTCCAACGCTGATGAAGGTGATCTGTTAACTAAGTAACATGCAGTCTCCACTGCCTCTGCCCAGAATTCTTGTCCTAACCCGGTACCACTGAGCATGCTTCTTTCCTTTTCCATCAGTGTTCTGTTCATTCTTTCTGCAACTCCATTTTGATGAGGTGTGTATGGAGTAGTCTTCTGCCGTGCTATACCACACTTCTTACAGAACTCTTCAAATTCCCTCTTGCAGAACTCCCCACCATTATCTGTCCTCAATGCCTTTATCTTCTTCTCTGTCTGGTTTTCCACCAGAGCCTTAAATTCTTTAAATTTGTCAAAGAATTCAGATTTCTTCCTCAAGAAATATATCCATGTATTCCTTGAGAAGTCATCTATGAATGAAACATAGTACACAGACTTTCCCAGTGATGGAACTGACACAGGCCCAAACACATCACCGTGCACAAGTTCTAATATCTTGTTTGCCCTCTTAGCACCAGAAGGAAAACTCACCCGATTTTGCTTCCCATATACACAATGTTCACAGAAATCAAAATCCAGAGAACAATTAGACATACCTTCTACCATACCATCTCTATGTAGTATCCAAAGGCCCTTCTCTCCAATATGTCCAAGCCTTTGATGCCATAGCATGGTCTTTTCTCCAGAGACAGCTAGACTTTCCGTCCCACTTTCAGGAACCACAGAACTGTTACACCCATCAATAACAATGCTACCTTGTAGCTTGTACAGAGTTCCAGTCCGAACTCCCCGCATTAATACCAGTGCTCCCCGAACCATCTTGCAGGCATCTTTCTCGAACATTGTTTTTACACCTACATCATCCATCTTGCTTACAGAAATCAGATTTCTGGCCAATGCAGGAATATGCAGAACACCAGGAAGTGTTCTAATCCTTCCACCTTGCAGCTTCAGCTTGACCTTTCCACGTCCGATGATTTTGGCCTTCCTATCATCTCCTAGGAAGACATCACCATCATATTTCTCATACTCGCAGAACCACTCCCTATGGGGAGTGTAGTGAAAGGATGCACCTGAGTCAATCAACCATGACTCATGATCTACATGTGTATTTGAAGAAGAAGCCAAATACACATCCCCACCTTCATCTGAGGTGGTTTTTGCCTCTGCAGAAGGACCTTCATCAGATCCCTTTCCTTTCTCAAGAGCTTTAGATCTGCATTCCTTTTTGTAGTGCCCTTCCTTTCCGCATTTCCAGCACACCTTTACAAACTTTCCAGGAGATTTAGATCTTCCTCTAGATTTAGATCTCCCACTCGAAACCTTATTCTTGTTTCTGTTCTGGGACCTTCCTCGTACAGATAAGGCATCTCCATTCTGACCCTCCATATTTCTCCGTCTCATTTCCTCCGACAGCAAGGCTGAGACAATGTCATCAAAATTCAAGGTAGTTGTATTGTTACCTATTGCAATAACCAGACTGTCCCACGAGTCTGGTAGAGAGCACAACAAACTGATGCACTTATCTTCATCTGAGATTTTAATATCAACAGATGACAGCTGACTTACCACAGTATTGAAGGCGTTCAGATGCTCTGTCACTGAGTCTCCATCCTTCATCCTCAGGTTATACAGCTTTTTCCGCAGAACAACTTATTCACCAGAGACTTAGATTGGTACAAAGTCCCAAGTTTTTCCCACAAATTCTTCGCCGTAGCTTCCCTAGATACATTCAACAATACTGAATCTAAGACACACAACCGTATTGTGCTCTTAGCCTTTCGATCTAGTTTCTTCCAGTCTTCATCTGACACTCCCGTTGGTTTAGTACCCGGATCTACCGCGATCCACTAATCTTTATCCACCAGCAGATCCTCCATCTTGAGCTTCCATAACTCAAAAATCTAACCATTAAATTTCTCGATCTCTATCTTTCCGCCGCTCGCCATCTTCTTTCACCGCAAGAATCGATCCCGCAGATCTCCCACTGAACAGGGTCTACCACAGGCCCGAGCAAAAAACCCTCAACAAAAAAGGCGTCCCCTTGAAGCCAAAACAGCTCTGATACCAAATGTAGGTTTTAACCCTGAACATAAATTATCTACACACGAATCTTATAACAGAAAATAAACAATAGCGAGAGCATAAAACATAAAACAGATAAACACAGAGATTTTCCCCTGGATCCCAAATTGGGACGACCAGCTTGATTTTTCATTATATTCCTTTAGTGTTACAACACATATATATACATGCCGAAGCATACATAAACCCCAATCCATTAACCCTGGATTAGAACATAACCGTAGTTCCCTTGACCGGATCTACAAAATACCAGGGGTCGAAAACCATCATACCCCAAAAACCATGTGCAAACTCATGCACAAAACATGGGTGGGTCCGCATATGAGTGGGACCGCCTATGGGTGGGGCTGGTCGTGGAAAGAATATAACACATACCCAATAGTATGCATGCATAAATTTTTCAGGAATTCATGGTTTCCCAAATCATTTTCCCAAGGATACATATTTTCTAAGAAATGGTCCAAAATTCAATGGAGATGATTTGAGTTTGACTTTGAAGCATATATAAGATTTCTGTGATTTTACCGAGCTTCTTAGAGTCAAACATGAAGATGTTTGCATTATGTTGTTCTATGATTCATTTCAAGGGAAATGTAAATAGTGGATTGAAAGTTTTCCTATCAGATCTATTAAGTCATTTTCAGACTTTTGGCTTATGTTTTTGGAGGAATGGATAGATAGAACAGAGTTGGTGGAAAACTCTCCTTCAATTCAAGGTTTCAAACAATGGAATGATGATCATACTCCATACTATTAAAAGAAATTTTATCGAAAACCATGAGCCTTTTACTCATCCAATGGTCTCAAAATGTTTAGTAGGTGGATCAATCCATACAAATATGGTTCTTATTAACTAGTATAGGTTGATTATTTCTTGGATCAATTAACAATAACAACAAATATTGTTCATTAATGTTTAGTTTATCAAATGGTTTTTTCATTGATGCCAATAATGGTCTATGAACACTATTAATATATGTTTATGGATTGCATTAATGGTACATATGTCCTGGAATCCAAAATGGCTAATCATATTGCCCCACATTTGTTGAAGAATTTGAGGATGAAGAACGTGAATTTTATCGCATAACCATCACCATCATGTTGTCCTTGTCATGTTGATTATAATAGTGGGTGGAATACCACATAAATCCTCCATATTAAGGAGATATGATTTTTAAAATTTTGTGCCCCGAAATCATGGTCAAGATCCCCACAATGAGATGATGAAGTCAGAAAAATTCTTGACTAAATATTGAAGAAATATTTAATTAAATTTTGAAGGTCCTATAAGGTTTTTAAAAAAAAATATTCCTATCCCAAATCAGCTAATTAATGAAGGTTTATTAGTGAAAAAATCAATCAAATATTTCAAGTTAATTAAACTTGCAAGGAGGTCAAGTCATCCTCAAAATTTTGGCTCCAAATGTTCCAAATTATAATTTCATTTTTTTGAATTATGGCATGTTAGCCTCAAGGCTTCATGGGTACGCCAAATCCTCTAAGAAAATCCCTCCATCACTATACATAGAGCTCGGTTCACTTCACTTGATAAATCAATTAAGTAACAAAATTCCACTTCTTGTTCTGTGTCGAGGGGAATAACTTTCAATATGAAAGAGAAGGTTGAAGTCTTGTCGAAGTGTGCTTGGATATGAATAAAAGGATCGAGTTATGAAGAAGTGTTGAGCTCAGTTTTTTAATTTATTTTTTTTATTTTTTTATTTTTTTATGGCTTCCTAAGATAAATTTTAATTCATTGTTCAGCTCTATGTTAAGGACACTCCTTGGCGTTATTCTCTTAATATTTTTGGTAAACAATTTTTATACTTTCATGTGGATGTTTTTCGCTTTCCAAAAGTCCTATTCTATTATTAGTTGCATGCCTATTCAAGGGTCATCCTCATCTAGGGAAGAGTTGAGGATCTTCGACCGTATTATAGTTTTTTCTAAGGCTCAAACCTCCCTTTTAAGTTCACATCTATGACAAAATTTTTCACTAACCAAGTGTTGATCTCATGTATAAATTTTGTGTACTAATGTGATTGGTATCAAACAATTCTAAGGGAAAATATGTGGTATTTTACATAGTGTCTGTTGGAATAAGGAATTACTAAGGGGGGTGGGGTGAATCAGTAATAGTGAGGTTCCCATAGCTTTAAGCACACATATTTGTTTCTTTTCACTACTACCAGTTACTTGTGAGCGCATTCATACTACAATATATATAAACAACAAGATAAGTCATTCAAATGTACACACAATCCATCAAATGAGAATCACACACATATTGGCATAGGTATTTTTGTGTGGAAACCCAAAGGGAGAAAACCACCAATTTGTTTGGGAGCACTAATTCACAAGGGACCCCAACCCCCTTTGGATAGTAAGTTTCCACTTTTAGAGAGGCACCAACCTAATATGAATGCATGCTACTACATGATCTATCCACTTTTCTACCTTTCATATAGTTTTCAAACTGAAAACACAAGATAATACCTTTGCTTAGAAATATAAATCCAATCTCCTACTATACCTACTCCTTCCCTTTTGGTCAGCAATTCTCATTTGAACTATGCTCTCTATTGCTCAACCAGCTTTGGTCTTGTTGCTCTACTACATTGTTTCATAGTTAACACTTGGACTCAGTCATCCTTTTGTTTATAGACTCTCAGCGCTACACACTTCAGCTCACAACAATTTTATATCCCCCCACTTTGCACAACTTCACTCCATTGTTTTGTTTCTCTTTTGCGCTAAGAATGATGTTGTCTATGTAGTCCTTGTAATAGCCCTAGTAAAAAAATTCATGTAATAAATCTAATAAAGGAAAAATAAGACCATGGTCATGGGACATTTATTCCAAGATGAGGATCACTGGTGATTAATTAATGGCTATGGAAATTGGCAAAGGCAATGGAAAAAAAGAAAAATGGCATTAATTGGCATTTTGTTTATGAAAATAATGGAAATTAGGAGAAAAGGAAGTTGAAAGGTCACATAATTTCAAGTGAGGAAAAATAGAGGAAAATGAAGAAAATAGAGGCCTCAATGCTAAAAAGGCCTTTGAGGATCAGTTGACAACACTTTGTCAGTTTTAGCTTGGAGTTCTATCTCTACTCTCTTTCTCTCATACTCTTGCACACTTGGAGTTTCTTGGAGAAATCTTGGAGTATTTTGGGCACACTTTGGATTGGGGGAAATAAGGAAAAGGAAAAGCAGGAAAACACAATGAAACAACAAGATCAACAACTACAATGAGTTTTATTTGGAGGTACCGAGTTGCATATGTGATTTCCTTGCTATTTTTGGCATGCATGGGTATGCATGTGGTTGTTTGGTTATGATTTTTCATTGACATGGAAGATTTCCTGAATTGACAATGGTTTTTCCTAGACTTGCCATTTCCTGGATATGCATGGTGTTGTGGGTTTTCCCTTTTTTTTTCTGATTACTACTCATGTTCCTTATGGATGTGGGTTTAGTTATTAGTTCCTGGAGCCTAAGTTGGACAAACGCTCTAGAAGCCCTACAACAACTTGGGTTGAGTTACTAGTCCTGGAAGCCTTGGTTGGACAAACTCTATGGAATCCTTGGTGAGTTGAGTTACTAGTCCTGGAGCCTTGGTTGGAAAAATGCTCTAGAGCCCCGTGGAAGTTGTGGGCTGAGTTACTAGTTCTAGATCTAGGTTGGAACAAACACTTTGGAGCCTTGGACAACATTGGTAGAGACCAATCTAGTGATGGTTAGTGATGTCTAATCATGAGGTGGAATAATTGATTGAAGGAGAAGGAAGTTTGGCCTCTAGAAGCCCTGGTTTGTTTTTTGTTGGTTTATTTCATGAGATCCCACATTCATGCTTGGAATATGGCATGGGGATGATTGGATGAAAGAGATATTTGGTTCATCCCAATCTATGGTCGAGTGGTACATGGAAGTCCCTAATTTTGTTGGATTTTTGTATGATAATAAGAGTTATTTTATTCTTGTATTTTATGAGTAAATGTACTTGTTATTAAGTGGGTTTAATGGTTGTTCTATCATTGATATTTATCAGGTTATGTGTTGTTTATAAGTACGGTTTTATGACAGACTTTAGTTATGGATCTAACCATATTTCAATTAGTAAATGAATTTTTAATGAATGTATGACTTAATAGATGATAATGTAGTTATTGTTATAGGGCATCAAACCTTCTTGACAATTATTTGATAAGTATGAGACCCCTATGTTTAGGTTTGTATTTAACTGAGTGTGATAAACTCAGTTAGCTCATGTATTTCAAGTTGAGGGTGGTTGGTGAGGCATGCAGAGTGATTCTATTAGTTATGGAGTTCGAATAGTAGTTGGTGCATTAGTTTAATGCATGAGTAATCAATTAATTCAGGTAGGTGAGATAGAGCCAGTTGAAGTAGTTGTAACTGTTTGTTGCTCTAGTGAGAGATCAAGTGAATTAAATATTATTTAATTCACAATCAGTGATCTGCCATGCAATTGATAATTTACTATGAATAGTTGCATGCATGTCAGTTCTAATGGAGACCCAATTGAGACAAAGGTTAAAGGGATGTTAACTATCAGTTGTGTGACTAGTAGGTTGCCTGCATGCAACCAGACATCCATTGGATTGCCCATGATCATTGCGTAGTTTTGGAAGGCTAAAATTCCTAAAGAATAGGGATTGCATTCATAAGGAATTGCACAAGCAAGGCAAGCTGTTTAGAGGCTGAGAATTGGATAAGTGTTGGTCAGTTTTGTCCAGGACAATGTGAGACAATTGTGAGAGTGCAAGAAACTCTTGTGAGAAGAGTGCATTGTAATTGTTTCATGATTCCATTTATTAGGGGAATTTTGAGGTCTAAAATGGGCCTCCTAAGGAAATTATAAAATACTAGTGGAATTAATAAAATAATATTTGATTACATCATCAAATTTTAGAGGGAAAAAGGAAAAAACTATTTTTTCAACTCGTATTTTCAAGTTATCTCCCAAAATTTTTACTCAAATTTCAAGCGGGAGTACACGTTGAATGAAAAATTTAATTCCTCATCCAAAGAGTACCCATGTTGCATACTTTCTATGGATCATGCTACACGAAAAATGAGAAATACATGAAAAACGTGATTGCAATCACGTTTTTTCATGTCTTTCTCATTTTCCATGTAAGAGGGTCCATCAAAAGTATGCAACATGGGTACTCCTTGGATGAAGAATTAAAATTTGCATACAATGAGTACTCCAGCTTGAAATTTGAGTAAAATATTTGGGAGATAAGTTGAAAAGAAGAGTTGAAAAAGTAGTTTTATTATTTTATTAATTTTTAATATTTTTACTCTTTTACTTAAAAAATGGTTAATCATCCCCCCATGATTGACATCACCATCTTGAATCATATTGGTTCTTATATAGTTTATTTTGGTTGTACATTTAGGAGGCCCATTTTGAGGGGTTTTGAGCAACAAGCTTTCCACGGGAAATTCTCTGTGTTGTGGTTTGATTTGATTTTTTCTTTACTTGTTGTGATTGGCGATTGTGTTTTATTTCCGCAATTGATTTGTAGAAGGATTCAGTATCTAGATTTAGTACATTGTTAGATCAGACTGAATCCACTGATATATATATATATATATATATATATATATGTTTGTATAATTTCTACACCCTTTATACTCACCTCCTCTCTCAACCCTTTTGGTGGATTTTCCTTCCTTTCTTCCATTCCCACCACCCCTCATCCCCTACCATACACCTTGGTGGCTCCTGGCATGGCGATGCTACCGAGGTGCCATGTTGCACTAGGGTGTGTGTCAAGTTGGTTATTGTTGTATAGTTTTCAATAAAATTATACACTACTGGAGGATGTTGGGTAGGGGATTAGGTATTCCCCTAGGTGGATAAGGACCTAGTGTTAGGTTGTGCTTAGTATTTTCTACATATTAAGCAAACCCACAACCCACTGCCCTAGAATTCTCCCATATCAAGTAGATGACATGGAACCTCTCATATTTGCACATTATGTCCTCAACAAATATAGATGTAACTCCCTATTATTAGGAGGATATAAAAAACCATGAACTACCTACCCATCCAAAGGTCTCGAATTGGTTGGTAGATGGACTAGTACAAACAAATGCATTTCTTATTAACTAGTATAGATTGATTGTTTCTTGCGTCAATGAGCAATGACTACAAATCTTGTTTAGTAATGTCCATATCTCTAATTTAGTATTTATATAGACCAATTTATAATATTCATACGTCATAGCCTATAATTAGAAATACTAGTTAATAGGCATTGGGCTTTATAAATGGATAATACAGTTGAATTTAATGAACTTGCAAGAGATATTCATGAGGCTTTATGGTGTTTTAGATATCCTATATGAGTACCCTCAAAATAGCCAAGGATGCATTGATTTCAACTTTGAGTTTCTTTGTTCTAGGTTAGGGTTTGGTTCTTCTAAGTTGCAGTTTGGTGATGGCAAGTTTGAGTTCTCACTATGAACAACGGTAACCAAGTCTCATGCAATTCAACATGATGTTTATGTTTATGGTATCATTTAGGTTTTCTATTTCAACTCTAAATCAAATTTATTAATAATATTATTTATATTTATATAAATTTCATATCTCTCTATATATAGAAAAATTACTCTTTTTAATTTTATTAAAATCCTAATATAACTATAACACACACATGACATAATTTATATGTGTATTCATCATCACACTATGCATATTCTGAGCTTTCAGATTATAACAAAAAAAAATCAATATCTAAATAAAATATTTATATTATTAAAGTCATATAAAATTAAAAACAATATTATTTTGCAGGATATTAAAAACAAATTCTACATAAGTTTATGGAAATAACTCATTCATATATATTATTATTATGTTGATAAGCCTTTTCTTTTGAATCAATCTATTTTGATTTTCGTCAACATTTTTTATTTAAATTTGACATCTGTACTTTATATCACTTTGCCTTTAACCTCAACATCTGTAAATCATATAACTATGCCATTTGTCAAAATAGGTTCCATATATTTCGCCCTCGCTCCAACATCGATTAGTAGATCGTTTTCACTATGACTCCAAATCCCACTATCTCGACGTATGTATGCCAATCCTAAATCTCTCTCTAAATGGGAATACCCTACTGTCCACGCCCCCAACGCGGGTGAACTCGATGCCTCTTTTTATATGTGCAGGACAGGATGTGACAACGCTGACGGCGATGAAGGCCTCTGGTATATTACTCTGGTATCCATAATTTTTTGAAATATTTTGTAAACTCCATAAACCTAACGTAACATAATGCTACCATTATGGTATTATGAATTTGGGATACATGGGATAGTGTTTTTGGGTCATTGAGACACTGAAATCTCATTTGTTCTAAGAATACCATGAGAGAGTGGAATCTCATTTGTTATGAGAATACTAGGATATAATATCCGTCCACTCCCGAGGACTATATTGCATTATATAGTTTGTTAACATTTGTTTGCATTATATAGTTTGTTAACATTTGTCCATTCCCGAGGAATATATTGCGTTATAGAGTTTGATAACGTAGAAATAAAAATAATGTTCATTTTATAAGAGTGTCAATTTAGCTGTCTTTTCAGCATAGTAGTCAAAGCTCTTTACTTAGCATAGTAGTCATCTATTTATTTATTCATTCATTCGGTGATTATTAGGTCAGTTGAAGTTTATAAAATTGTCACCTTTAATTATGATTCTAGGATTTTTGTTAATGTTTTATAATATTGTCAGGTTTAACAATGATTACAGGGTGTTTTTTTTTTAATGTTTAGCATTCTTAATTAGGGCTTATTGACATAAGAAAGAAACATAAAAGATACAGTTGAGAGAAACTCCAGTCACAACAGTTTCCATGAAAGAAATGGAGATGGAGTCTCGCAGAAAATATATGGTGATCTTCATGGTTTCATTCGCAGCAACTGTGATGAATATGAGCACATGTTCAGCAGTGCAACACGTTGTTGGAGAGGATAGAGGATGGGATCCATCTTACTTAGATTTTCAAGGCTGGGCTTCTAGCAAAATATTTCAGGTTGGAGATAATCTCTGTAAGTATTGGGGTTTATAAATATAAATATATACGCAATAGAGATATTGGAACATATGAAAAATTACAAAAACTCATTTGCATGTCATGTATATTAGAGATATTTGGTAGCTGTTTCAACCTGTAAAAAAATTTGGACATGTTTCAGCCAGTAATGTAGTCCACATATTTACATTGTAATCATCATATACATTTGATCAGGGTTTGCCTATGCCTCTGCACAACAGAATGTGTTAGAGCTCAAGAGCCAAGAGGAACTCGAAAAGTGTTATCTCAGTAACCGTACTAAACTGTACAATGGAGGGCTTGATGCAGTTGCTATGTTCAAGGCTGGTAACAGGTTCTTCAGTAGTGGAAGAATAGAGGATTGTAGAAATGGGACGAAGTTCCATATCAACGGCATATTTGATGGAAAGAAAAATGGATCTGACAATTTTAATGCCTCATCACATGGCACGATCAATTATGTTGCAGACCATGATTTGAATTTGGCTTCAGATGGGATGGAAAGTGGAGCAGAGAATTTTAATTTGTTATCAGATGGCATGGAGAATGGGGCAAATAATTCGGATTTGGTATCAGATGGGATGGAGTATGGTCATGTACAAGGTTTCAAATCTTCTTCGCTTTTTCTTTCTGAGGTGAAGCATCCAAGGATGGGAAGAATGAAGGAAGCCGAAGGTCCTGCATATCCATCAATCTCTGATGTTACTCTGTCCCACCTTGCTTATTCAGTTTCTTGGGTACAAATCTGAAGCCCAAGTTTTATATGAACTCTGATGATGCCAGGTAAAACCCACAGTCCCTGTTTTCTCATATTTCAATCTCAAAGTTGTGTATAAAGTGCCTTCAAAATTCATTGCCAAACCAAATCCACAATCTGGCAACTCACACTGTTCTAATTTTTTTGAACTGGCAATTTAAATATACCTGTGTGCTTTAATATTTCCATGTGAGATTGAGATATTAAATTAAATTCTTTTTTTGGTTACGAAACCACACACCTCCTCTAAGAATTAATAAGGCGGAAGCTTTTTCTTCAAAGGTTATAGAACCCGAAATGCATATAACATGTTCTTTTATTAAAACCCAATCAAACCCCATATCCAAGGTTTGTCATTCCATCGCGCCTTTCATCATATAATAAGGCCAAAGCACATTATTATAATAACCCGCAACTACAATTTCCGTTATGTAGGGTCCACAACCCTTTGATGCGTCTTTGATATAAATCAACCATACCATATAGAACCTTCGCGCATTAACTAAAACGCTATCACCCCAACTCACATATACATGTCTTATATGCGCACTATAATATATTCACTCTCGGCACTTATTAACCAACTTCGTATCCGTTTATGCATATGGACCAACCATAATATATACGTCCACATAGCTATATGTCCCCCGAATCAAATGTTAACAAACATTTAAACATTAACTTCGTATGGGTCCCACAACATACACGTGTCCATCGCCAGAGTATATCGCGTTTTTTTCACCAATTCTACTTACCGCCCTTTTGATCACACGATACCACTGGTATCTACCTCCGAACCACTTTCACTGTTTGCTCTCCTCGTGGTTCCACTTCTTTTTGACTCAAGGTTCCGTTCTTTCGCTTGGTTAATTCCACCTCCCTTTAGTCTATTTCAACTTTGCCTTTTCATATGCTAACCTTTATTTCTTCAATCACAGACTCGCGCTCCAGTTTTCCTTATAGGCTCAGTTCTATATACATGGTAAAACCATTTGAATCTTGAATCGAAGGCTCGAGCACATTTCTCCGATTCACTGTGTGGATATTCACAGTTCTGACCTGTGTGTCTTGTCTAACATGTGCACTTTCTATTGTATTCAATTCAAGACATAAAACCGACATTAAATTACATCGATGTTTTCCTCACACAGTATTCGATTAAGGGATACATATATGGTTCACATAGAATTTAGAACAAACTCCTCCTCATTTCATACATCGATTCTTCAGCGAAACAATCAATTAGCCCTCCATACATTCAGCCAAAAATCATGATAATTAGGCATCAACTTTCTATCAGAACAGAGCACTACCTGACCCTATCACGGAGTCCTTCTCATACATAATATACGGAGATTCAAGGCATAGTCGCGCAGAAATTAACTCGACTAATGCATAGTAATATTGAAACAATTCTTTCAAAATATAAACACGAGTTACTTACAAAAACCCCCCTGTTCGGGCCAGATCTTCAAATTAAATGGCCTTCTATTCCCCTATTCGGCCTCTTCGGCTCTCTAACTCTATGCAGGTCTGCAGGACTTGCCCTTCATACTTATTTTTATACAAAACTGCCAAAGAATCGATTCAGATCCTTTGATGACTCACCAAACTCTGTAAATTCCTACAGTTCTAAATTTAGCCTAAACCTCTAATAGACAGAAACTGACTATCTCTTCCTATACCCACTAATCATTCGAGGGTAGTTACAATTCTTCTCTCTACATTTAAACAAAAATCACTCAAATATGAATAACTACATAGGAAATTAAAACCATGAGACCCCCCTATGTCTATTTATGTACAAAATATTGTCTTGAGCCTAATGCCCCTGCATCACCTGACTGTAGGTATACGTGTCATTGATAATAATAATCTTGTGATTAGGATAGAAGAAGGCGTATAGGGAGGCTCGCAAGTTTCTAACTTTCTATACAAACATTGACATCTTTCTTGGACATTGAGAAAAGAAGTGCTCCTCATTCTCGACATCTTGCAGCAAAGAAAGTGGAACATATTAAAATATCTACACAAAATTGCAACAGCGTACAATGGCATGCCCGAGGGGTAGATCCTCTCAGCATACAACTTAGCGAATTCTTTGAGTTTGTTTTGAGGGCAAGGAATGCATTCGTTGATAGTCTCATATTGTCCCCAATCAAGACATATTATTATAGATAATTTGTCATGAGCAGATCAGTAAAGCTTAATTTGTCATGAGCATATCAGTAAAGTTGTCCCCAGTCAAGACACATTATTATAGATAGGTCATAAGCAGATCAGTAAACCTCACCAGCATCAATCGTTTCATCTCTATTCATTTACATTTCTGGAGAAAACTCCATCATCCTTTACAAAATGAAAATACAACAACAATGCTAGAATGCTGTGTGGTTGTTAGGGATTATATGAACATCTGGCCCAACCAGTGGATTGTGTGTATGGGTTTTGTCACGTGTATATATATATATATATATATATATATATATATATATATATATATATATTAGTTTCAGTTTATCTAAATGTAGAATGGAAAAACCATCAGTGTATTAGTGGAATGCTATTTTCAAATTTGTATGAAAGTTGGTTGAACTTACAGAAATTTATTGAGTCAAAAGGCGTATTCTACAAGTCAGTATGGAAATTTATATTGAGTCTAAAAGTGTTTTCTACAACTCAGTGTGAAGGCTAGGTGTGATTTTGTCTATACTCAATATGGTGTTGACATGTGTTTTTTTTAAAATTAAAATAAATAAATATTTAGTCAATAAAAAAATCTAATTTTGTCTATACTCAATATGGTATTGAGATGGTTTTTTTTTAAATTAAACTAAACAAATATTAGTCAATAAAATAAATAAATATTAAGTCAATAAAAAAGTCTTTTTTTTAGAGTGTAGAAGTAAAAAATCTAATTTTTCGAGAGTGTAAAATTTGAGAAGTTGACACTTCCAAAAATTTAATCCCTCGTAAATAAGGAGTTAGATAAATCTAGACTAGTTCCAATAAATTGAAAAGAAATATGTGAAATTTGTGTACATGATGGAATTAAATTAAAATGCATAAACATTAAAACAAACATAAATCTTTTTTATTTTTATTTTATAGTTTTTAATTATGGTGTGAGTAATAGTTAGTTTTAATTAAAGTTGAGATTTAATGTATAACTTTTCATCTAACCTTGCTATTTTCGAAAATGCAAAATATATCACATCTATATTTATAATAAATATAGAACTTTTCCAAATTAACAAATCTATTTACCTCTCTCTGCACTTTCTCAGCTAACTGCTAATTATATATATCTCATTGAAAGAAAAGATTCAAATTTTTTGCAAGTTGATTCGCAAATTGGTTCTGATTCTCCTTATTCTCTGCGATGAATATTCACAAATTGGTTATGGTTCTCCTGCTTCTCCACATGAATATTCACAAATTGCTTTTATTGTTCTTCATTGGTATTAACAGATTGGTTCAGGCTCTGGTCATGATTATTTCTAAATTGATCCTGGTTCTGGTCGGGCATATTGTCAAAAAAAATTTTAAGTGGCAAAATAATAATCCAGAAGAGCTTTTGGATCTGGAAACTGCGCTGATTCACTCTGCTGGAAACTGTTCCTGATGATAACCTGCAAATGTACCTCAAGGGGCGTC
>JAXQQM020093263.1:0-10202 GCA_034641835.2 Pinus albicaulis
TTGGACTCTTGGGATACTTTTGATACTATTGTACATACTTTTCATATTTTGGCTAAGGAAAGATCAGGGGTTTTGCGGCACTTGTTGGGATCCTTGTAGTGTTCTGTTCTTGATGATGTTTCTCCTTTGTTTACTGTAAGTTTCTTCATGTTTAATGTTGCCATCCTTTCATTATGCTTCTGAACTAAATTGAATGAGGGAAATAAGGTTGAATCCATTGTTTACAGTGCTTAGCCTTTGAATTCAGTTAGTTCTATATGTTTTCAGCTGTTTGGAGAGGATCCAAGTCCTTCTTTGCCCTCTTCAGCTCCTCGTCGGTCTAATCTATCCATATATCCAATTCAAAGCATCAAGATCATCACCTACCTCGCCCCAGCTTGAACTCTGCAAAGGTCTGACCTTATCCCCGGACCCAAAATCTGTTTTCCCATTACTCCAGCGAAAACCCAAAAAACCAAAATCAAACATACCTATCTCTTTACTAGCCTAAAATCAGTTCTTATTGTAAGTCATCTCGCATCCTATTGCTCATTTTATCGAGATTGACGGAGAGAGCCCTCTCCTGTCCTCGTAGGGCTAGCTACGAGGCTAAGTGTGGTTTGATGTAGCCTTGAGTCTTATCTCATTTCAGCCTGAGGTAGATTTGACAGTTAACAGTTTCATTATTATGTTACTTTTATTGATGATGAAACTAGAAAAACATGGATTTATTGTATTCAGAATAAATCTAATGTATTTGATACTTTCAAGAAATGGAAAGCTTTGGTTGAGATTGAGACAGGAAAGAAGTTGAAGCGTCTCAGATCAGATAATGGAGGTGAATATTGCAGCAAAGAGTTTGATAGGTACTGTTCAGAGCATGGAATTCGTAGAGAGAAGACAGTTCCAAGAACACCACAAGAAAATGGTGTGTCAGAAAGGATGAACAGAATAATCATGGAGCGTGCAAGGTGCATGAGATTGCATGCAGGATTGCCTTTACAATTTTGGGCAGATGCTGTAGATACTATTGTTTATCTAATAAACAGAGGGCCTTCAAGTTCCTTGGATGGTGGTATTCCAGAGGAAGCATGGACAGGTAAAAAGGTAAACTACTCTTTTTTAAAGCCTTTGGTTGTGAGGCCTTTGTCCATATTAATAAAGAAAATAGAACAAAGCTTGAGGCAAAATCAAAGAAATTTACCTTTATTGGATATGGTGCTAATGATTTTGGTTATCGCTTATATGATTATGAAAATCACAAAATCATTAGGAGCAGAGACGTAATATTCAATGAAAAGGTCTTGTATAAGAATCAGCTGCAGGAAAAGAAACAAGAAAAAGAAAGCAAGGAATACACGGTTCTTGATGAGATAACTGAAAAAGTAAAGGTTCCTGAAAATAATAATAATCAACAACCACAGCAGCAGCAACCACCACAACAGCAACAGGCACCTCAAACACCTGAAAGTGGTGTTAGAAGATCTACCAGGATAAGTAGACCCCCTGAACGATACTCTTCTTCATTATATTATTTATTGTTGACTGATTCTGGTGAACCTGAATGTTATGAAGAAGCAATGCAGGTTGAAAGCAGGAAGAAGTGGGAGCTAGCCATGGAAGAAGAGATGGATTCCTTAATGCATAACCAGACTTGGGACTTAGTCAGGTTGCCTGCAGGTAAAACTACATTGCAGAATAAATGGGTTTACAGGCTGAAGGAAGAAGATGGAGGAAAACAAAGGTACAAAGCTAGAATTGTGGTGAAGGGGTTTGCACAGAAGAAAGGTATTGATTTTGATGAAATATTTTCTCCTGTTGTTAAGATGACTTCAATCAGAACTATCTTAAGTCTTGTAGCAGCGGAAGATTTACATCTTGAACAGTTAGATGTAAAGACAACATTTCTCCATGGAGATTTGGAGGAAGAGATATAAATGCAACAACCAGAAGGATATGAGGTAAAAGGGAAAGAAAAATTGGTGTGCAGGTTAAAGAAGAGCTTGTATTGCTTAAAACAGGCTCCAAGGCAGTGGTATCTAAAATTTGACAAGTTTATGTCTGAACAAGGTTATACTAGATGTCACTCTGATCATTGTGTTTATCTAAAAAGGCAAAATGATGGAAGCTATATTATATTGTTATTGTATGTAGATGACATGCTTGTTGCAGGATCTAACATGCAGGAAATAAATGTGCTCAAAATAAAATTGGCAAATTCATTTGCAATGAAGGATTTGGGAGCTGTAAAACAAATCCTTGGTATGAGGATAACTAGAGACAGGAAAAATCGCAAATTAACACTATCTCAGAATGAGTACATAGAAAAGGTGTTGAAAAGATTTAATATGCAGAATGCAAAACCAGTTAGTACACCTTTTGCTAGCCATTTCAAACTTAGTAAGGAGATGTGCCTAAAGACCCAAGAAGACATGGATTATATGTCTAAAGTTCCATATGCATCAGCAGTTGGAAGCTTAATGTATGCAATGGTCTGCACAAGGCCTGATATTGCACATACAGTGGGAGTTGTAAGCAGGTACATGAAAAATCGAGGAAAAGAACATTGGATGGCAGTAAAATGGATTCTCAGATATTTGAGAGGTACCACAAATCAAGCATTATGATTTGGTGGTTCAAACATTGCTCTACAGGGATATGTTGATGCAGATATGGCAGGTGACAGAGATAACAGGAGGAGCACTACATGATATGTATTTACTGTAGGTGGAATAGCTGTCAGTTGGGTTTCAAAAATCCAAAGTGTTTTTGCACTTTCAACAACAGAAGCCGAGTATGTTGCTGCTACAGAGGCTAGTAAAGAAATGATTTGGTTACAAAGGTTTATGGATGAATTGGGTAAGAAGCATGATATGGGCACACTATACAGTGATAGCCAAAGTGCTATTAATCTTGCAAAGAACTCAGCATTTCATTCCAGGACTAAACACATACATCTCAAGTACCATTTCATATGGTCAGTATTGGAAGATGGAGAGTTGAAGCGGGAAAAGATACACACTAGCCAGAATCCTGCAGATATGCTAACAAAAGTCGTAACCAGGGAGAAACTGAGAACGTGCTCAGTTTCAATTGGTCTTCAAGGATGACGATGAAGATGAGGAACAAATAGGTCCAAAGAGGATTCATTGTCTAGAAAATGAAGCAGCGGTGGAGTTGCTACAATCAGTTTCCAAGTGGGAGATTGTTGGGTGTCGAGCCTGATTATCTTGTTTACTTTGTATCACAACATTGGACCCCCTATACCTTAAAAGGGGTGGCAATGCCGCCTGTAATTAATCGCTGTCATGGGGGGTCTAGGGGGGGGGCAGCAGTGATTTTCGGAGCCCCCCCCTGGCAGGGGCTTTCGGGGGTAGCGCCCCCAAAGCTAAAAACAGATGTAAAATTGCCTAGTAAAAGTATAGTAATTTCTAGTCAATCTGGGCCGTTCATTAGGAAAATGATCTGACGGTAGAATTTATGTTTAGCTTAGGGTTTTTTGCCCTAGAAGGCAACCCCTCGCTTTTATGAGGTCATTGTATTATGGTTGTGCATTGTATGTGTATTCTCAGAGCGAGAAATAGAGAGGGAGAATGTGAGAGAGAACAGAGGATATTACAACGGATCTGCTGTAGGTTTTGTCTCCGCATTTTTTCTAGATAATAGAAAGGAAGGACTAGCTGTTCTGGGTGGACGTAGCCCAAACTGGGTGAACCACGTATATCTGTGTCTCTCTAGTTTTATGTGTTTTTTGTGCTTTTATTTTCCGCATATTTTATTTGTTGCATTGCTCTGTAATATTTAATTTTCTAACATCTCCAACACTTTATTGTTCCCATTCCATCATTTTAATCTCAATAATCTTGTGATGTATATGACTTTCCCCTTGGATCACTCTTGATGTTGTTGCTCAATTAAAGCCCTGTTATGACTCCATAGCCCAATGGACTAAAAACTAGCGTTATGTCTATATTTTTAGCCTAACTGTTCTATTCACTTGCAACTTCTCACCTTTGAAACTCTTTGCACTTAGGACTTTCCACCTCAAATAGTGTTCATGCTCAACCATCCAAAAAAAAAACAAACCCTTGGCCTTCATAACTAACCTAATATAATTATCCAAAAGTTCAAAGACAAATCCATCTTTGCACTTATTGGAGAGATCCCTCTCCGGATTCAGGAGGGCTAGATCCTAGAATCCCAAAGTTGATTGAAACGATGTTTCTCCCTGAGATCGGACTTTGCCAATATTGTTGATTATAGGGAGCTAACATTTTTGGCGACTCCACTGGGGATCTTGAGTGTTTTTGATACCTTTAAGGACCTCATAAAACCCTTGATTCAATAAAATTGTCATGATTTAAAAGCAGCCTTTTCAAGAACTACCAAAGAAAGGTAATCATGGTAAAACTTGTTTGAATCAGTGACAAACTAGGTAAAACCTAGGATTCTCTTAAGACTTTATATAACCTTGAAAGATCAGCTGGCTTAGCCATAAGAATAAACTGTCTTTGTCTCATAACCATAGCTAATTTTTGGAACAGAGTTAGGATATTCTTAAAAACCATACAACTGAAAAATAACTCAGAAAAACCTAAAAATATTTTAGATTGGTATCTAATAAACATGGTGGTGGACCATAAAACCTTTTACCTCTGAAAAGAGATTAAAAATTCCACTTGGTGACTCCACAATCCTTAACAGGCCTTAAGACTCCACTGGGAAGAACCCCTATCATTATAATATCTTTCAAACTCAATCAGAAGATTGTAGGATTAAAATTGTAAAACAGACTAGTTAACCTCTTAAAGATTGTCATATCTGGTTGCACTTTTCTTGTTTTATTTGGGTCTGGAAAACACAACATAGTGGCTCCTAGAAAGATTCACACTAGAGCCTATCCTGACCCTGATCCACCTGAGATAGTTGATAACCCAGAAAGTATCCTTAGGAAGTCTCCTAAGATTAAATTATCAACTGTTTTCAGATCACCCTTGAGAGCTAATTCAGTTCCTGAAAATCTTTCAGCTCTACAACAATCTCAAATTGACTTAGTAAATCCATTTAGAACTAGGTCTCTTGGTGATTTAGGTCAATTAGATTCCGAGTCTTCACTTTCTTCTCCTGAAACAAGTGAACCTCTTGGTAGCAGAGAAACAACACCTACTGATTTGCATTTCCTTCACAACTTAGGTGTCTCTCATCCAAGATCAGTTCAGAAGTCTATTTCTGGTCAATCCACTTCTGCTCACCCTACATCCACTATTCAAACCACTACACTTCAACCCACTTTTCCTGTTGTTAATCCAATCCTTGTGAATCCACCCCCACCATATATCATGGCAGCATGGTATGCTCCCCTAGTCCTTCTTGCACCATTAGTCAATCTTCCACAGGACTATCAGTCAAAAAATCCATTATATGATGCTATTAATACTAAAAATGCATCACAACATGTGGATAAGATGAATGAATACTTTGACAAAAATGAAATCGATGATGATTCTATCAAGCTTAGGTTATTTTCTCAGAGCTTAGGGGGAGAAGCAAGAAAATGGTTCAAAGGCCTAGCCCCCCATAGTATTAATGATCTCCAAGCCTTCCATCAAACATTCTTAAACAAATGGGAAGTAAATAAAAACTCTCTTCAAGTCCTTTATGATTACAAGAACTTCCATAGAAACACTGGGGAAAGTGTGCAAGCTTACTGCACTAGATTCAATAGTGTGTATAATTCACTTTCCCCAGAACTAAAACCTCCACAGGGCTCAGCTTTAAACAAGTTTCCTGAAGGGTTTGAATCTGACATGACCTATCAGCTGAGAGAGAGAGATTTTTCAACACTTGAAGATATGCAAAAAGGTGCTCTTTCTGTGGAAGTCAACTTAATGGAGAAGAGAGAAAGAATGAAAACTGAAAAGAGAGTATCTTGTAGAGAGGAATCCAAACCTTCTACTTCTAACTCAAATATGGAGAAAATGATGGAGGAGATGATGAAAGAGATGAGAATAATTAAGAGAGCACAAGCAAGCCAAAACCAAAATGCTCCTCAAAGTAGAAATTAGAACCAGAATTAGAATTTTAGAAGGAACCAACCTCCAAATAGACCTAGGGAAGATGATCAGCAGATCACTCCTCCCTTTCATCAAAACTATGTAAGTGAGGTTGAGGAAACAGATGAAATAGCAGAGGAGGATGATATAAACATGCTGGGGATAGACAATGATGACTTTGAGATTCATTTTGATAGAAAACAATGTCTATACACACCTCATGATGACAGAAGAGATGATGATGAAAATTATTATCAAGACATGGAAAATGTCATCATAGAATCTCAAAAAGAATATGACCTCAGAAGCAAAACTAGTCAACAAACCCTCAACAACAAAACCTCTGACAAATCTTCACAAAACAACACTATAACCAAGCCTAAAGTTGTCAAACAAAAAGATAAAATAGTGGTTGTAAATTTTGATAAAGGAAAAGAGAAAGGCACTCAAAACAATGAAAATCAGAGTGCAGACCTTAGTAGTACTAACACTTCAGCTAGTACTCCTGTGAAAACAATTTTGTCAAGTGTAAAGAAAACAAATCAGCAAGCTGATATTGTTGATAAAGTGACAGCTAATAAGGCTGAAACAAGTTCTTCAAAGAACCAAATTCCCTTCAGCCTTGAGCAGGAAATTTCAAAAATCAAAATCAATTTTCCCTTGACTGAGTTAGCTGCCCAACATGTATATAGAACCCAAATTTTGAAGGCTTTAAAAATAGAAGAAAATGAGGACACGGTCAATCTTAATGATGACCAACCTGGGCTGATTTTTGGTCCTAAGATTGAAGGTAGATATGAAGAGGGACCTGTTCCTCCCTTTTATGTGAGTTTAAATGTTCATGACAAAATTTTGCACAATTTTATGCATGATTCCGGGGCTTCTCATAATTTAATGCCAAAAGCCGTAATGGAGAGCCTGGGTCTAGAAATCATCAGACCTTACGAAGACCTTTACTCCTTTGATTCCAGTAGATTAAAATGTTTAGGATTAATCAAAGACCTTTGTGTTAACTTAGCCCAAATTCCAGCCAAATGTTTAGTCATGGATATTGTTGTGGCTGATGTGCCCCCAAAGTATGGAATGTTATTATCAAGATCTTGAGGGGCTAAGTTACAAGGGACTATGCAAATGGACATGACCTATGCGACTATCCCTATTTTCAATCAGAATAGAAGACTTTACAGGGAGTCCCATATGAAATTCACAGTTACAAGTCAAGACAGACCACAAAACTCTCCCATGTATTCTGTAACTACAGGCCTTGATTCTTTTATTATGTTTAATGATGAAACACTTGGTGAACACGTCACTTTAACAGGATTAATGGCCGACAGGGAGGAAGAGGAACACAACACAGAAGTGTCAAAACAGTTTGCTATGTTTGAAGACATTAGCAAACTAAACAAAGTTATTGAACTACAGGTCACGCATCCTTTGCTTTTAAACCTGGAAACTAAAGAAAACGACCCTCAAATGAACGCAAATCTTGGGGAATCAAAACAAATACAACTAAGTGCTGAGTTTCCACAACAACCTTTGAGCACGTTAGTTGAAGAGGACAGTACCCAGGATGAAACTAAGAATATTCCTCTGTGGAGTATGTATTTTTATGGATCCTGCACTAAGAACAATGTTGGTGTAGGTGTCTGAATTACTAACACTAAAAACAACCACATAGAAAGCATTTCCTTCAAACTAAACTTTTAGTGTTCCAATAACATAGCAAAATATGAATCCCTTCTCCTAGGCTTACGTTTGTTGAAAAATATAGGAGCCAAAAGAATTAAAGTTCACGGGGATTCAGAGTTAGTCATTAGGGAGGTCAATGGGGAGTATAATGCAAATCATCTCAGACTTAGGGCCTACCAAAGTGATGTCATGGACCTTTTGAAAACATTCGAGGAGTCCAAACTATTTTTTGTCCCAAGAAAAAGAAATATTGCGGCCCACAATTTAGCCTTTGCAACTAGAACATGCTTAACGCCATATAACACCAAAGACTGCACAACTCAGATAACATTTAGACCATCTGTGACTGATAATGAGAAGTATTGGAAGGTGTTTGACAATGACAAACAAATAGAATAATTCATGCAATTCAGAAATGAATTCGAACTAAACGGTTTGGACTCAGACTGTGAAACAGACTGCATGGAAGAAAATTTTCTTGATGAAGAAGAACCGTCTCCTGAACTTGCTAATATAAACCTGTTATCTAGCAAACTTGAAAGCGAAACAAAAATGAATGTAGAGTTTGAAACAGAGGAGTTAGAAACTCTGCACTCTAAAGTTGAATTTTTGCCTAAGGGTCTGGCCCCTTTAGAAGAGTTGTTCAATTTTAACGATGTGGCGAATAAACCAAAACTAGAACCTGTAGAGACTGAAGTGGAAGAGTGAAATATAGGTAGTGAACTTAAAGCTACGATGGTTAAACTATCTAAGACTTTACCGGCTCACATTAAACTCAAATACATCGAGCTGTTTAAAGAGTTTTCTGATGTTTTTGCGTGGAATTACGAAGATCTTAAATCCTATGACACTGAAATTATACAGCACAAAAACCCCCTCAAAGAAAACCAAAAACCATTAAAAAAAACTGCGCAGAATAAACCCTATTCAGTTACCATTGGTTTAGAAGGAGATCATGAAAATGTATTATGTTGGTATTATTTTCCTTATTAGATATTTTGAGTGGGTGTCTAATCTGGTGTCTGTTAGGAAGAAAACTGGAGAGATCAGGATTTTTATAGACTTTAGAGACTTAAACAAAGCTTCATTAAAAGATAACTACCCTTTACCCAAGATGGATTCTCACTGCCACAGACAATTTCACTAAGTGGATAGAAGTCATTCCTTGTAGGCAGGCCAATGATTCAGTTATCATAAAATTTATGGAGACTAATATTCTCTCCAGATTTGGCTGTCCTACCAAGATTATCACTGATAATGCAGGATCATTTGGATCAAAGAAGATGGTTGAGTTCTATCATAGATATCAGATAACATCGGGGCATTCCACGGTTTATTACCCCCAAGGTAATGGCCTTGCAGAATCCTCAAATAAAATTTTAGTGAACATAATCAAGAAACTGTTGGAGGACAACAAAAAGTCTTGGCACACAAAGCTGGTTCATGCACTTTGGGCTGAAAGATTGACTTTGAAGAAATCTATTGGTATGTCACCTTTCCAGCTTATGTATGGTACTGATGCAGGTTTTCCAAACAACCTTGGTGTAACATTAATGAAGTTGATTCAAGAGTTACAAACTGAAGATAATGACATGATTAAAATAATAAACCAGACCATTCATCTTTAGAAAACCAGAGAGGAGGTGTATAACAAAGCATTGCAGAAACAATACAATATTAAAAAGCTTTTTGACAGAAGAACAAAGGCCAGCCATTTCAAGATTGGGGAAAAAGTTTTAAAATGGGATTCAAGAAGGGAAGACAAGGGAAAGCATGGAAAATTTGACAACTTATGGCTTGGCCCTTACTCTATTCATTCAGCTGATGGTAACAATGCATTTCTCTTGCAGGAGTTGAATGGAGCATAATTGTTTGGAGGTCCTGTCAATGGCAGGATGCTCAAACATTACTTCTCTTGAAAAATTCTATGTTTTGAAGCCTTTTTTTATCTTTTTCATTAAATATATCTCATCCACCATTGCATTCAAAGTTAGAAAAGTAAAAAATACAAAAAAAAAGAAAGAATTAAAAGAGGGCAGATTGACAAAACAATAAAAGTATAGCCCCATACCAAAAAAGAGAAACAAATCTGAAAGTATGCAAGCTCAAATGCCACTCTTGAATAACACACTTCTAGTTAGTCAAACTTTCTAAACTTGAATAAATTAGCTTTAAATTTTCTGCTGATAGGATAGTGAATTCGATTTTCCAAACTGTTTAATCTTGTCTTATCAATAGATAGTTTAGGATAAAAATTAAAGGTTTAAACATGTTCAAAATCTGAACCTAAGTTTCCAAAAGAGAGATGACTCTGTTGGGGTTCCCATGTTTTGGCCAGGTTGACAAAGACCAAAAGATGAGACAACATAGAACCACTTTCGGACCTTAGGATCTAGCCCTCCTAGGTCTAGAGAGGGATCTCTCTATGAAGTCAAAGGATATGTCTTTAAGGCTCAAGGTATAAGATTTTAGGCTAGC
>JAXQQM020075784.1:0-13426 GCA_034641835.2 Pinus albicaulis
CCAACATGTTGGAAATATTGTCATTGATGGCAAAGGAGGCAGCACTCGGGCAAAGGAGGCAGCGCTGAAGCAGAGGAAGGCAAAAGAAGCACAGTGAAAGCAATAGAGGCAGCAAGAAGAATGTCAAAATGTAACAATCATAGAAGCACAGTGAAGAACCGTTATCGGAAAATAGAGACAGAGGCAGAGCGACAGAAGCAGCAGAGGCAGAGATAGAGGCAGAGAGTCGTTATAAAATTCCAGGAATCACACTTTCAGCGGCGCGACGAGCGAGAGGCAATGATACATTTATAAAATTCCAGGAATCACACTCTCCAACCGGCATTATACATATAACTTATACAAACATTATTCCGGGAATCGCTTCACTCCAGCGGCAAAATATATAAACATATATATCAGTTATATGCAAGCGGAGCACATATAACATGTACAAACATAATTCCGAGAATCGCTTCCTCAGGGCGGAAAAATATATATATAAACATATATATCGGTTATATACAAACGGGCACATATAACATATACAAACATTATTCCGGGAATCGCTTCACACCAGCGGCAAAATATATATATATAAACATATATATCAGTTATATACAAGCGGAGCGCTTTATATCTATATAATCAAAGGTTCTGTCAAAACGAAATGGCTTATAAGGTGGGACCCCTCACCCAATCGCAATCAGAGAAAAGGTTCAATCGCAAGTCTGTTGTAATATGCTCCGATCAAGTGGCGGACCCGATGGCGATTATACGATGGAGTTAATCGGTTCAATCGCGTCTGGGATCTTAATGGCAATCGGAACTTTAGATTGATCGCACCTTTTTTTTGTAATATGCTCCGATCAGGTGGCGGACTCGATGGCGTTATACGATGGAGTTAATCGGTTCAATTGCGTCCGGTATCTTAATCACAATTGGAACTTTTCGATTGATTGCACGACTTTTGTAATATGTTGCGATTGAAGTGGTGGACCCGATCCTGTTATATGCGAGAGTTAATATGTGCAAATCGCATCCATGTTTCTGATCGCAATCGGAACATTTCTATTCATGTGCCCCGATTGCACTATGAGACATGTTTTAAGTGGTCATCGTGTCCATTTGATCAATCACAATCGCAAGTTTTCGTTTAACACCACCGATCCGCCAACGGAGATGTGGGGTCCCCCTTTCATATATTAGTGGTTATGATTCGACTTATTGGATTGTAATATAATACCAAAGGCTTAAGGTGGAGGGTGATTGTTTATATATAAAAGGATTGTTGTTAGATATATAAAACATAGTTGCAGTTGTCTTAAAATATGCCACATGGGTTGTGAACCCTCGGGCCTCGGCTTAATGGGAGGGCAATTATTAATATACAATGACTAAGATCTATGTTAGTTCCGCTTGTGGAACTTCCACATCAAGAAGACACTCGTGGCAGGAAAAGGTTTGGAATTGCCCTGATTTAAAAAGTCAGCAATTGCATTTCATTTATTTAAAAGGCAGAGTTACACGTATGCAGCTGTTACACCCCCACAGAGGACAGAAGAGCAAACATAGCTGAAAAGAGATAAAACACGGTCACAGAAAAGACAAAGACACAGTCAGAGAAAAGACAAATGTGCAGCAAGCCAAGAGACAAAACGAGTGAGCTGGAGTTCTCATTTAAATTTTGAATTTAAATGTTTTATTTAAATTTATATTGTTGTGATGCATTGGCAAGTCTCCGGAAGAAAGCAAATATCCCACTGTAATACTAAAATAAGCACCTACAGTTACATTTTTTCTGAGTGAGATGAAAAGAGATGAGAAGGCAGAAGGAAAAGAGACATGGCTGTCCATTTTGAATTCCCAGTGGAATACAAATAGCCATGAAGCTATCTTTGTATAAAACAGGGTAATATCCAAGGGGAGAAAGTTGACGAAAAATGAGTGAGAGAAGAAGAGAGTATGTAGCAGAATTAAAGAGAGTTGAAGAGAATAAGCAAGCTGCAAGAAGAATGTGAATAAGGAGGAGCTGAGCAAAGAAGAAGAAGGGGCTGAGCAGAGATGATGTAGGTCTGATATAAGGTGGGGTGTGTTGATGAATAGCGAGAGAAAAAGGTACGGAAACGGAAGTGATATCAAGGTAAATCGACGAAGTGTTTTCTTTTGAAAGAGTAAGGAAGTTGGAGCTTCCCTATCAAGTTGTAGCTTGATAGATGTCAGTTGTAGCTGACTGAGGTAGGAGCCTCCTGTAGGTTGGTGCCTGCAGAAAATATATGGGAGTTGGAGCTTCCTTGCAAGTTGTAGCTTGCAGAATTGAGGTTGGAGCCTCCTGTAGGTTGGTGCCTGCAGAAAATCAGTGGTGAGAGGGAGTTGGAGCTTGCCTTTGCATCACAACAATAATAAGATGTGGTTTTATCCCTTTATGGGTTTCCACGTATATCTAGTGTCTATGTGCATGATGTCTATGTGTTGATATGATATGTCTATTCTGCTAATACTTGCTGCTAACATATTAAGACTGCTGGTACATTATCTAATCTGCTTATTAATTGCTACTCATAAATAAAGATTGCTCACACATTATGTTGATCATGAAATGAAGGTGTTAATAAAGTAAAATAAGTTTTAAAGGAAAAGTTTTAAAAGTCCATGAATGTGTTAAACTGATTCACCCCCCCCTCTCAGTTTAACTAAGAGTTCAACAATTGGTATCAGAGCCAGGTTCCTTGTATATCAGTCTAACAACTGAAAGGAGATCCTAGGCTCTCAAGATGGCAAGTCAAGAAGGAAGCTCAACCAATAAAGCCCCTTTCTTTACAGGTGCAAATTATGCCTTTTGGAAAATAAGAATGAAAGCTTATATAATGTCTTTAGGATTAGAAGCTTGGGATGTTGTGGAAATTGGATATGTCACAAAGTCAACTGATACAGAGAAAGAAGCTAAAGAAATCTTTGTAGCTAATGCAAAAGCAATGAATGCAATCTTAAATGGACTATGTGAAGCTGAGTTTATCAAAATAATGCACAGTAAGACTGCCAAAGATATGTGGGACACTCTTGAGAATATCCATGAGGGAAATAAAAAGGTTAAAACTGCCAAACTTCAAGTATATAGAGCCCAGTTTGAAAATTTAAAAATGAATGATGATGAAGATGTTGGGAGCTTCTTCTTAAAAGTTGCAGAAATTGTTAACAGTATGAAATCTCTTGGAGAAACAATACCAGAAGGTATAATTGGACAAAAGAGTCTAAGATCTCTTCCATCCGGATTCAATCCCAAGGTGTCTGCAATAGAAGAAACAGCTGATTGGGAGACCTTGACCATGAACCAACTACTAGGAAATCTTACAACATATGAGATGAGGCTCCCACAGAAGAAGCCAAGTACAAGGGAGGCAGCATTCAAAACAGAAAAGAAGAAAGAAGAAAAGGAAGACATATGCTCCTGCTCTGATGAAGAAGAGGCGAAATTTGTCAAGAAATTGGATAGTGGATCAGGTAGATACAAAGGTAAACTTCCTTTTAAATGCTTTAACTGTGGAAGAGTTGGACATTATGCTGCTAGATGTCCTCACAAGAAAGTAAGAAATCAAGCTCAAGAATCGGAGAAAGACACATCAAAGAATTGGCAGAAAGGAAAGAAATTTAGCAGAAAATCCTTCTATGCTCAGCAAGACAGCAGTGCATCTGAAGACTCAGATGAACCCTCAGGAGAAGAGGGAACCTCTGAATTTTTACTAATGGCCATAGAAGATCTTGAAGGACTCTTGCAAGAAGAAGGGGAAGTCGATCTTGAGGGGGAGCTAAGAAGTGCTCTGGAGGAGATTGACAGACTCAAACTAAAATGCAGAAAACAAAAAGAGATTCTCCTCAGATGTGTGAAAGAAGAACAAAATTCAGAAGTCCTCATGCAGCTGAAGGTAAAGCTTGAAGAAGCCAAGAAGATAGAAGATATATTACTTCATAAAATCAAGGATAAAACCCAAGAACAAGAGAAGTTGGAGGAAGAAGTGGTATGTCTCAGGAAGAAACTAGAAAATGCTCAAAGGACAGTGGTTATAAACTCTTCTCTAACAACAAGCTCTAGCAAGTTGAATGATATCCTGGTTTCTCAAAGATCCCCGATGATAAAAACGGGAATAGGCTATGAAGGAGAATCGAGTAAAGGCAAAGAAAAGGAAAACAAAAATATAATTTTTGTAAAAGCAATGAACACTGATGAAGAAGCCCAGACCATTCCTATAAAAGAAGAAACATGTAATAAGAATGACAGAGATCAGAAGAAATCTCTAGTAACAAGGAATATAATGAATACTAAGATGGCAAAAAAAGAATCATATGCCCCTGAGTATATCAAATTTGGAAGTCATCAGAGGAGATTCTTGCCTCCTATGAAGAATGCCACCTGTTATGTCTGCCACAAGCCAGGACACATTGCTGCATATTGTCAGGCAAGGAGGAATGATTCAAACCAACAAAAGATGCAAGCATGGAAGAGACAACCTTACATTAGGTATGCAAGTAATTTCTATGGTTATTGCTTTTATTGTAAGGATTTTGGCCATAGAATTATTGAATGTAGAAAGTATGGACAAAGACTGATGTTCAATACCTCAAGGAGGTTTATGAGTCAAAGCAATTTTGTTCATGCTCACAATTCTGCAAAAACTATAATCAAATGTTGTATATGCAATCAAGTTGGACATAAATCTTCCAAGTGTTCTCTAAAGGGATATAATTCATCACCTCACAAAAGATACCAAACAAAAGGGGGCCTCCAGTGGATAAAGAAGGTGAATAAATGTGACTTGGATTTAACTGATCAAAATTTGAAGAGTCAATGGTATTTGGACAGTGGCTGCTCTAAACACATGACAGGAGATAAAAACAAGTTTTTAACTCTTGACGAAAAGAAATCAGGCAATGTCACTTTTGGAAATGACAAATCAGGAAAGATCAAGGGAAAAGGATCAGTCAGCATAGACAATGGCAGAGGAAAGGCCCAAGATGTATTATATGTAGATGGACTGAAAGCAAATTTACTGAGTGTCAGTCAGATGTGTGATAAAGGCTGTGAAGTTCTATTTAGAGTACAAGATTGTGTAGTCAGATCAAGAACAACAGGAAAAACTCTACTCAAAGGTGTTCGAACGGAGAGTAATGTGTACATAGTGAGAGAGGAGGATGAAGCCTGCCATCTTAGCAAACTCGAGGAGTCATGGTTATGGCATAAGAGATTGGGACATCTCAGCTTTGACCATATCATTAGACTGAGCAAGAAGAAAGCTGTCAGAGATATGCCAGAAATAAAAAGGCCCTCAAACACAATATGCAAATCTTGTCAGTTGGGAAAACAAACTCACACTTCCTTTAAATCTAAAGAAGAGTTATCAACAAGAAGACCACTACAACTTGTGCACATGGATCTGTGTGGACCTGCAAGAACTAAAACACCAAGTGGAGAGTCCTACTTTATGCTGATAATAGATGATTTCTCCAGAATGACATGGGTTGCTTTTCTCAAAAATAAATCAGAAGCATTGGAAAAATTTAAGATATTCAAAGCATTAGCATAAAATCAAACTGGATGCAAGCTAAAATGTATCAGATCAGACAGAGGAGGAGAATTCACAGATTATGACTTTGTAGACCTATGTAATGAACATGGAATAAAGCAACAATTTACTATTGCAGGGACACCTCAGCAGAATGGAGTAGCAGAGAGACAAAACGGGTCTGTACAACAAATAGCAAGAGCTATGATGCAAGAGAATAATATTTCTCAAACCTTATGGGCAGAAGCAGTACACACAACAGTACATATCCTTAATAAAGCTCACTTAAGGCCAAGCAGTGACAAGACTCCATATGAACTATGGCATGGAAAGCCAGCTTCAATAAAACATTTCAGAGTCTTTGGTAGCAAGTGTTACATAAAGAATAATGATGAAAACCTTGGAAATTTGATGCAAGAGCAGATGAAGGGATTTTTCTAGGATATGCTTCCAAAAGCAAAGGGTACAGGTGCTACAACAAGATCCTTCGGAAGATAGTTGAAAGTATTGATGTGAGATTTGATGAAGAATTTCCAAACAATACAAGAAATACAGATTGCTGCAGTCCATCAGTTAATCATGAAGAAGAAGACTGGAATGATGAAGAAACTAGCAAGACAATAGAAGATGCAGAGCTGAGCTCAAAAACCCCCTCAAGATACACTCAAAAGAATCATCCTGAAGATCAGATCATAGGAGACAAGAAAGTAGGAGTCCAGACAAGAAGGCAGCTAACAGAACAAACAGAAGAAGTATACATAGCCATGTTATCACAAATAGAGCCAAAGAAATTTGAAGAAGCCAACAAGGACAAGTATTGGATAAAAGCAATGAATGAATAATTGGACCAAATTGAGAAGAACAATACCTGGGAACTAGTTCCTAGACCTATTGAGAAAAATATCATTGGTTCAAAATGGGTATTCAAAAACAAAATGAATGAGCAAGGACAAGTAATCGGGAATAAAGCTAGGCTGGTCTGCAAAGGATACTCACAAATAGAAGGACTTGATTTTGATGAAACATTTGCCCCTGTAGCCAGAATGGAAGCTATCAGAATGTTCCTGGCATTTGCATGCTACCAAGATTTCAAGGTATATCAAATGGATGTAAAATCTGCTTTTCTTAATGGCGATCTAGAAGAAGTAGTGTACATGGAACAACCAGAAGGTTTCTCATTGAAAGATAAAGAAGACTATGTATGCAAACTGAAAAAGGCCCTATATGGACTGAAACAGGCTCCTCGTGCTTGGTACTCAAGACTGGATAAATATTTGCAAAAACAGGGTTTTAAAAGAGGTGGAGTAGACAGCAATTTATACATAAAAGCGCATGAAAATGAACTCCTAATTGTTGTTGTATATGTTGATGACATTATGTTTGGAAGCAACAGAGATGAGCTAGCAAAAGGATTTGCAGAAGAGATGAAATCAAAGTTTGAAATGTCCATGATTGGAGAGCTCAGTTTCTATTTAGGACTTCAAATTCAGCAAAGGAGCACAGGTACATTCATCTCACAAGAAAAATACCTAAAATAAATGCTGAAAAAATTCAAAATGGAAGATTGCAAACCTGTGTCAACTCCCATGACCACAGGTTGCAAGCTGTGTGCTGATGATGGGTCTGCTGATATAGATCAAAAACTCTACATATCCATGATTGGAAGTCTATTGTACCTGACTGCATCAAGACCAGACATCATGCTAGCAGTAGGACTAGTGGCTAGATATCAAGCAGCACCTAAACAAAATCACCTTCTTGCAGTCAAAAGAATATTCAGATATCTACAAGGAACAACACTGTATGGACTTTGGTATCCTAAAAGAAAAAACTTCACTTTATCATCATACACAGATGCAGATTGGGCCAGTTGTGTTGATGACAGGAAGAGTACAAGTGGAGGTGCTTTCTATCTAGGAGAAAGTCTAGTGGCATGGTTAAGCAAGAAACAAACATCTATCTCCTTGTCAACAACTGAAGCAGAATATATAGCAGCAGCAGCCTGTTGTACTCAAGTCATGTGGATGAAGCAGACTCTTCAAGACATGAAGGTAAGCATTAATGAACCTATCTCAATCAAATGTGATAATACAAGTGCTATAAGTATATCTAAAAATCCTGTGCTTCATTCGAAAACTAAACATATACCAATCAAGTATCATTTTCTCCGAGAACAAGTGGCTCAGAAGATAGTTAAACTGGACTATGTATCAACGAAAGAACAGATAGCAGATATGTTTACCAAACCACTTGCCAGAGAACCATTCGAATACTTGAGAGACAGACTAGGGGTAGTATCTGTAGATACTATTCTCTAATATGAAGAGAAAGTACAGTCTTAGGGGGAGAACAAAACGAAGATATCATTCCAAGGGGAGAACAAAACGAAGATATCATTCTAGGGGGAGAACAGCCAGCAAGATAAGCTTAAAACAAGTCCACAAGATCAGCATTATCAGTATTATCAGCATTATCAATATTATCAGCATTCAGAAGCAACAAGAACCTTTCAATCGTAAAATGCATCATCTCTGTCTGCAATCTAGCACATATTACAGCCACTACAAATGAAACACAACTATAAAACATATATCGGCTCACTATACCAAAGTGTTCTCTCAACAAGTTTCATACATCACTCTGGAGCAGCATAGTCCAATTTCAGCAGAAGAGGACCTAAACGTAACTCAGAGAAACGAAATACAATGACAGAACCCATATGGAGAGATGAGGCGTCGTCCTTTGCCATTGATGTCAAAGGGGGAGGAAGAACAAACAACAGGAGAAAGAGTAGGCAAACAGGAAGAGCAAGCAACAAGAGAAAGAGAAAGCAAATAGAGAAAGTGGATTGCCATCAATTCCAAAGGGGGAGACTGTTGGAAATATTGTCATTGATGGCAAAGGAGGCAGCACTCAGGCAAAGGAGGCAACGCTGAAGCAGAGGAAGGCAAAAGAAGCACAGTGAAAGCAGAAGAGGCAGCAAAAAGAATGTCAAAATGTAACAGTCATAGAAGCACAGTGAAGAATATTTATCGGAAGATGAAGACAGAGGCAGAGCGACAGAAGCAGCAGAGGCAGAGAGCCATTATAAAATTCCAGGAATCACACTTTCCAACCGGCACAGCAGAGGCAGAGACAGAGGCAGAGACAGAGGCAGAGAGCTGTTATAAAATTCCAGGAATCGCACTCTCCAACTGGCATTATACATATAACATATACAAACATAATTCCGGGAATCGCTTCACTCCAGCGGAAAAATATATATATAAACATATATATCAGTTATATACAAGCGGAGCACATATAACATATACAAACATAATTCCGGGAATCGCTTCACTCCAGCGGAAAAATATATATATAAACATATATATCAGTTATATACAAGCGGAGCGCTTTATATCTATATAATCAAAGGTTCTATCAAAACGAAATGGCTTATAAGGTGGGACCCCTCACCCAATCGCAATCGGAGAAAAGGTTCAATCGGCGGAGTTTTGTAATATGCTCCGATCAAGTGGCGGACCCGATGACGATTATACGATGGAGTTAATCGGTTCAATCGCGTCCGGGATCTTAATCGCAATCGGAACTTTCCGATTGATCGCAAGTCTTTTGTAATATGCTCCGATCAAATGGCGGACCCGATGACGTTATACGATGGAGTTAATCGGTTCAATCGCGTCCGAGATCTTAATCACAATCGGAACTTTCCGATTGATCGCACGACTTTTGTAATATGCTGCGATTGAAGTGGCGGACCCGATCCTATTATATGCGGGAGTTAATATGTGCAAATCGCATCCGTGTTCTGATCGCAATCGGAACTTTTCTATTATGCGCCCCGATTGCATTTGTTCAAAGTTCGGACCCGATTGCGCTATGAGACATGTTTTATGTGGTCATCGCGTCCATTTGATCAATCACAATCGCAAGTTTTCGTTTGACACCACCGATCCGCCGACAGAGATGTGGGGCCCGACCCTTTCATATATTAGTGGTTATGATTCGACTTATTGGATTGTAATATAAGACCAAAGGCTTAAGGTGGAGGGCGATTGTTTATATATAAAAGGATTGTTGTTAGATATATAAAACATGGTTGTAGTTGTATTAAAATATGCCACATGGGCTGTGAACCCTCGGGCCTCGGCTTAATGGGAGGGCGATTATTAATATACAACGACTGTGATCTATGTTCGTTCCGCTTGTGGAACTTCCACAACAACAAGACACTCGTGGCATGAAAAGGGTTGGAATTGCCCTGATTTAAAAATTCAGCAATTGCATTTCATTTATTTAAAAGGCAGAGTTACACGTATGCAGCTGTTACACCCCCACAGAGGACAGAAGAGAAAACAGAGCTGAAAAGAGATAAAACACGATCATAGAAAAGACAGAAACACAATCATAGAAAAGAAAAATGCGCGGCAAACGAGAGACAAACGAGTGAAATTTGGAGTCTTCATTTAAATTTGAATGTAAATGTTTTATTTAAATTTATATTGTTGTGATGCATTGGCATTTCTCGAGGAAGAAAGCAAATCTCCCAACGCCAATATTAAAATAAGCACCTACGGTTACATATTTAATTGGTGAAATTTTGAAAAAGAGATGAGAAGGCGAAGGCAAAGAGAGAAGAGACATGAGTACATCCCTTATAAAATTCCCGAGTGGAATACAAACGACCATCGACTATTTTTGTATAAAACGAGGGGTAATATTCCAAGGGGTGAGTGTTGACGAAAATTTGTTGACGAAAAAGGAGTGAGAGAAGAAGAGAGTATGCAGCAGAATTAAAGAGAGTTGAAGAAAATAAGCAAGCTGCAAGAAGAATGTGAATAAGGAGGAGATGAGCAAAGAAGAAGAAGGGGCTGAGCAGAGATGATGCAGGTCTGATATAAGAGTTGATGAACAACAGAGAAGAAGGTATAGAACAGAGCTGATATCCAAGGTAAATCAGCAAGTGTTTTTCTTTTGGAAGAGTAAGGAAGTTGGAGCTTCCCTATCAAGTTGTAGCTTGATAGCTGTCAGTTGTAGCTGACTGAGGTTGGAGCCTCCTGTAGGTTGGTGCCTGCAGAAAATTGAAGGGAGTTGGTGCTTCCTTGCAAGTTGTAGCTTGCAGAATTGAGGTTGGATCCTCCTGTAGGTTGGTGCCTGCAGAAAATCAGTGGTGAGAGGGAGTTGGAGCTTGCCTTTGCATCACAACAATAATAAGATGTGGTTTTCTCCCTTTATGGGTTTCCACGTATATTTGGTGTCTATGTGCATGATGTCTATGTGTTGATATGATATATCTATTCTGCTAATACTTGCTGCTAACATATTAAGACTGCTGGTGCATTATCTAATCTTCTTATTAATTGCTACTCATAAATAAAGATTGCTCACACATTATGTTGATCATGAAATGAAGGTGTTAATAAAGTAAAATAAGTTTTTAAAGGAAAAGTTTCAAAAGTCCATGAATGTGTTAAACTGATTCACCCCCCCCCTCTCAGTTTAACTAAGAGTTCAACACAACAGCCTTCAAATACGAATTACGCTTATGAACAGAGTCTTCTCATATATTAAAATGCGGTCATAACAGAGAAATAATGTTACAATGGCAACGCAATTACATTACAGAGCTAATCCATTATGCGTATGAGAACGCATTATTTATAACTGAAGGTGATATAACTAATTCCCTAAAGTCTGTGCTGACAGAAGACACGTGAACCATCACGTCCAGGGATCTAGCATCATGGCCGCCGTGAGGAGTAAATCTATGAAGAGTGGCTATTGGATTCGGCTTATGGAGCCGTTTACAGGTGTTGATATGTCTCCCATGATTCAGAAACGGCCACACAAATCTCCACGTGATGAGAAACATAGTTCTGTCACCGTGGGACTCTTCGGTTGACCACCACTTGGCCACCTTTGACCACAGCCTTCTTAAGTGAATTCGACCGAGCCAATAGGACACGATCCATGTCCACGTCATTTCTAACTTGCCCATGTGGCTCGATTTGCCTGAAGACACCTGCAATATAGACTTTAACAAAATGGTTGCGGAAAGTTGCAGCAGCTGCGAAAAGTGGCAAGATTCCGCAGCTAAATGAGCAAAAATCTAAATCAAACAGCAGACACAAAACATAGTTAAAAACCATTTTAGATACTTTTTTACAATTAATATGCAATGATATTGATGACTTAGAAGGTCCAGGTGAATGAAAAAGGTCTAGAAAGGTGTATAAGAAAGATGCAGATTTGAGACTCAACAGGGGGACTCTGTGGAAAGAATGGGCTTGGTTTGTACTCTTGTCCCCTGGTCCAACTTGATGGTTAACCTTGTATCCTAGTCCCATGGGATCTCCTTTATTGGCTACTAGCTTTAGGACTGGCACTACGTGGGAAATCCTTATTTTGGTTGTATGGTCCCGCTTCTCGATACCACATACACTACTCCCCTCCGCTCATTATAACCCCTTTTCACATATTTCCCATCTAGGCCCACATTTATCCATTGGGTCCACAAGGAGTTAGCCTCCCCTTCCCCTTGTCCACACTTTAGGTCGAGCCTGGAATGATGCCACGGAGGTTGATGCAGCTAAAAAAAAAGTAAAAAGCATAATTCGGTCACTCTCAACAGGAAATGTACCATAAAATGCAAAAGATGTCTGGGACATACAAATTCAGCATGTGGGAAAAAGCCAACATGAGCTCTACCCCTTATCATTATGGCCATCAACCTAGTTCCTAGGGCCCCCATATTGGCCCCCTACGTCATTAAAGAACCCATGATTGTCCCAACCCCTAGTGGGTGATGAACTGCCGGACCTAAAGGGGTATTCACTGATACATCATTCACATCATGCTCTCATCTCCTAGAGCCCCAAGCAATTATAAAAGAAAAATCAATAAAAGGCAAAAGACATATGAAGAAGGGTGGAAAAAGAAAGGTCGACGTAACTCATGTACCACGATTGCTCCCTCCTACATCTATACACCCAAGTGCGGGCTTCTCTTATCATAGCTACCCTTGTACCATGGCATGTGGCTCATAGCCTACCCCTAATGCCCTCCATCACTATATCACATGACACCAACCATATGACAGATCTAGCATGTGTTAGTTTTTGTAGCATCGGATGTGTTCTAACCACGAAACTTTGTGGAGAGGATAGAATACATGAGATCTCCAAAACATAGAAAACGTTTCTGGAAATTCCGCCTAGAAGTGACTTAATTAGATTATTAACCAATTTTTTAACGTTTCCTAAGTCTAAACTTACGAAAACAGGTTAATTAATTAGTATTACCTAAGTCAAGGCGAGAATAGTCTAGAAACTTGCATGGATCGATCCAGAAATGATCCTAGCCATCGATTATGTTTTAATCTTGGCCATCGGTGCTCCAACAAAGGATTATAAGAGGAGGTTGATGTGGCGATGGAGAAAATACTTCAACATTTCGATTTTCTGGGCAGATCGATTTCCAGAGTAGCAACAATTAGTTGCCGAAGAGAGCCAGGGATCGAAGCAATGAGAAAGGGATAGAGACAGTGAGGCTGGAGGAAGTGATTCCAGATCCAACGAGTGCATTTGCAAAGAGGTAGAAGAGCCATAGAGAAGCTGATGTAGGGACTACGCATCAGCTTCTAGAGGCAAGTTCGATTTAATGAGAGGGAAAGACGTCTTCAGTTCCAGAGGCCGGGAAGGAGTTCCAGAGTGCCGAAGAAGCATTTTTCCAGCCAACAGAAGGCAGAACGAATTCTTCAGAGACTAGTCAAAGGCTTGACGTCAAGCAGGATGCGCAGAAACTGACGCGAAGGGTTAGAGGGCCGAGTTTCTGAAGGCAATTTGTGTCAGGGTTTCCCGTGGGGTGAGGAAAATTCCTCACTAGAT
>JAXQQM020085499.1:0-22656 GCA_034641835.2 Pinus albicaulis
AATGATATTTGACCCTCCAAAAATTCATTATCCCGAGTTGGTTAGGAGCACGGTGCCAGAAGCTGAAAAGAGGCAAAAACATGATTTTTTTGGGGGGCGTTTTTTGACCTTTTACACCAATTCCTAAAAGTGCTTATAAAGTGCACGTGATGTATTTGGCATTACGAATCCAATGGTGCCAGGTTTTTTGTTTAACTTGACTCCAAAAATAGAAGAAAAGAGTTATCAACGCCTTAGAAATGAGCCACTTCGAGGGGGCAACCTCCAATACATTACATAAATGAACAATTCTTGGATGATACAAATGAACAAAACCTCCTTCTATATATAGGAGTCCATGGGGCCACAATATAATCCTAGTGGGCCACAATGTAATCCTAGCCGACCTGAAAATAATAATGTAAGGGCACAATAATAACAATATGGGGGTTACAGGGGTACAATAATAACAATAAGGGGGGCTACACTAACATAATAAGGGGCTACACTATTAATATAGGGACTTAACATGCCCTTCTCCTTCAAACAAGTGTTGTCCTCAGCGCTTGATTATTTCTTGATGCTTCTGTATAAAATTCTCATCCTCCCATGTGAAATCTTCTACAGGAAAGTTCTTCCACTTGCTGAGATACTCTGAAATTGATCGTACTTGTCGAGTTCTTATTTCTATGACTGCTTCATAACTTCTTTCGATGTCATGTTGATCTTCCTGTTGTTTCATTAGATTCTGCACCAAAGTTGGGTTATCCTTTGAGAGTTGGAGAACTTGTTGTTGATGCTCGATGTGATCTTCCATTAATTTATCATCCATATTTGCTATTATTTGATCCTTCAAACCATCCAACCTAGCCTCCATTTCTGCTTTTAAACCATCTATTTCATCTTCAATTGCTCTTCGTAAGATTGAAACTTGTTGCACTTGGTACCGTAATTTTGATATCTCATATTGCAATTCTTCCTCCTCATGCGTCATAGTATAGATTTCTAAGGGCTTAATGGGTATGGAATTATTTTTAGGGGCCATTTTAGAATCCAATATTGATATCTATTCTACAAGATGCCCTTGGAATCAATTCAACTTGATTCTTCAAACAAGACTTATGCAATTCGGAAAAAAAATACACACCTTTTACTAGCTTTGAGGAGCTCGATATTGAAATTGAATTATCTTTGTAATTGAAAATCTTCGATATCTGAAATTCAGCCCTGTAGTAGCCCTCTGAAGCTTCTTTCAAATGCCACAGGTCTGACCTGATTTGGATTCTCCAAGACAAAGTTGTGTCCAATCTCCCACAATGACCTAATTCTGGACTGGTTTAGTAGAGCGAACTTGTACGACTTGCCACGTGTCATTGTTTTGTCCTTTGTCTCTGAAATTGATAGCCCAGAAACTTCAGTCTGTGTACTTGCGACCAATTTTTACGGCACTTCAATCCAATGCCCAGAGAGAGAGTTATTGAAGTTTTCCCACGATCACCTCTTTGAGATGCAATTCAGGAGCCTGAAAAAGCACTACCTTCCACAGACCATATCTCCAAAAATATTGCGAACCAAGCTCTGAAATTTTTTGACAAATTTCCTCAGGATTTCAGCTTCACACCATATAAATTTCAGACTCTGAACCTTCGTAAAAAACAATTTATAGCGCAAATGCCACGATGACCTGTTTATGAGCCTGAAAAAATACCTAACTTCCACAGATGATATCTCCTCAAATATTGCGAACCAAGATCTGAAATTTTTAGACAACCTTCCTCAAGATTTCAGCTTCGCACCCTAAAAATTTCAGCTTCTGAAGCTTCGTAGAAAAAAAATTTATAGCGAAAATGCCACGATGACCTGTTTGGAGCAGCGAAACCCTAGAATCCCAAGCCTCTGATACCAAATGTTGTGTAACCAGCTCCAAAGAGAGAAGAAAAGAGATATTCACGCCTTTGAAATAAGCCACTTCGAGGGGGCAACCTCCAATACATTACATAAATGAACAATTCTTGGATGATACAAATGAACAAAACCTCCTTCTATATATAGGAGTCCATGGAGCCACAATATAATCCTAGTGGGGCCACAATGTAATCCTAGCCGACCTAACAATAATAATGTAAGGGCACAATAATAACAATATGGGGGTTACAGGGGTACAAAAATAACAATAAGGGGGGCTACACTAGCATAATAAGGGACTACACTATTAATATAGGGACTTAACATAATAAAGGCGTTTTTTTGACCTTTTCACCGATTCCTAAAAGTGCTTATAAAAGTGCCTACCCCGAATGTATTTGGCATTACGAGATCCAATGGTGCCTTAAGTTTTCAATTGGATCCTCCTAGAGAATCACAATTCCTAAGTGTGCGCTCTGGAAGTGTAGCGTACCATACATGGTTAAAACCCAAAAAAATCAAAACTTGTTCAAAATTTCTCCAAATTTTTCTATGGAAGGCTGATGAAGTGTGCTAAGAAATGAGGTATGCATCAGCAAGGATGTCAAGTTTGTCTCATTCTTTTTTATTGGCTAGGGTTTTCTTGTGTTTCTCTTGCAATTGTTTGAGTTTAATGCTACAAACCTTGTTTCTTGTGATATACATGTTTGACAAGTTTATGAGCATCTTCTTGTCCTTTTTTTCCTTGTAGAGGAGTTTCTCAAGATGAATGTTGACCCTATCAAGCCATGTCTCTCTGTCATCTTCAACCTCATTGGAAGTCTTCTCGACAAAATTGATTTTTCTTCTTCAATTATTTGTTGTAGTAAAGCCCTCTTAAGACCCCTTGTATTAGGTCTTTTTCTACTTCTTTGGATTTCATCATGGTCAGGGTCATTATGTGGCATCATGGATTTACCTCTCTTTGTTTTGATCAGCTCTAGCTCCATAATAACTTTCTTATCCTTCAGTTTTTCATTCTCCTGCTCAAGAAATGAAATGAAAAATTGAGCTCTATACAAATTAGTTTGCAACTCTCTAATTTGGGCATCCTTCTCTTTGAAAATCAAACTAGAGGCCTCATGATCATCCTGTTGATACAAGTCAACTAGGTCAAAATATGTATCCTCATCATGAGGGTCATCATCCTCTTGCATGATTTCTTGTAGAAATTATATGCACTAAGCATGCATATGTCCTTATCCATGATCTCACACTATTTTAACTTTAGCAAGATCTTCAGATCTATTCCACTTGTTAATCTTTTGCGGAAAAAATTAATTACACACACATGTGAAGCATAAACAAAAATATTCAATCGCACATAACACAGTTTTTAACTGGGAAAGCCTGAAGCTGAAAACCCCAACTATATATTATGTAACATGGAGATCATATGAAAATCTCATACAAACATACAAAGCTTATCACAAGCCCTCAGTACAGTACAATCGTCATACACTAATTAGGCCTAATCTTGCAAATCCATGCACCGATCTTTGCCACCTGCTAGCCTGCCTCCACTGCGCAATCTACGATGAAGAATGGCTACGAGATGAATTCAAATTACTCCATCCTTGATTGTGCAATCCTCATTGGCATCTCCACTGAGTGTGTGATGCAATCAAACCATCACTATAGTCACAACAGATAGTCTATCTTGCCCTTTCACCTATCTCTCCACTAGTCTCCATTGAAACTGCCATGCACTATAGTTAACTATTGTATTGTTCAGTTGATTTATGAGTTATTATTTGTGAATTAATTAACTAATTAATTCACTCCACTCTCACTAGTGTATCAATCAGTTAGACTAGATACAACTAGCTCAACTGAGTCTAACTGAGTTAAACTGAATACAACTCCATAACTACTTCTTCCAACTGTGTCATAACTCTGCCACTTGAGTTCTAATTGAGTCCTCCATGCATTAGCTCCAGTAAACCCTTAGGAATAGCGTAATTCCTTCTGTCAGCTGATGTGCCACATCTGTGCACTAAACTGAAGTGCTCCAAGAGAATAAGTTGTTGTTTAGAGTCTGATTATTATTAAGAGCTAATAATAATCGACATGCATCTATTTTTAGATTGACGATCTATAAATAGACTTCGCCCAATATTCTAAAAATAGAATTTCATTTATTTTTCCAACTTGATCAACCATCCACAAATAGCATCCTGCAACTTCTGAAATATGATCATCATGTCTAAAAATAGACATAGTCTAAAAATAGACTTGCGCCAAAAATAGCCTGCGGGCCCACTTAGTGAAGGCGACTCTTTTCACTAAGCTCATCATCTTGTTGAATCTCAACACTCCCTCTCAACAATATAGGGATTATCCTTCACCCCGATCCTGCCTCTATGGTATTCGAATTTTCTCCTGGTGAGCGCCTTCGTCAGAATATCTGCATCCTGATCCTCCGTGGGAATGTACTGAAGCAACATGATCTTCCGTTGCACACAATCTTTGATATGATGATACCGGATATCAATATGTTTAGATCTATCATGAAACACAGGATTAACCGAGAGTTTAATGCAACTCTGATTATCACAATGAATCACCGTGGGATCTAAATGTGAACCAAACAAACCAACCAGAATCTTCCTCATCTAGATAGCCTCACATGCAGCTAAACTTGCTGCCATGTATTCTGCTTCTGCTAAACTGAGTGCCACGGATATTTGTTTCCTGTTGTACCAAGAAAATGCTGTAGACCCGATACTGAAAATCCCTCCTGATGTGCTCTTTCTGTCTGTTGGGCTTCCTACCCAATCTGCATCCGTGAAGCCATGCAACTTCACCTCATCCGTCTGTCTGTACCATAAACCATACTTAGATGTGCCCCTGAGATATCTCAGGACATGCTTGCCTGCCTTCCAAAAGAGCTTGGTAGGCTTAACCATCGCTTGTGAAAGTTGGTTCACCACAAAACCACATATATGTGGTGTGCATTGACTAAATACATGAGTGAACCCACCAGCTTGTCGATAAACGGTGGCATCACTACCTCTGTAGATGAAGCATCCTCTTTCTTCCAATTTGCGGAAGAGAAGTGTCGATAAACTGCTGACCTTGCATGTGAAACTTCTCCAGTATCTCACAGGGCATACTTTCCTTGAGACACGACCAGTTCACCTTCATACCATAAATCCAATCCAAAATAATGAAGGAGGCAAATCCTTCATCTCAAACTCCTTCTGGTGACCTTGCATGAGTGTATGTTGCTCATCACATGTTAGTATCAAATCATCAACATAAGTACAATGATCAAAGCTTACCCTCCACCAAAATCTGGTACAGGTTTGCATCCGCCTCACTCTTGGTGAAGCCATGTCCAGTGAAATAGCTGTCGATTCGAGTGTACCAAGCACAGGGTGCTTGTTTCAGCCCATACAATGCTCTTTTGAGCCTGCACACATGCGACTCGCTGCTGAAGATCTCAAATCCTTCAGGCTGCTCAATGTACACCTCTTCCTCAATGATCCCATTAAGGAACCCAGTCTTCACATCCATCTGATGAATGTGCCAACCCATCTGCACTGAGAGAGCAAGGATGGTCCGTATGGAAGAATACCATGCGACGAGTGCAAAGGTTTCTTCATAGTCAATCCCCTCAATCTGTGAGAAGCCCTGGGCAACAAATCTTGCCTTATACTTCTCGACACTCCCCATTGTGGAGAGCGATAAAAAGGGTCTCTTTCACCTCTAATTACCTTCACATTAATTATCAACCCAGGGACGACTTTTTATCTCAAGAGTGTACTCAGTCTGAGACGACTATTTACTCAAGAGTAATGTTTTGCAGTATAGTGCTTAAAATCCAAAAGTAAATGAAAGCTGGAAATAAAATCTACTTACAACAAAGCACTTTAAGACTTAAATCATGCATTCGGAAAAATAAGCAATGTATCAGTCAGGGGTTTGGCAGCGATAACCCATCCCTTTGGAAACTGATGGAAAGGAAATTAGAGCATAGACCACGGGTCTGGGAGCTAGACAGTGAATGCCAAAGCTCACTACAGCCTTAGATCGTCTCTCACACCAAAACAACAAATGCGAGTAAAATGGAACGGCAAATAAGAAATGGAACAACAAAGTAAATGGGCAGCAAACTGTAATTAAAGGAATCTGAACAACAAACTCTAATTAATGGAAATCAATAGCAAAGCCAAATTAATAGCAATCTTTACTCTAAGAATAAATCGGAAAGCACACGGAAATAGAACAACATTGATTAATGATGGAATATGAAACAACGTTGGAAAGTCAAATATAAATACACAATGACTTAACACACGGCACACCTTAATAGTAATCTGATGTTGGTAATCCACTTGTCAGTCTTAGTTATAAATAATACGACTGTCTTTTAGAATGGAGCGGCAACATTCTTAAATTCAACAATCGCAAGGAAATATAATTTCTAAGATGAATTCAATAATACCAATGGTCAGATGTTACAACACAGACATTCCACAATTAAATAGCAACGGTATCCTGTAAAAACCATTTATATCAGCACTTAAAGAAATAGTAATGCGTTGCAAAATCGATGTGATATTTCCGTCTCAGAAAATGAGATTACGTGACAGAGCTGTGATGTAAAATAATAGAACATACCAGATTACCAAATAAAACTGATAAGCAAACCACGCAGAAATCAAAGAGATAATATACAGCGGCAAGTGTCCTCCGGGGCCGGGCCCTTAGCCTCCAAGGGAACACCGCCTTAAGTTAATCCAGACGCAGAGATGAGAGAACCACCAAGCTTATATTAATGCATCGGACAGAAGTACAATGAACCAATTCTCACAAGACTCAATAATCAGAACTGATGTTTAACAGAAAATTACATAAAAACGTATCTCCAAATCATCCCCCTACACAATACGTGCTTCTCCTTTTATAATCAGAAGGAGGAGAAATTGAATAGTAAATACAATATTCCCATAACAATATTGGATTTCTTCCAACCAATTGATCAACAAGAAAATAGATTTACATCCATCTTTCAACAACAGCAAGTCGAATTTGGCTTTTTAGCTGAGATTTGGAGGACGGCCGCAACAACAGAACTGAGAAAATCGTGCTTAAAGAACTCTGCGAATCTCTCAACACAGGCCGAATTTGGGCAAACCATTCTTTAATAAAGTTAATTGGGTCCGTTCTGGACAAAACCCATGTTCCGGATTTTCCAGATTCGTCTTCATTTGCTCAGAATCTCAACCGCAAAACTGTCACTCCTTATTCCAGCGCATTTCTGAGTTGGCACTTTTAATGATCAAATCTTCAATCTGAAAATTATCTTGGAGGCTAAAAATGGTGAATAATGTTATAACCAACTTATTAAAACTATCATTGATAAAATCATACATAATCATCAATTTATTAGAAATAAAGGAGAATAAATAATATTCATTCATAAGAGCATAAATCATTATAAAATGGATTTAAATAATAAATTATAATAAATTACGTGATTAAGAATGGTAGAAATGGGTGGAATAGCGTTCATAAGTGATAATAATAATGGCATATTAACGGCCCAACACCATCGTGACTTGCTACCTTGTGAATCCATCTTGATCCTACAAGTTTTCCCAACGGCAGCGGAGCAATCTCCCAAAGACCTTTGTTACAACCAGTAGATCTACTCCTCCACGATGTCCCCCTTGTGTGGGCTCCCTGGGCTCGTCTTCTTCTTCAAAATAAGATGGCTACGTCATGAATACACTTCCATATAAGAGCCATGTCCGATATATGAAAAAAATTGTTGTCTCATTTAGCTGCGATGTAGGAACTCCTACATTCTGTCATAATCCACCTTGATCTCTTAGCTTACGACGGTATGCTTCTGCCTTGTACGATGTTTGGTTCTACATGAGTGGACTCCTCCACTCCTTGAATCTCCTCTTGTAGGTGATTCATCGAGGTCCTCAGTGGGAACAAGTTCCTCCTTCGCATGCAAGTGTAGCTCCCTCTCAAGTGACAACTTCATGGCTTTCACCTCATTGAATTTTATATCTCGTCGCATAACATTCATTCGACTGTTTGGAAAATACACACGATAGTCATGGGGTGTTTTTGTGTACACCACAAATATCCCAACTTCTGCAGTCGGCTCCAACTTCTTCCTGGCATCCTTCATCACATGAATGTAAACAGGTGAGCCAAAAATCTTCAAATGAGAAATATTAGGCTTCTTACCAGTAAAAGCTTCCTCGGGTGTACTCATGCCATGTACTCTATGAGGACAACGGTTTTGCACATAAACCGTAGTGTTGCATGCTTCCGCCCACAAGTGCATCGGTAGGCCCTGGTCATGCAGCATCGCTCGTGCAGCACCCACGATCGTTCTGTTCTTTCTCTCCGCGACCCCATTCTGCTGTGGGTTATGAGGCGCTATGAGTTCTCTTCGAATTCCTTCTTTGCTACAGAAGTCTTTGAATTCGCAGAGATGTATTCACTACCATTATCTCTCCTTAGAGCTTTCACCTGCTTCCCCGACTCCTTCTCCACTAATTCCTTGAACTCACAGAACTTTGAGAACATTTCACTCTTATTCTACATGAAGAAAATCCAGCATCTCCGAGAATAATCATCAACAAATATCACATAATACCTGTGTTTTGTTGTTGAAGCAACCGAGAATGGTCCACACACGTCTATGTGAATTCTCTCTAGGATCACCGAAGCACGGTTCTCCTTCTCATGAAAGGTGGTCTTCACAAACTTACCCATTGTACATCCTTTGCACTGATCTAACTCCGAAAGAGTACCCTTGGGAAGTCCAATAGAAATTTTCTACAAAATCTTCAAAGCACCATGGTGAAGATGGCCCAATCTGCTGTGCCACAATTCGCCCTCATCGCGGCTCACCACTTCTTGCGCTTTTCCCACCATTGCAGCACAACCATATACCTCTAGCTTGTAGAGATTCTTAATTTGAACCCCTATCTTGTTATTTTGACTCGTTGTTTTATGTCGAAGGAAGGCTTTTCCCTCACTGAAAACAACATCATAACCCTTGTCTTCCAGCATTGCGACTGACACCAAGTTCTTCTTCAGACTTGGAACATGCATGACATTCTTCAACAAGAACGGATTACCGGACTCCCTCTCAACTTCCCACTTCCAATGCCGATGCATAACATACCGACCATCATCACCCATCTCTATATGCATGCAAGTCCTTCTCCTCCAAGTCACTAAACAACTCTTTGTCTTTCCCCGTCATATAGAAAGACGCACCACTATCAAGATACCACACAGTCATGCCAGCTTGAAACCAAGCATGCGATCAAGGAAAAATCCGGCTCAAATGCGAGGCTAAGGCCTCTCCAGTGCCAGTCCAACACCTTGCTTATTCTTCTTCTTCTATCGAAAATTAGTGGCAGAAATTTGCATGCCAATATTGATTGAAAAAACTTCACTTTGGACAAGTCTATAACTTCTTGCCTTTCGCACGGTTTAGAGATTTTCTTCCTTCCCTTTCCTTGCTTTGTGACCAAAGCGCAATTCTCTTCATCTTCATTCTTCGATGAAGATCCATCCCTGGTACCCCGCCTTATCTCCTCCTGCACAAGATCTGACCAAAGTCGCTCCCATCCTGGCAGTTTCTCCCGTCCATTGACAGAGTCTTTGTAGCTATGCCAACTCTTTAGAAGCCCAAGGAGAGCCAAGCTCACCAAGTCTTCTTCATCAACAGTAACCCCCACACTTCCCAGCTCATCCTTGCAGTGGACAAACTTCGTGAGGTATTTTGGAATACTGTCGCCTTTCTCCATTTTTATTTTTTTGAGCTTGTCTTTAAGCGCCAACTTCCTCTGGTCACTTCTGCTTTGGAACAAGTCTGTCAAAGCCTTCCACATTAAGAATGGAGTGGATTTCCTGTGAAGGCTGGACACAATATGGTCCTTCACACCTTCCAACAGATTCTCCTCGTCTTTGCAGTCTTCTTTTTCCATGCATCAAGTAATGCATCATCGTTAGATCCCGGCTTAGGAACATCGCTATCGATGAACTCCTTCAGCCCATTATCCTCCAACACCACCTCCATCCTGTCCTTCCAGGCTATTTAATTCAAGCTCCCATCAAGGGCATACTCCAATCTCAACCCGTTGAAAGACATTTCAATGTATACTCTATTTCTACACCAAGAATCTTCTGTAGCAAATTCGAATTGTCCACCAGCACAAACTCACTTCACAATTGCAATCTTCAATCAGCAATGCTCTGATACCATGTAGAAATTATATGCACTAAGCATGCATATGTCCAAGATCCACCTGATCTCACACTATTTAACTTTATGCAAGATACTGAATCTATTCCACTTGTTAATCTTTTGTGGAAAAATTAATTGCACACACATGTGAAGCATAAACAAAAATTATCAATTGCACATAACACAGTTTTTAATCGGGAAAGCCTGAAGCTGAAAACCCCAACTATATATTATGTAACATGGAGATCATATGACAATCTCATACAAACATACAAAGCTTATCACAAGCTCTCAGTACAGTACAATCGTCATACACTAATCAGGCCTAATCTTGCAAATCCATGCATCGATCTTTGCCACCTGCTAGCCTGCCTCCACTGCGCAATCTCTGCTGAAGAATAGCTCTGAATGAATTCGAATTACTCCATCCTTGACTGTGCAATCATCATTGGCATCTCCACTGTGTGTTTGATGCAATCAATGCATCACTATAGTCACAACAAATAGTCTATCTTGCCCTTTCAGCTATCTCTCCACTGGTCTCCACTGAAACTGCCAAGCATTGTAGTTAACTAATGTATTCTTCAGTTGATTAATGAGTTATTATTTATGAATTAATTAACTAATTAATTCACTCCACTCTCACTAGTGTATCAATCAGTTAGACTAGATACAACTAGCTCAACTGAGTCTAACTGAGTTAAACCGAATACAACTCCATAACTACTTCTTCCAACTGTGTCATAACTCTGCCACTTGAGTTCTAACTGAGTCCTCCATGCATTAGCTCCAGTAAACCCTTAGGAATAGCGTAATTCCTTCTGTCAGCTGTTGTGCCACATCTGTGCACTGAACTAAAGTGCTCCAAGAGAATAAGTTGTTGTTTAGAGTCTGATTATTATTAAGAGCTAATAATAATCGACATGCATCTATTTTTAGATTGACGATCTATAAATAGACATCGCCCAATATTCTAAAAATAGAATTTCATCTATTTTTCCAACTTTATCAACCATCCACAAATATCATCCTGTAACTTCTGAAATATGATCGACATGTCTAAAAATAGACATAGTCTAAAAATAGACTTGCGCCAAAAATAGCCTGCGGGCCCACTTAGTGAAGGCGACTCTTTTCACTAAGCTCATCATATTGTTGAATCTCAACACTTCTTCATGCACCACTACCTTTTCATGCTTTTTCTTTCCCTTTTGTACCTACTTTGTTGATGAGGAAGGCAAGGTCCCTCCCACAATCCGTGGGGAAAAAACCTCCCTATGCCCTCTCTGATATGTTTTTGCCAATGTGTCTATCTCAGCCTCTTTGGTCTTTGTAGGCTCTTTGACCACAACTCTGCTGGATGACCCAATATGACTCTGAAATACTGATGATGGTGATGGTATGGGTGTATTAGGCTGAGTTGATGGAGGAATATATGCAGAGGGTTGAGATGAAGGAGGGATGGTTTTAACATGCTGAGCTTGTAGATTAGTGAAAACATCATTGGCAATGAAGGTATTCCATGAAATTTTCAATTGATCTAGATGATGGAGTACAATTATTTTGATCAAGGAGTGATGGAAGAGGTTGTTCATTTGTTGATCATATTCTCTCTTCTGTACTATGTAGGCCATTTTTTCTATGCTCCTGAAAAAATAGTATGGGATATTGAGCAACTTGACTCTTGTGAAGTGCATGAGTAGTCTAATATGGTAAGTGTAAAGTATGGAGAACCTTCCTTCACAAGATAAGTACTTCATGATGATTTTCATCATGGGGGTATACCTATCAAGAAGGTAACTGAAAGGGAAGACCCTCTTTCTCTCATTTATGTACCTTGGTTTGATGAATGGTTGATAATAATGGTCATCCAAGTCTTTTTCCTTAAACCACTTCTCACCCATGTTTAGTATCCCTGTGGCGGAAAAAATGATAGGTGTAGATGTAGTGAAGGTCACATCTTCAAGGTCACTTAATTATCCCTGAGTTTCGTGATGAAAACTCTGCTCAAAACATGGTGGTGTTGGACTTTTTGGATCATTTTGCAAAAATCAAGGCAAACAACATATTCAAAGCAAGAGACTGTCATAGGATAGGCCATCAATTCTCTGGTGTTGGTGGGCTCCAGCCTCAGAAATTTTCCTCCTTTGTGAGGTCTCCTTCCCTCTCTGCCCTCCTCTTCCTCCATGTAATCTCTGCCTTCCTCCTCCATAGTGTTTTTAGTTTTGAAACCCTAGGTTAGGGAAAGGGGAGTGGAAAATATTTTTAGGGAGTGGGGATAGGAATAGGAAAAATTAGGGGTATAGGGAAGGGGGTTAGTGAACTTAGGGGACTGATATGGGATTAAAATACTAAGGAAAATGAGAATGGGAAATTGATTACAGGTATAGGGTAAGTTGCCTAGAAAATGTGTAGTCTATGAGCTAGGGTTTTTAGGAAATGTATTTTGGGGACAGGGATTTAGTGATCTAGGGATAGGATTAAGGTTTAAAGTGATATGGGAAGGGAATGCAGGGTCTAGGGAATAATTTAGGGTTGTAGGGATGAAATTTAGGGTTTCTTAGTTTAAACACTTGGCAATCTTGAATGAGAGATTTAACACGTTAAATATGCAAATGGAAAAATGCTAGGAGGGCACAAAAGATGTTGCTTACTTGTGTTGGAGGTGAAGAAACCCTTTGATGGTATTTTGGATCAGTTGGATAAATTTTTGAATCATGTGGATGAAATTGGCCAGGAGCGCAACACCTCACTGCGAAGTGCACAACACCCTTCTCCAGGAGTGCAATGATAGTTCTAGGAGCACAACGCCTGACCTCCATGAGCGCAATGCCATCCAAAACTTGAAATTTGACCCTACAAACTGATTTTTCAAGCTGAGGGAGTGTGAGCTCGATGGTTAGGATAGAAAATGAGTTCTTTCTTTGTCTTTTGATGGGATTTATACTTGATGATTTGAATGCATTTGTTGTTGGGACCCACTTTTATTTCTTCTCATTCACTTTAAATTCTGAATCTTTACCTTTCACTTTTGTTTATGATTTGGAGATTGATCATTTGATGGATTGAGAAAACTTAAGACTTTAAATCTTCTGAACTTTCTTGGCACATGAACTCTTTGAGTTGACAGCTATCTTGGAACCATGAACTTATTACATATTTTGAGAAAACATGAAATTACATGATGAATTGAAAATTACATAATGGAATAAAAGCTAAATATTACATTTCAACTTTACATAGTAAAGTGAATTTAATGATCACTCTTAGCTTTGCTGGTCTTTTATGAAATGGAAATGATGTTTTATTGGACCTTGAAAACCCTAATACCTAATGGAGACTCTGAATGAATGAAACCATCATGAAAATGACATAAATAATAATGACAATTGGTGATGGTACACTCAGCAAAGTGGTGAAATGAGCCAACAAGTAATGAAATTTTTGAAAAGAGTGAGGTTTTGAGCTATGAGTACCTCCATTTACCAAATTTTTGCATGACCTAGTGGAATGACAAAAATTTCAGAATGGGACTCCTAACATGACATGAAAGAGTTAATTTGATCATTGGTGGAAGGATGAAAATACTGACACTAACATCTGCTAAGTCAGAAGAATTACCAACACCGTGTTGTTGATTTGATCCATAGGGAGAGTCTTGTGAACTTTAGTCTACCATCTTGCTAGTCATTTTTTATCTCTTTCCTGCAAGTATACCATGTCAGCTAAAATCAAAACATAAACATAACCAACATACCTCAGTATAGTTCAGGGGAGGATATCTCATCTGCAAAATCAACCATATTAGTGTGATACATGTATAATCATAATCATAGCAACATATGAACATCATTTCAACCATTATCCAGTTATCAATGAATTACCATACCAACCACATATCATGACCTCATGCACGAAAACTATCACCATGTCAATGTATGCATAACAACATATAACCATTAACTTGCATAACCAATGTATAACTGAAATATACTCATGACGATCATATTCAATCAGCAACACCATAAAATTTCACATGGTGACAGACCTACAACCATGACTACTACCATGCATACACAACAAGCACCTAGACCACAAGCATAGGGAACACATATGCAACCGACATGTATGCATGACCAACACACTACCCATCTATTCCAAGGGGTGAAATTGCTCTGATACCACCATGTAACACCCTCCTCCCACATTTACCCAAGATAACCAGTCCACTAGGGTAAACATGTGACATGAGGCTGATATGATGCGATTCAACCTCCTAGGTCACCTTAAGGAAGTGGAACTGACATAACACAACCAATCTGATCTTCCACACATACTACAAAACCTTTATGATCCAATTAACCCTTATAGGTTATCAACCCCAGAGACAACTCATCATTTTACTGATTTTGGCCCTCAGTTTCTCCCATGACAAGCCCTGCAAGAGACTAAGGCCTTCCAGCAGCTCCCACAACAAGGCATGCCAACAATTGTGGACTTTTCCGGCTAGTTTTGTGCCAACGATGTAGAATTATGTGCCACTTTTTTAGGTTCAAGACTCAGGGCACTTACCAAAAGTTCATGAAAAATTCAGGAATGATAAATAACACGGAAAAAAGGTACTAATTCAATCAATGATATGAATGCTTGATCTTACCCCTACTAGCCATGATACGCATTTCGTCAAGCATGTCACAAATATGTAATCTACAGGCCATAACAACATATCTGAGCATAGCGGTATCATACTTATCTAGGATTCGTAAGGAAACATTGTTGCCATAACACAATAACTGCATTATCATCTATTTGTTCATGTATTCATTGTACTTTAAATTAATATCAAAACATTATGAAATCCATACATCAATTCTATCATAAAATACTAATAACCAACACATAATCAACAAAAATATCAAGGATATAATAACCATAAAATCCACATATAATCCAACACATTTACACATGAAATACCAAGGAGAAGAAGCTCTTATTAATGAATGCAATGGAAAATCTGGTATGGAACTTCCACGAACCACCCAACCATAGATTGGAAGAACCAAATCTTTCTTTCAACCAATCACCCTCATGCCATATTCCAAGCATGAATGTGGTACTCACAAAAAAACCAACCAGGGATTTCTGAGGCCAAAACACATCAAACCTCATCAATAGAACAAAAATTTACCGTGATCCCCACCAGATCACTGGGCCCTAAACAAGCATGGATGCCTCCAGATCTCTCCACCAAAACTGTGAGGAATTTTTCTGTCTCAACCTCTCGACTTTACCATGTATCCCACCATTACTGGTCAAGGGATTCCTAGGACTACAAGGTGTCCACCCTCTGATATTTACCATGTATCCTGCCATTATTGGTCAAGGGATTCCTAGGCCCAATCAAGGGTATTCACCACTGATATTTACCATGTATCCCTCCATTCACCGGTCGAGGATTCCTTGGCTCAATTGAGGTATTCACATCCAGGCTTTATTGTGTATCCCATCTCAGGGTTCCCAGGCTTTGTGAATAATCCTGAGACCACCACACTCATCTTCATGTCCATCCAAAAATCTATCTCAACCAAAAATGAGAACCGCATCACACCATGGCTATTCAAAGATGGCAAGGCAAGGCTGAAGAACACTATCACACCTAGAAAAACCCATGCCAATGACAGTAAGAGAAAAAAAAATCACACATGCATGTGCCATGCATGCCAAATCTAGCAAGGAAACCACATATGCAAATCGATACCTATTGGGCCGCAAATATGCCCTTTTCTCCACCATAAAATACCACTATTCATAACCTAAATTCCTATATTTTAAACTCATTTCATACCCTAATTCCACAACTTGCCGCCAATTCACATCGTACACTTTGTGTTTGATTATCATTAGTTTTCTTTATTTTTCAATGATTATAGATGAATTTTCGATGATTTTTTAATGATGGTTTTTCCAAGTTCATTTACTGTAGGTATCCATTTCTGAAATTCTTCATAAGTCAATTAAGCTAGTTGCTACAGGTTAAGTATGGAATGACTAAATTCATGTAGAATTTGTGATCAAATAAAGAATAATCTTGGGATTTCAAGACATGGGTTTTTTTCGAAGTACCCTCATTCAAGTAACCCAGAAATCATTTGTCAAAATTCATCACCAGAAAGAATTTATGGTCGATGGAAATCTTAAGTACAAAATTGAGTACCTTAATTATGGGTTAAGTACGATAATTTTGGGTTTGATGGTTTCATATTAGCCACGGTTTTGGATATTTCAGGTTGAATACTTATTCATTCCTTTTTCAAGCCACATGGAGTTTCAATTAGATATTCTAGATCTCAATCAAGCTATGCATGGATCATAAGATTGCTAAGACAAATTTGCCATAACAAGATTCCAGAAAAATCATTTAAAATATATTTTTGTAATATTGTTGGCATATTGAGTCCAGGATCTCAAATTGTAGAAGTGTGATATATATATATATATATATATATATATATGTTGTGTAACAGGCTCCAAAAATAGAAGAAAAGAGATATCAACGCCTTAGAAATAAGCCACTTCAAGGGGGAAACCTCCAATACATTACATAAATGAACAATTCTTGGATGATACAATTTACAAAACCTCCTTTCTATATATAGAGTCCATGTGGCCATAATGTAATCCTAGTGGGCCACAATGTAATCCTAGCCGACCTAACAATAATAATTTAAGGGCACAATAATAACAAAATGGGGGTTACAAGGGTACGATAATAACAATAAGGGGGTTACCCTAATAACAATAAGGGACTATCCTAGTAATATAGGGACCTAACATGCCCCTTTCCTTCAAAAAAGTGTTGTCCTCAACGCTTGAGTAGCTCTGGGTGCTTCTGTATAAACTTCTCATCCTCCATGTAGAATCTTCAGTGGGTAAGTTCTTCCACTTGATGAGATACTCTGAAATTGATCGATTCCGTAGTTGTCGAGTTCTTGTTTCCATGACCGCTTCCAGTTCCAATATGATTTTTCCTTCCTCATCAAGTTCTGGCAATATTGTTTGAACTGGAATATTTTCACCTATAACCTTCTTTAAGCATGAAACATGGAAAACTGGATGTACTCGCGAAGAAGCAGGAAGCTCCAATTTGTATGCCATAGAACCAATCTTTTGCAACACCTTGTAAAGACCATAGTACTTTGGTGATAATTTATTATCCTTCTTAGCTTGCTTGAGGGACATTTGTTTGTATGGTTGTAGCCGTAAAAATACCCAATCTCCTACATCAAAACTTCTCTCGCTGCGATGTTGATCTGCCTGTTGTTTCATTCGATTTTGTGCCAAATTAGGGTTATCCTTTAAGAGTTGGAAAACTTCTTGTTGATGCTCGATGTGATCTTCCACTGCTTGAACCTTCGAATTTTCCCTTAAAGATGATGTGATCGATGGTGGATGATATCCATAAAGTGCCATAAATGGGGTCATTTTTGCTGCAGTATGGAAGGAAGTGTTATACCACCATTCAGCGAGAGGTAACCACTTTACCCATTGTGTTTGTTTATCAGATACAAAACAACGAAGATATCCTTCCAAACATTTATTTACTATCTCAGTTTGACCATCAGATTGAGGATGATAAGATGAGCTATGAGCTAATTGAGTACCAAACAAGAAAATAACTCCGTCCAAAAATTTCCAGTAAAAATGGGATCTCTGTCGCTCACAATAACCCTTGGGCTTCCATGTAGCTTTTGAATTCTATCCATAAATGTAGTAGCAACTGTACTTGCTTTAAATGGATGACATAATGCACAAAAGTGTGCATACTTGGTAAGTCTATCAACTACCACCATGATGACATTCTTTCCTTCAGACTTAGGTAAACCTGTGATAAAATCCATTGAAATCTCCTCCCAACGCTGACTTGGAATGGATAAAGGTTGTAGAAGTCCCGGGGTCTTAATTGTCTCCACTTTATTCTGCTGACAAACCAAACATTCCGCCACAAACTTTTGAATATCAGATTTAAGGCCATCCCAAAAAAATTCTTTCTTCACCCTGTGGTAAGTTTTTAAAAATCCTGAGTGTCCTCCTAAAGGAGAAGTGTTCAATTCCAGAAGAATCTTTTGTTTTAGTTGGGAATTCTTACAAAGATATAAGCGATCTTTGTACCATAAGGAATCATTTTTCCAACTAAATGTATCGGATGTACTAGGATCTTGCTGCAACTTTTGAATGAGTGTCCATACATCTTTGTCCTTCTTCCATTCATCTCTTGCTTCAGTTATCCAATCTGGTTGGATAATAGAAATGTCACAAAGCAATGCTTCCACCTCTTCATTCTTTCTTGAGAGTGCATCTGCAACAACATTCAGCTTTCCTTTTTTGTAGATTATTTCAAAGTCATAACCCAACATCTTTGTGACCCATTTTTGTTGTTCTTATGACGATAGTCTTTGTTCCAAAAAGTGTTTAAGACTATCATGATCAGTTTTTACCTTGAAGTGTCTTCCCATTAGGTAAGTTCGACATTTCTTTAGTGCATGTAGTATTGCTAACATTTCCTTCTCATAAATAGGTTTCTGTAAATACTTTCCTTTGATTGGACGACTTTCAAAAGCAATGGGTCTTCCTTCCTGCATTAAAACTGCACCAATTCCATTTCCTGAGGCATCACATTCCACAATAAGGGTTTTTGTGAAGTCTGGCATAGCTAAGACCGGTGCTAGGCACATTGCCTCTTTAATATGTTCAAAGGCCTTAGTTGCTTCAGGAGTCCATGAAAATGCATCTTTCTTCAATAATGTTGTTAGAGTTGTTGCTATTCTCCCATAATTCTTAACAAACTTGCGATAATACCCTGTTAACCCGAGAAATCCTCGCAACTGCTTTATGGTTGTGGGAACTTTCCATTCCTTAATGGCTTTAATTTTGTTAGGGTCTACTTTAACACCCTCGTGAGATACAATATGACCCGGATATTCCACCTCTTGTACTCCAAAGAAACATTTGGATTTTTTTGCATATAATTGTTTCTCCTGCAATAACTTGAGCACCCTGTCAACATGTTCAACATGATCCTTCCAAGACCTGCTGTAGATTAGTATATCATCAAAAAATACTAGCACAAATTTTCTAAGGAAGGGTTTGAAAATGGAATTCATCAACCCTTGAAATGTAGAGCATTGGTAAGGCCAAAAGGCATGACCAAAAATTCATAATGACCCTCATGAGTTCGAAATGCTGTTTTTGGAATATCTTCAGTCTTCATTCTAATTTGATGATATCCTAAACGAAGATCCAACTTGGTAAAATAAATTGCTACATGTAATTCATCCAATAATTCATCAATCACAGGAATGGGAAATTTATCTTTAATGGTGAGCTTATTGAGCTCCCTATAATCTGGACACATTCACCATGATCCATCCTTCTTGTGTACCAATACTACGGGAGTAGAGAAAGAACTTTGACTAGGTTGAATTATACCTGCCTCTAACATTTCTGCAATCATACGTTCAATTTCGCTCTTTTGGAAGTAAGGATATCTATAAGGCCTGATGTTTGGAGGAACACTTCCTAGAATCAAATGAATAGCATGATCATGATCACGAATAGGTGGAAGTCCTTTGGGAGTTTCAAACACCTTGGAATGATTGTCCAAGACTTGTTGGAGATCTGCAGAAATAGATGATTTTGATGTTGGAACTTCTAGTGAGCATAATTGTGCAATTACGCCTCAATGTTCTTTCTTTAGAAGCTTTGTCATGACATTAGAGCTTATTATCCTTCCTGGATTCCCCGCAATACCCCGTAATTCGACTTCCTTTCCTTCTGAAAAAAATTTCAAGAAAAGTTCTTGAAAATTAAAAACTACCGTCCCCAAAGATTGTAACCATTGTACTCCTAGTACAACATCAGCACCTCCCATAGGAATGGAAAGCATTGGACTAGTCAATACATATTCCCCCATGGTTAGCTTGATATTATGGCATTTCCCGGAGAAATTTATAGTTCCTCCATTTGCAACCATTACTTGACATTCTGGTGCTGGGTATAGGAAACAATTTAATTCCTTGGCTACCTTAAAATGAATAAAATTATGGGTGCTACCTGAATCAATCAACACTATTACCCTTTTCTTCTTGATTTTTCCTTGTATCTTGAGAGTTTGAGGAGTGGTAATTCCTGCCATTGCATTACACGATATGGTCGGATTCATTTCTTTCTCTTCTAGGGCTGGTTCTTGGTGTATATCCTCTTCTTGTTCATTTTCTTCTTCCTCTTCACAATCTATGTAAAATAATTTCTAACCACAAACACCATGACCTTTGGTGATTCGGCTATCACAAACATAGCAAATCCATACTGTCTCTTTTTCTTCCAATTGTTGTGGTGTCAACCACTGTAGTTGTGGAAATGGAGTAGTATTGCTCCTTCTTTATAGAGTTAGAGATGGGTTTCACCATGTTATCTTCACGCTCTGACTTCTGCCAACCTGATCCGCCTTCTCAATAATCCAGGACCAAACATAAACTTCATGTTGGGTAATACATCCTTTAAGTGGCAAAGAGATCAATCACCTTGTTCCTCATAAGATAAGTTACTTATATATTCATTTTTGAAGTCCCTCAATATGTTGCCCATAAACCCTTTGTTTTAAGTTATCAATTAGATAAAGAAAGGTGTTGCTCTTTGTATCCTCATAATGTGCTATCATTTCCTCTCTAAAAATTGACCAAGTGACAATTGTTTTACGGGAGCAAAGCCATTGATACCATACAAATGTATTTTGTTCTAAATGTAAAGTTGCAATGTGTACCTTTTGTGTGTTTTGCACATTATTGAGATCAAAATATTGCTCCATCTGTAGTATCCATGTTACAGAATCCTTTCCATCAAACTTCCTCATATCCATTTTTGGAATATGGTGGTTCTTCCCGCCAACATTAGAGTTTATGAAATCACGATTAACATTTATTTTGTTCTCATCATGAGGTTCTTCTACTATCTTTTCACCATTAGGAAACATTTCTTGTATCAACTTGGTCAAACCTTCGATGTCTGCTTTTAGATCATTCTTCATGTTTTCCATGTTTTCTTTCATTTCATCCATCTTAGCTTCCATGCCATCCATCTTAGCTTCCACACCTTTCTCCGAAACTTCCATTTCATTTTTTGTTGCTCTTTGCGAGAGTGAAATTTGTTGCACTTGCTCTTGTAATTTTGATAGATCATATTGCAATTCTTCATCTTCATGAGTCATAGTAGAGCCTTCTGAAGGCTTAATGGGTGTTGAATTCTTTTTAGGGGCCATTTTAGAATCCAATATTGATATCTATTCTACAAGATGCCCTTGGAATCAATTCAACTTGATTCTTCAAACAAGACTTATGCAATTCAGAAAAATAATACACACCTTTTACTTGCTTTGAGGAGCTCGATATTGAAATTGAATTATCTCTGTAATTGAAAATATTCGATATCTGAAATTCAGCCCTGTAGTAGCCCTCTGAAGCTTCTTTCAAATGCCACAGGTCTGACCTGATTTGGATTCTCCAAGACAAAGTTGTGTCCGATCTCCCACAATGACCTAATTCTGGACTGGTTCAGTAGAGCGAACTTGTAAGACTTGCCACGTGTCACTGTTTCGTCCTTTGTCTCTGAAATTTATATCCAAGAAACTTCAGTCTGTGCACTTGCAACCACTTTTGACGGCACTCAAATCCGATGCCCAGAGAGAGAGTTATTGAACTTTTCCCACGATCACCTCTTTGAGATGAAATTCAGGAGCCTGAAAAAGCACTACCTTCCACAGATCATATCTCCAAAAATATTGCGAACCAAGCTCTGAAATTTTTTTGATGAATTTCCTCAGGATTTCAGCTTCGCACCATATGAATTTCAGATTCTGAACCTTCGTAGAAAAAAATTTATAGCGCAAATGCCACGATGACCTGTTTAGGAGCCTGAAAATATACCTGACTTCCACAGATCATATCTCCGAAATTATTGCGACCCAAACTCTGAAATTTTTATACAAGCTTCCTTAGGATTCTTTCTTCGCACCCTAAAAATTTCAGCTTCTGAAACTTCGTATAAAAAAAGTTATAGCGAAAATTCCACGATGACCTGTTTGGAGCAGCGAAACCCTAGAATCCAAAGCTCTGATACCAAATGTTGTGTAACCAGCTCCAAAAATAGAAGAAAAAGATATCAACGCCTTAGAAATAAGCCACTTCGAGGGGGAAACCTCCAATACATTACATAAATGAACAATTCTTGGATGATACAATTCACAAAACCTCCTTTCTATATATAGGAGTCCATGGGGCCATAATGTAATCCTAGTGAGCCACAATGTAATCCTAGCCGACCTAACAATAATAATTTAAGGGCACAATAATAACAAAATGGGGGTTACAAGGGTACAACAATAACAATAAGGGGATTACACTAACAATAATAAGGGGCTATACTAGTGATATAGGGACCTAATAATA
>JAXQQM020064705.1:0-231482 GCA_034641835.2 Pinus albicaulis
CCTTCAAGAAGGCACCATCCCCAAGTGGAGCCACTGTTAGCCACCTATAATATGTTGTTATACCAAAAGGTGGCTAAAACTTTTGGGAGCCTCCAAGGAAAAAATTTTATCACTAAAAATTGTTGGCTCTTGAAGTCTCTCTAAGGCCTCATGCCTCTGTCCAGATCCCTTATTGTTGTTTACATCTTAAAAGCCTCTGAAATCCTTCAAAAATCCCAAGTTAAATACTGCTGCAGAACCCCTTGGTCTCCTTCCTTTTCTTCCTCACTAACCTCATTTTCTATTCTCCATTTCCCCTGAAAAACCCACAATTTCATGTTCCTCCCTTTTCATTTCATTAAAATCCCTTTTATAAGGTTAAAAACCCACTTTTTAACCTTACCGAAACCTTCATTTCCTTCAAGAAACCCTTCAAAAACCATGAAAATACATGTTTTTATGTATAGGACTTAAGCTCCTCAAGCTTAAGCCCTTAGCCCCTTTCTTCCATACGACCGCACCCTGGAACCAAGTTTACACCCTTTGGCGCTTATCGCAAAGCGCAGATTGCAGAATTTCCAAATTGTTATTTTTTAAACTGAGCCATCACAAATATTTGCGCTGCGATCCATTGCAGATCGCAGATCGCAATTTTTAGTTTTCCTCCAAAGAGCCATTGCAAATATTTGCGCCGCGGATCCATTTTAGATCGCAGAATTTTCAGTTTTCCTCCAAAGAGCCATCGCAAATAATTTATGTCGCGACTCATCACATCGCGTATCGCAATTTTCAGTTTTTCCAAAGAGCATTTAAATACTATGATGCGATCACTACAGCTACCATCACATAAGACCGCAATATCGCATTTTTCTCTCCGTCGCATAATCTACCATCGCGTTTTCCACTTTTTATTTACTTACTCGGGGTATGGTAAGCGCGTCGGGCTCACTCATATGATCCTTCGCCGGCTCATAAAATGCGCTTTTTTCTTGTAAATTAAAATGCCGTTCATATTGTATTGTTTAAAAAAGGTTTTTCGCTGTTTTTCTCGTTAAACCGTCGATGTAGTACGACCACGCTTAGATTTATCTTTTTTTCACCACTTATGACTAATTATCCCGACAGCTGGATGATGCCAGTATCCAACGGCTCGTTTCTCCGGGGATCCTCCAATGCAATTTAACCCATAAACATAGGATTTCATAACTTTCGTTTGTATTTTGCAGGGTTTAACGTTTTCCGCTATATTCAAAAGGAAATTCAAAATATGAGGGTGACGACCCTCCCTTCTTCGATTTATCAAAGGAAATCATTTCGCAGGTGTCAAATTCACGTTTTCATCAGTGTTTCATGAGGCATTGATGCCATATGACCCTGCGCAGCCCTGTGTAACAACGAAGCACCAAGAATCCGGCACAGTCAAAGAGTATCAGCTGTAGAAGACCGTAAATGCCAAAGACAGAATTGAAGATGCAGCTTTATGGGGATTACCGCTAAGACTGGTCAAAAGTCAATCCCTAATCGAAACATACCGTAGAATACCTTAATGATGACTAGTTTCAGATGCAAAGAACCTCCACGCGAAAAACGAGGCAAATTGATTCCTTAGCTACCACAGAGCCACCTGTTGCCTCAAACCTTTCAAAACAGAGGCCAAAATTATTGAATAAAATCATATATTCACCTCCAGCACAGCCAGGGAGTTACTTTTGCAAGGAAATAAATGCAGAAATATCAGCAGGGTTACTCCAAACATTACGCAAAGCCTCATAGTCAAATAAATCTCCCACCGAGCTTGATTCATAAATGTAAAAGAGTTAATACAGTGATCCACTTGTAAACTTCTCCATCGAGCCCCTCAAAGGGCCAAGAAGTCTTGAATCTGTATTTATTGTCTTAAAAGATCTTATCTCAGATATTTTCCCCTCAGTATTCTATAAATACTTCAGTAGAAGATGAGAGGTTGTTGGTTGCTGGTTGCTGTTTGATCACAAGTTGTAACATTGAAACTCTCTGAAATAAATATACAAGTCTGTTGAAGTTGAAAACAAATTGAAGTCTTGGATGTCTTCATGATGCTGTTGCATGCCTGTTCCTGAGAAGGCTCTATCATTGGATTCATGAGCTTGGTTGTTGGTGAAGTATTCTAATTGTTTAATGTTTTCTCCTCTTTTCATTATGTTTCATAATCTCTTACTACAGTAGGCTGAAAGTTTTAGGCTAAGAAATGACTCCTGGAAGCACCTTAGACCTGTTCACCCTTCACTCGTTTTGGTGCTTTTCGTCGAAGTATTTTTGTGAGGCTTCTTTAAAAACTTCTTTAGTCTTCATGCTCATTTATTTCTTGATAGCCTGGCGTGCAAATAGCGTATTCTTGCGCATGATTGGCTTCCGCTGTCTCCGCCATCACTTGAAAGCTGTTATTGAAGTCTCCCTTTGAAGTATCATTGTCTTAAGTTAATCAAAGAGGTCGGTTTTGATCTTACCCTTTGCCCCTGCTTGAACATTTGTTTTGAAGGTCTTTATATTTGTAAGCATAGATGTTATTTAGGTGTTCCCTCTTCTATGAATGCAGCTATTAGTGAATCTTTTATGTTTTCTAAGTCCTTTAAAGTAAAATCTTTTAGGAAATAGGGAGTTCCCCAAATCTTAGATTTCCTTTTAAAAGTTGTCTTGAAGTCATTATTTGCTTAAAGAATGTTTGTAGAATTAATGGTTAGCCCTGTCTATCAAATATCTCTTTATTGTTAAGTTATTTTTTCAAGTTCCCTTTGTTGAGAATTAAACTTCTCTTTCCAAATCATTAATGTCCATCTCATTCCAAAACAAAGGATCCTGTGGCCAAGTTAGATTTGCCCTTTGATATCCCATATCCCTTGAAGAGTTTTTCATGACCTTATTTTGACTCCATTGCCCAATGAACCAGATATTTCCTCTTTCTGTCTATCTTTCCTAGACCTTTCATATTCTGCTGTATCAACTCAACCCAACCAAACAAAACATCTGCACTTAAATAACTAGTCTAAAATCCATAATCAAAGCAAACAAGATAAACCTTTGCAAACAAATATTTGAGAGATCCCTCTCTGAGAACAGGAGGACTAGATCCTGTAACTCTAAAGATTGGTTCTGATGTTGCCTTGTCTTTTGATTTTCCAAATTGTCAAAACACGGGGGACCAACATAATGGCGATCACGGTGGGACCTACTGAGAATTAGAGGTTTCAAGACCTTTCCTTCAACTTTTAGGTCTAGTATAACATAAGTAACTTTCTTCAAGCACTACCTAACAAATGGCAATCATGATAGGACTTAATTGAATTAGTGACAAACTAAGTAACCCTTAGGATTCTCCTAAAGCCTTACCAAACCCTGAAGGAACCAGTTACCAAGCCATAAGAGCAACTCTGTTTGTTTGAACACCTTAGCTAAGTGCAAAATCAGACTTAGAACACTCTCTTAACCTATAAAACCAAAATAACTCAGAAAAATCCAAAAACATCTCAAGTTTGGCTTCATAATAAACATTGGTAGTGGACCATAAAACCTTTTACCTCCTTAGGAGCTAAAAACTTCCACTTGGTGACTCCAAAATCCTTAGAAAACCTTAAGACTCCACTGGGAAGAACCCTTATCATTATAATATCATTCAAACTCAGTTAGAGGACAGTAGGATTAAAATTTTTGTAAACAGATTAGTTAACCTCTCAAAGATTGTTATACTTCCTTAAACTTTTCTTGTTATTTAGGTCTAAAAACACAGCATAGTGGCTTCTAAAAAGATTCACACTAGAGCCCATCCAGACCCTAATCCACCTGAGATAGTTGATAACCCAGAAAGTATCCTTTGGAAGTCTCCTATGATTAAATTATCAACTGTTTTCAGATCACCCTTGAGAGCTAATTCAGTCCCTGAAAATCTTTCAGCTCTACAACAATCACAAGGTGACCTAATAAACCCGTTTAGAACCAGGTCATTTGATGATATAATCCAGTTAGACTCTGAATCTTCGCTTTGATCCCTGGAGACAAGTAAACATCCTGGTAGTAGAGAAACAACACCTCCTGATTTACATTTCCTTCACAACCTAGGTGTCTCTAATCCAAGATCAGCTCAGCAGTCTACTCCTGGTCCATCCACTTCTACTCATCCTACATCCACTGTTCAAACCACCACACCTCAGCCCACTTTCCCTTCTGTAAATCCACCTCCACCTCCTGCCATGGCCGCATGGTATGCTCCCCTAGTTCTTCCAGCACCATTAGTCAATCTCCCACATGACTACCAGTCCAAGATTCCATTGTATGATGTTAAGAATGCTACAACTGCATCACAGCATGTGGATAAGATGAATGACTACTTTGACAGAAACGAAATTGACGATGATTCTGTCAAACTTAGATTATTTTCTCAACGCTTTGGGGGAGAAGTAAGAAAATGATTTAAAGGTTTAGCCCCCCGTAGTGTTAATGATCTCCAAGCCTTCCATCAAACGATCCTAAACAAATGGGAAGTAAAGAAGAATCCTCTTCAAGTCCTTGCTGATTACAACAACCTTCGTAGGAACCCTTGGGAAAGTGTAGAAGCCTGTTGTAATAGATTTAACAGTGTATATAATGCACTTTCCCTAGAACTAAAACCTCCACAAGGCTCAGCCTTAAACAAGTTTCCTGAAGGATTTGACTCTGACATGACTTATTCACTAAGAGAAAGAGATTTTGCAACACTCGAATATATGCAAAGGGGTGCTCTTTCTGTGGAGGTCAACTTAATAGAAAAGAGAGCAAGAATGAAAACTGAAAAGAGATTATCTTTCAGAGAGGAATCCCCTCCCTCTACTTCAAGCTCAAAAATGGAGAGAATGTTGGAAGAAATGATGAAAGAGATGAGCATAATTAAGAAAGCACAAGCAAATCAAAACCAAACTGCACTTCAAAACAATCAAAATAGAAATAGAAATCAGAATTATAGAAGAGATAACAATCAAGATATGCAAAAGGAAAGTGACCAACAGATTAGACCTCACTTTCAACAGAATTATGTAGATCAATATGAGGAATACATGGAGTTGGAAAGGTTGGAAGAGTCACATGTAAACTTGGTTGGATCAGACAGTGGGGATGATTTTTTCCTCACTGAGGAATAACAAGGTGTCTTCTCTGATGAGAAAAATAAAAACACCTATGAAGATTCTGATAATTATAGATTAGGTTTTGAAAATGCAATCATGGAGGTACACAAACAGTATGATCTTAGGAGCAAGGGAAGTATAGAGAATTCAAAAGATAAGAATACTAGCACTGCTATCAAGAAAAACGCAGAAAACCAGCCCAAAAAGACAGTGGAAAAGACCAACATTTCGGCCAAAAAACTAGATTTAAACAAAGACAAGGCAACCCAGCCAAATGTTGAACAGAGTACCCCTAGCACTTCAGCTAGTGGTCCTAATAAAACTATTCCTATCGCTAGTTCAAACAAATTTCAGCAGATCAAAGCTGTTGAAAGGAATTTAATTGAAAAAACAGATGTAAATATTAACAATTCAATTATTCCTTTCAGCCTTGAGGGAGAGATTGCTAAGATAAAAATTCACATCCCCCTAGCTGAACTAGTAACCCAAGAGGTGTACAAAAACCAAGTTTTGAAAGCTTTAAACTTAGGAAGTGATACTGACACCTTAAACTTGACAGATGACAAACCTGAGCTATTGTTTGGCCCAGAGGTTGAAGGAAAATATCAAGAAGGACCAGTCCCTCCCTTCTATGTTAGTTTGAACATACACGATAAAATTTAACACAATGCCATGTTAGATTCTGGAGCTTCACACAACCTAATGCCCAAGGTAGTAATGGAAAGCTTAGGCTTAGAAATTACTAAACCATACAAAGATTTGTATTCTTTTGAATCAAGCAGAGTCAAATGTTTGGGTTTAGTCAAAGATTTATGTGTTAACATAGCTCAGATCCCCGCCAAGAATCTAGTAATGGATATAGTTGTAGCTGACATTCCCCCTAAGTATGACATGCTCTTATCAATATCATGGGGATCCAAACTTCAGGGAAGCCTTCAAATGGATATGTCTTATGCCACCATCCCTGTTTTTAACCAAAACAGAAGACTATACAGAGAATCCCACATGAAGTACATGGTGAGTAACATGGACAAACCAAACAACACTCCAATATATTCTGTTCAATCAAGTTTAGATTCCTTTATCTTGTGTAACGAAGATGAAATTACTCAACAAGGTAAAGAAAACATGAACCCAATCAGTTCACCAGACCAACCCAATCTTACCTCGAATCAACTTCAAAACATTGACGATCAACAGCAACAAGAAAATGAGAATGAGTCAAGTATAATTTGGACAATAAATTTTGATGAATCCTGTAATAAAAATAGTGCAGGGGCAGGTGTCTGTATTCAGAACACAAATCAGAGTTTTTCATACAAGTTAGACTTCCCAGGCACTAACAATATTGCTGAGTATGAAGCACTTCTCCTAGGCTTACAACTGCTTAAAAAATTGGAAGCCTGAAAGGTATCTATTTTAGGATATTCTGAAATTATCATCAAAAAAATTAAAGGAGAATACTCAGCCAAGAATCCAAGGCTTAGGGAATATCGAAATACTACCCTTGACCTATTAAAAACTTTCGAAAAATATGAACTCATTTTCATCCCGAGAGCACTGAATCATCTAGCAAATGAACTTGCCTTCACTGCCAGCAATTGCCAAGTACCTGAGATAAATTAACAACTCAGTATAAAGGTGAAACACAGACCTGTCGTGCCTGATAACAAAGATCACTGGAAAGTGGGTTGAATCTGACAGACATATAGATGATTTCTTAAAATCAGAAAATTATTTCAGCATGCCAACACTAGAAAATAGCCATAAAGAAAATTGTTTGTATATTGAACAAATCCCAGAGGCTGAAATAACATATCCTGCTAATAAAAATCATTGTGAGAATCCTTTCGAAGCAAATATAATGAATAATGGAGACCAAGAAGACTTGGAAGTCTTACAATGCAAAAATGATAAAATCCCAAGAGGTCTCACGCCTTTAGAACACCTGTTTGATCTCAACGATGTAGCTAAAGAACCAAGAATGGAGCCTGTGAAAACGAATGTAGAAGAACACAACATAGGTAGTCTAGCAGAACCCAAGATGATCAAGCTATCCAGCACCCTCCCAGCTCACATAAGATTGAAATACATAGAGATTTTCAAAGAATTTAAAAATGTGTTTTCTCGGGAATACAAAGACTTAAAATCATATGATACCAGCATCATCCAGCATAAAATCCCCTTGAAGGAAAATCAAAAGCCTTTTAAGAAAAAAATAAGGAGAATAAATCCCCTTTTACTACCTTTAGTTAAGGATGAAATTGAGAAAATGTATAATGCTGGGATCATAGTACCCATTAGATTTTTAGAATGGGTATCAAACTTAGTTTCTGCTAGAAAGAAAACTGGGGAAATCAGGGTCTGTATTGACTTCAGAAATTTAAACAGATCCTCTTTAAAAGACAACTACCCTTTACCCAAGATGGACCATATACTTCAAAGGGTAGTTGGGTCAAGAAGAATATCCCTATTAGATGGGTTCTCGGGTTACAATCAGGTGTTAGTGTTCCCAAGTGATCAAATCAAAACTGCTTTTACCACACCTTGGGGAACTTTTATGTATGTCAAAATGCCTTTCGGATTAATGAACGTAGGGGCCACCTTCCAAAGGGCCATGGACATAGCCTTCTCTGAAGATATTGGCTATTTTATAATTATTTACCTTGATGAGATAACTGTTTTCTCAAAAACTGATGAAGAGAATTTGATTCACCTAAGAAAGGTTTTTGAGAAGTGTAGGAAATTTGGCTTATCACTGAATCCCAAGAAGACCCTTTTTGGACTCCAAGAAGGGAAACTTATTGGGCATATAATTTCAGAAGAGGGAATCAAAGTAGACTCTACAAGGATAGATGGCATATTGCAAATCAGCCATCCTAGAAGCCTCAAAGAATTGCAATCTTTCATTGGAAAGATTAATTTTTTGAGAAGGTTTATTCCCAACCTTGCTGAGCTATTAAAAAACATTACAAACATGCTTAATAAAAATGTGGGTGTAAAATGGACTTCACCAGCTAAACAATCATTCGAACTGGTCAAACAAGCTCTTACCCAAACACCAGTACTGATTAGTCCTGATTTTACCAAAGACTTTTACATTTTTTCTTTTGCATCTAAACATACAATAGCTGCAGTTTTGCTTCAGAATAATGATTTAGGACAAGAAAAACCAATATCCTTCTTTATTAGGGCCTTAAGAGATGCTCCTCTCAATTATAACATCATGGAGAAGCAAGCCTTAGCATTAGTGAAAGCATTAAAGGACTTTAGGGTGTACATCTTGCACTCTCACATAATTGCTTTTGTTCCACATACTGTTTTCAAGGACATTCTAAGTCAAGACCCTGATGGTAAAAGGGGAAAATGGATTGCAACTATGCTTGAATATGACTTAGAAATTAGGCACACCAAACTAGTAAAAGGGCAAGGGTTAGCAAAACTTATGGCTGAGTCTAACTTCCAAGCATTAGACATGAATATGGTAGATGTGTTGGAAGAAGTAGGAGAAGAATATGATGCTCCTTTTATTGAAGAAACATTCCTAATTTCCCCTTGGTATGCTGACATTTTCTATGTGCTTTTATATTTAAATTCTCCTCCTTCGTTGTCTAAAACTAAAGCTAGATTTTTGAAACAGAAAGCTTTGAGTTTTTGTATATTAGATGGGGCGTTATATTGGAAAAAATTTGTTGGAGTTTTTCTTAAATGTTTACTTGAAGATGATGCAGGAAATATCATGCATGAGTTGCATGATGGTGAATGTGTAGGACACCTCTACTGGAAGGCCACAACAAACAAAATTCTCAGATCAGGTTACTATTGGCCTACCCTTTTCCCAAACACTCAGAATTTGGTCATGTCTTGCCATAAGTGTCAAATATTTGATGGCAAGAGAAAGCTCCTCCCCTTACCCTTACATCCTATCAGAGTTGAGGCACCTTTTAAACAATGGGGGCTGGACTTCATTGGAGAAATTCATCCATCCTCCTCAGCTCAACATAGGTGGATCCTCACGGCCACTTAATTCTTCACCAAATGGATAGAAGCTATACCTACCAGGAATGCTAATGACTCTGTCATTATCAAGTTTCTTGAAACCCACATCCTATCCAAATTTGGTTGTCCCAGAAAAATTATAACAGACAATGCTCCTGCTTTCAAATCTAAGAAAATGGTTGATTTATGTCACAAATACCATATAACCTTGGGCCATTCCACTGCTTACTATCCCCAAGGAAATGGATTAGCTGAATCCTCCAACAAGAGTCTAATCAATATCATTAAAAAGCTGTTGGAAGAAAATCAAAAATCGTGGCACAGTAAGTTGGTTCATGCCTTATGGGCTGATAGAATAACTACAAAGAAATCAATAAATATGTCCCCCTATCAGTTATTTTATGGCATGGATGCAGTGTTTCCTACCTCACTGGGAGTTCCAGTCATGAAACTCCTTCAAGAAGTGCAGGTCGAGGAAAATGATATGCAGAGGAGGATCAACCAAACAATCCATTTACAGTAGACCAGAGAAGAAGTTTATGAAAGAACACACTTAGTCCAAGAGAAAATGAAGAAACTATTTGATAAGAGGACTAAGGCAAACAATTTCTAGGTTGGAAGTGTTGTTCTTAAATGGGATTCAAGAAGAGAAGAGAAGGGGAAACATGGCAAGTTTGAGAATTTGTGGAAAGGGCCATATATTATTCATGATGAAAGGGGTCATAACACATTTTAATTGAAAGAATTGAATGGAGAAGACCTATATGGAGGTCCTGTCAATGGCAGGATGCTCAAGCATTACTTTTGCCAAGAATCTTAAGTTTTCAAAGCATTTGTGTTTTACCATTGTAAATATCATAGTCTAACCACTATCTAAAGTTAGAAAACTAAAAAATTAGAAAACAATAGGAAAAAGGAAAAGAGTGCGTATCATCAAACAATAGTGTCAAACAGCCTACAACAATGTGCATCGATAAATATGAAAGTAAAAAAGCTAAAATGCCACTCCCCGCAAAACACACTTAGTGGCGAATAAATCATGTGACCACCAATTAGTTTAAATTTTTTTCATTGGAGTAGAGAGAATCATTTTCCAAACTCGTTCAATCTTCGTTTATCTAGAGATGTATTAGATAGAATAAGATCTAAATCGAAATCAATCCAAAGTTTCCAAAGAATATTGACTCAAATCTGTTTTATTTTCTGAGTCACAAATAAAGTGTAAATCTGGTTCTGATTTGCTCAAAACTTGAACCAGAAGAAAAGCAAAGACAACTCAAACAAAGCAAAAACAGAGCTATAAAGAGAAGAGAAGGCCATGATGAAGAAATTTCAGATCTTAAGCCTTCCATTTGATTTTAATTTTCTACAAATAATAATCTTTGCAGCTTATTTTTATGCCATGGATCACAGCAAGTCAAATAGCTTAATCTTGACTTGACTGTTTTTAAATTTCTGTTGTAGAATCTACAGAATAAAATCTGTTGGACAGTTTAATCCCAACAGGCAGTAGATTAGGTAGAGAAACATCTAAGCTCAATTGTTTAATCTGAGTTCAGGGAGAAATAAGGAGTAGAATTAGCTTAGTTTTTATGCTTTCAAAAAAGAATAAAATGTTGTGTAAAGAGTTTGCCAATCCAAGTGCACTCTAAATGAAGAAAAAATGGTAGATCAGTAGTATTGGGTAGGTACAAAGTTGTATTGATGAAAGTCCATTATTATTTCATAAATGGTCTTATTTTTCAAAAGCAGAGTAAGATCATCCAGCAAAGGAAGAGAAATCCAATGGATCAGGCACAGGCCTACCTCCTAGAGAATGCAAGTCTGAAATTCTTGATGCCTTCAAGAAGGCACCATCCCCAAGTGGAGCCACTGTTAGCCACCTATAATATTTTGTTATACCAAAAGGTGGCTAAATTTTTTTGGAGCCTCCAAGGAACAAATTTTATCACTAGTACCACAGTTTTAGTCTTTCAAGGCCTCATGCCTCCGTCCGCATCCCCACACATCAAGCACAACCTCTAAAAGCCTCTGAAATCCTTCAAAAATCCCAAGTTAAATACCGCTATAACCTTTGTCTTTCTTCCTTTTCTTCCTCACTAACCTCATTTTCTATTCTCCATTTCCCATGAAAACCCCACAATTTCATGTTTCTCCCTTTCCATTTCATTAAAATCCCTTTTATAAGGTTAAAAACCCACTTTTTAACCTTACCGAAACCTTCATTTCCTTCAAGAAACCCCTCAAAAACCATGAAAATACATGTTTTTATGTATAGGACTTAAGCCCCTCGAGCTTAAGCCCTTAGCCCCTTTCTTCCATATGCCCGCACCCTGGAACCAATTTTTAACCCTTTGGCGCTTATCGCAAAGCGCAGATCACAGAATTTCCAAATTGTTATTTTTTAAACTGATGCATCACAAATATTTGCGTTGCGATCCATCATAGATCGCAAATCGCAATTTTTAGTTTTCCTCCAAAGAGCCATCGCAAATATTTGCGCTGCGATCCATCGCAGATCGCAATTTTCAGTTTTCCTCCAAAGAGCCATCGCAAATATTTATGCTGCGACCCATCGCAGATCGCAGATCGCAATTTTCAGTTTTCCTCCAAAGAGCCATCGCAAATATTTGTGATGCGATCCATCACAGTTTTCGCCCATCACATAATCGCAATATCGCATTTTCTCTCCGTCGCATAATCCGCCATCGCGTTTTCCACTTTTGCGATTTACGATCAGTCCCGCCGGGCCCACCATATGATCCCTTCGCCGCTCATATAAAATGCGCCTTTTTCCTTTGTAAAATTAAAAAACGTCATATTGTATTGTTTAAAAAGGTTTTTCCGCTGCCTTCTCCCAACCGTCGATGTAGCACGATCGACGGCTTAGATTTTATCTTTTTTTCACCACTCTATGACTTCTCCAATTAATCCTGACAGTTGGATGATGCCATCCAACGGCCCTGTTTCCTCCGCACATCCTCCAATGCAGTTTAACCTATAAATGCAGGATTTCATAGCTTTTGTTTGTATTTTGCAGGATTTAACGTTTTTCGCTATATTTAGATGAAATTTGAAAGATGAGGGTGACGACCCTCCCTCCTTCGATTTATAAAATGAAATCATTCGCAGGTGTCAAATTCGCGTTTTCATCAGTGTTTCATGAGGCATTGATGCCGTATAACCCTGCGCAGCCCTGTGTAACAGTGAAGCACCAAGAATCCGGCATAGTCAAAGAGTATCAGCTGTAGAAGACCAGAAATGTGCCAGCACAGAGAATTGAAGACAGTTTTATGGGGATTACGGCTAAGACTATTATCAAAAGCCTAATCCCCCAATCTAAAACACAGTCTGTAGAATACCTAAAGTGTTTTAATGACAGCAAACCCTCCACCGCCAAAAAAACGAGGCGAATTGATTCCTCAACTACCCCCGAGCCACCTGTTGCCTCAAACCTTTCAAAACAGAGGCCGAAGTTAATGAATAAAATCAGATATTCACCTCCAGCATAGCCAGGGAGTTACTTCTGCAAGGAAATCAATGCAGAAATACCTGCAGAGTTACTCCAAACATTACACAAAGCCTCAAAGTCAAATAAATCTCCCACTGAGCTTGATTCATAAATTTAAAACAATTAATACAGTAATCCACCTGTAAACTTCTCCATCGAGCCCCTCAAAGGGCCGAGAAGTCTTGAATCTGTATTTATTGTCTTAAAAGATCTTATCTCACATTTTTTCCCCTCAGTATTCTATAAATACTTCAGTAGAAGATGAGAAGTTTTTGGTTGTTGGTTGTTGTTTGATCACAAGTTGTAACATTGAAACTCTCTGAAATAAATATACAAGTCTGTTGAAGTTGAAAACAAATTGAAGTCTTGGATGTCTTGATGATGCTGTTGCATGCTCGTTCCTGAGAAGGCTCTATCATTGGATTCATGAGCTTGGTTGTTGGTGAAGTATTCTAACTGTTTAATGTTTTCTCCTGTTTTCATTATGTTTCATAATCTCTTACTATAGTAGGCTAAAAGTTTTAGGCTAAGAAATGACTCCTGGAAGCACCTTAGACCTGTTCACCCTTCACTGTTTTATGTTTTCTTCTGCTGAAGTATTTTAGAGGCTTTAAACCTTCTCTTTAGTCTTCATGCTCGTTTATTTCCTTGATAGCTCAAATAGTTGGTTTCAGTATGTTATGGTTCTCTCGCTTTGTCCGCGTACCTGAAAGTTGTTGTCAAAGTTTCCTTGAAGTATCATCGATGGTTAATCAAAGAGGTCGTATTTACCCTAGTGTTGCCCTCGTTGAACATTTGTTGAATGAACATTTGTTTTGAAGGTCTCTATAGTTGTAAGCATAGATGTTACTTAGGTGTTCCCTCTTCTATGAATGCAACTATTAGTGAATCTTTTATCTTTTCTAAGTCCTTTAAAGTAAAATCTTTGAGGAAATAGGGAGTTCCCCGAATCTTAGATTTCATTTTAAAAGTTGTCTTGAAGTCATTATTTGCTTAAAGAATGTTTGTAGAATTTATGGTTAGCCCTGTCTATCAAATATCTCTTTATTGTTAAGTTATTTTTTCAAGTTCCCTTTGTTGAGAATTAAACTTCTCTTTCCAAATCATTAATGTCCATCTCATTCCAAAAAAAAGGATCCTGTGGCCAAGTTAGATTTTCCCTTTGATATCCCATATCCATTGATGAGTTTTTCATGACCTCATTTTGACTCCATAGCCCAATGAACTGGATACTTTTTCTTTCTGTCTATCTTTCCTAGACCTTTCATATTCTGCTGTATCAACTCAACCCAACCAAACAAACATATGCACTTAATAACTAGTCTAAAATCCATAATCAAAGCAAACAAGATAAACCTTTGCAAACAAATATTTGAGAGATCCCTCTCTGAGAATAGGAGGACTAGATCCTGTAACTCTAAAGATTAGTTCTGATGTTGCCTTGTCTTTTGATTTTCCAAATTGTCAAAACACGGGGGACCAACATAATGGCGATCACGGTGGGACCTGCTGAGAATTAGAGGTTTCAAGACCTTTCCTTCAACTTTTAGGTCTAGTATAACATAAGTAACTTTCTTCAAGCACTGCCTAACAAATGGCAATCATGATAGGACTTAATTGAATCAGTGACAAACTAAGTAACCCTTAGGATTCTCCTAAAGCCATACCAAACCTTGAAGGAACCAGTTACTAAGCCATAAGAGCAACTCTGTTTGTTTGAAAACCTTAGCTAAGTGCAAAATCAGACTTAGAAAACTCTCTTAACCTATAAAACCAAAATAACTCAGAAAAACCCAAAAACATCTCAAGTTTGGCTTCATAATAAACATTGGTAGTGGACCATAAAACCTTTTACCTCCTTAGGAGCTAAAAACTTCCACTTGGCGACTCCACAATCCTTAGCAGACCTTAAGACTCCACTGGGAAGAACCCTTATCATTATAATATCATTCAAACTCAGTTAGAGTATTGTAGGATTAAAATTTGTGTAAACAGATTAGTTAACCTCTCAAATATTATCATACTTGGTTAAAATTTTCTTCTTATTTAGGTCAAAAAACACAGCATAGTGGCTTCTAAAAAGATTCACACTAGTGCCCATCCAAACCCTAATCCACCTGAGATAGTTGATAACCCAGAAAGAATCCTTTGGAAGTCTCCTATGATTAAATTATCAACTATTTTCAGATCACCCTTGAGAGCTAATTCAGTCCCTGAAAATCTTTCAGCTCTACAACAATCACAACTTGACCTAGTAAACCCGTTTAGAACCAGGTCATTTGATGATATAATCTAGTTAGACTCTGAATCTTCACTTTCATCCCCACAGACAAGTAAACATCCTGGTAGTAGAGAAACAACACCTCCTGATTTACATTTCCTTCACAACCTAGGTGTCTCTCATCTCAGCAGTCTACTCCTAGTCCATCCACTTCTACTCATCCTACATCCACTGTTCAAACCACCACACCTCAGCCCTCTTTCCCTTCTATAAATCCACCTCCACATCCTGCCATGGCCGCATGGTATGCTCCCCTAGTTCTTCCCGAACCATTAGTCAATCTCCCACAGGACTACTAGTCCAAGATTCCATTGTATGATGCTAACAATGCTACAATTGCATCACAACATGTGGATAAGATGAATGACTAATTTGACAGAAACGAAATTGACGATGATTCTGTAAAACTTAGATTATTTTCTCAAAGCTTTGGGGGAGAAGTAAGAAAATGGTTTAAAGGTTTAGCCCCCCGTAGTGTTAATGATCTCCAAGCCTTCCATAAAACGTTCCTAAACAAATGGTAAGTAAAGAAGAATCCTCTTAAAGTCCTTGCTCATTACAAAAACCTTCGTACGAACCCTGGGGAAAGTGTACAAGCCTATTATACTAGATTTAATAGTGTATATAATGCACTTTCCCCAGAACTAAAACCTCCACAAGGCTCAGCCTTAAACAAGTTTCCTGAAGGATTTGACTCTGACATGACTTATTCACTAAGAGAAAGAGATTTTGCAACTATTGAAGATATGCAAAGGGGTGCTCTTTCTGTGGAGGTCAACTTAATAGAAAAGAGAGCAAGAATGAAAACTAAAAAGAGAGTATCTTTCAGAGAGGAATCCCCTCCCTCTACTTCAAGTTCAAAAATGGAGAGAATGTTGGAAGAAATGATGAAAGAGATGAGCATAATTAAGAAAGCACAAGCAAATCAAAACCAGACTACACTTCAAAACAATCAAAATATAAATAGAAATTAGAATTATAGAAGAGATAACAATCAAGATATGCAAAAGGAAAGTGACCAACAGATTAGACCTCCCTTTCAACAGAATTATGTAGATCAATATGAGGAATACAGGGAGTTGGAAAGGTTGGAAGAGTCACATGTAAACTTGGTTGGATCAGACAGTGGGGATGATTTTTTCCTCACTGAGGAAGAACAAGGTGTCTTCTCTGATGAGAAAAATAAAAACACCTATGAAGATTCTGATGACTATAGATTAGGTTTTGAAAATGCAATCATGGAGGTACACAAACAGTATGATCTTAGGAGCAAGGGAAGTATAGAGAATTCAAAAGATAAGAATACTAGCACTGCTGTCAAGAAAAATGCAGAAAACCAGCCCAAAAAGACAGCGGAAAAGACCAAAATTTCGGCCAAAAAAATAGATTTAAACAAAGACAAGGCAACCCAGCCAAATGTTGAACAGAGTACCCCTAGCACTTCAGCTAGTGGTCCTAATAAAAGTATTCCTATCACTAGTTCAAACAAATTTTAGCAGATCAAAGCTGTTGAAAGCAATTTAATTGAAAAAACATATGTAAATATTAACAAGTCAATTATTCCTTTCAGACTTGAGGGAGAGATTGCTAAGATAAAAATTACCATCCCCCTAGCTGAACTAGTAACCCAAGAGGTGTACAAAAACCAAGTTTTGAAAGTTTTAAACTTAGGAAGTGATACTGACACCTTAAACTTGACAGATGACAAACCTGAGCTGTTGTTTGGCCCATAGGTTGAAAGAAAATATCAAGAAGGACCAATCCCGACCTTCTATGTTAGTCTGAACATACACGATAAAATTTTACACAATGCCATGTTAGATTTTGGAGCTTCACACAACCTAATGCCCAAGGTAGTAATGGAAAGATTAGGCTTAGAAATTACTAAACCATACAAATATTTGTATTCTTTTGACTCAATCAGAGTGAAATGTTTAGGTTTAGTCAAAGATTTATGTGTTAACTTAGCTCAGATCCCCGCCAAGAATCTAGTAAACGATACAGTTGTAGCTGACATTCCCCTAAAGTATGGCATGATCTTATCAAGGTCATGGGGAGCCAAAATTCAGGGAAGCCTTCAAATGGATATGTCTTATGCCACCATCCCTATTTTTAACCAAAACAGAAGACTATACAGAGAATCCCACATGAAGTACATGGTGAGTAACATGGACAAACCAAACAACACTCCAATATTTTCTGTTCAATCAAGTTTAGATTCCTTTATCTTGTGTAACGAAGATGAAATTACTCAACAAGGTAAATAAAACATGAACCCAATCATTTCACCAGACCAACCCAATCTTAACTCGAATCAACTTCAAAACATTGACGATCAACAGCAACAAGAAAATGAGAATGAGTCAAATATACTTTGGACAATAAATTTCGATGGATCCTGTAATAAAACTAGTGCAGGGGCAGGTGTATGGATTCAGAACACAAATCAGAGTTTTTCATACAAGTTAGACTTCCCATGCACTAACAATATTGATGAGTATGAAGCACTTCTCCTAGGCTTACAACTGCTTAAAAAATTGGAAGCCCGAAAGGTATCTATTTTAGGAGATTATGAACTTATCATCAAACAAATTAAAGGAAAATACTCAGCCAAGAATCCAAGGCTTAGGGAATATCGAAATACTTCCCTTGACCTATTAAAAGCTTTCGAAAAATATGAACTCATTTTCATCCCGAGAGCACTAAATCGTCTAGAAAATGAACTTGCCTTCACTGCCAGCAATTGCCAAGTACCTGAGATAAATGAACAACTCAGTATAAAGGTGAAACACAGACATGTTGTGCCTGACAACGAATATCACTGGCAAGTGTTTGAATCTGACAGACATATAGATGATTTCTTAAAATCAGAAAATTATTTCAGCATGCCAACACCAGAAACTAGCCATAAAGAAAACTGTTTGTATATTGAACAAATCCCAGAGGCTGAAATAACATATCATGCTAATATAAATAATTGTGAGAATCCTTTCGAAGCAAAGATAATGAATAATGAAGACCAAGAAGACTTGGAAGTCTTACAATGCAAAAATGATAAAATCCCAAGAGGTCTCACGCCTTTAGAACACCTGTTTGATTTCAACGATGTAGCTAAAGAACCAAGAATGGAGCCTGTGCAAAAGAATGTAGAAGAACACAACATAGGCAGTCTAGCAGAACCCAAGATGCTCAAGCTATCCAGCACCCTCCCATCTCACATAAAATTTCAATACATAGAGCTTTTCAAAGAATTCAAAGATGTGTTTGCTTGGGAATACAAAGACTTAAAATCATATGAAACCAGCATCATCCAGCATAAAATCCCCTTGAAGGAAAATAAAAAGCCTTTTAAGCAAAAACTAAGGAGAATAAATCCCCTTTTACTACCTTTAGTTAAGGAAGAAATTGAGAAAATGTATAATGCTGGGATCATAGTACCCATTAGATTTTCAGAATGGGTATCAAACTTAGTTTCTGTTAGAAAGAAAACTGGGGAAATCAGGCTCTGTATTGACTTCAGAAATTCAAACAGAGCCTCTTTAAAAGACAACTACCCTTTACCCAAGGTGGACCATATACTTCAAAGGGTAGTTGGATCAAGAAGAATATCCCTATTAGATGGGTTCTCGGGTTACAATCAGGTGTTAGTGTTCCCAAGTGATCAAATCAAAACTACTTTTACCACACCTTGGGGAACTTTTATGTATGTCAAAATGCCTTTCGGATTAATGAACGCAGGGGCAACCTTCCAAAGGGCCATGGACATATCCTTCTCTGAAGATATTGGCTATTTTATAATTATTTACCTTGATGACATAACTGTTTTCTCAAAAACTGATGAAGAGCATTTGATTCACCTAAGAAAGGTTTTTGAGAAGTGTAGGAAATTTGGCTTATCACTGAATCCCAAGAAGACCCTTTTTGGACTCCAAGAAGGGAAACTTCTTGGGCATATAATTTCAGAAGAGGGAATCAAAGTAAACCCTACAAGGATAGATGGCATATTGCAAACCAGCCATCCTAGAAGCCTCAAAGAATTGCAATCTTTCATTGGAAAGATTAATTTTTTGAGAAGGTTTATTGCCAACCTTGCTGAGCTATTAAAAAACATTACAAACATGCTTAAGAAAAATGTGGGTGTAAAATGGACTTTACCAGCTAAACAATCTTTCAAACTGGTCAAACAAGCTCTTACCCAAACACCAGTCCTGATTAGTCCTGATTTTACCAAAGACTTTTACATTTTTTCTTTTGCATCTGAACATACAATAGCTGCAGTTTTTCTTTAGAAGAATGATTTAGGACAAGAACAACCAATATCCTTCTTTAGTAGGGCCTTAAGAGATGCTCCTCTCAATTATAACATCATGGAGAAGCAAGCCTTAGCATTAGTGAAAGCATTAAAGGACTTTAGGGTCTACATCTTGCACTCTCACATAATTTCTTTTGTTCCACATACCGTTTTCAAGGACATTCTAAGTCAATACCCTGATGGTAAAAGGGGAAAATGGATTGCAACTATTCTTGAATATGACTTAGAAATTAGGCCCACCAAACTAGTAAAAGGGCAAGGGTTAGCAAAACTTATGGCTGAGTCTAACTTCCAAGCATTAGACATGAATATGGTAGATGTGTTGGAAGAAGTAGGAGAAGAATATGATGCTCCTTTTATTGAAGAAACATTCCTAATTTCCCCTTGGTATGCTGACATTGTCTATGTGCTTTTATATTTAAATGCTCCTCCTTCGTTGTCTAAAACTAAAGCTAGATTTTTGAAACAGAAAGCTTTGAGTTTTTGTATATTAGATGGGGTGTTATATTGGAAAAATTTTGTTGGAATTTTTCTTAAATGTTTACTTGAAGATGATGCAGGAAAGATCATGCATGAGTTGCATGATGGTGAATGTGGAGGACACCTCTACTGGAAGGCCATAGCAAACAAAATTCTCAGATCAGGTTACTATTGGCCTACCCTTTTCCCAGACACTGAGAAGCTGGTCATGTCTTGCCATAAGTGTCAAATCTTTGATGGCAAGAGAAAGCTCCTTCCCTTACCCTTACATCCTATCAGAGTTGAGGCACCTTTTCAACAATGGGGGCTGGACTTCATTGGAGAAATTCGTCCATCCTCCTCAGCTCAACATAGGTGGATCCTCACGGCCACTTAATTCTTCACCAAATGGATAGAAGCTATACCTACCAGGAATGCTAATGACTTTCATTATCAATTTTCTTGAAACCCACATCCTATCCAGATTTGGTTGTCCCAGAAAAATCATAACAGACAATGCTGCTGCTTTCAAATCTAAGAAAATGGTTGATTTATGTCACAAATACCATATAACCTTGGGCCACTCCACTGCTTACTATCCCCAAGGAAATGGATTAGCTGAATCCTCCAACAAGAGTCTCATCAATATCATTAAAAAGCTGTTGGAAGAAAATAAAAAATCGTGGCACAGTAAGTTGGTTCATGCCTTATGGGCTGATAGAATAACTACAAAGAAATCAATAAATATGTCCCCCTATCAATTAGTTTATGGCATGGATGCAGTGTTTCCTACCTTACTGGGAGTTCCAGTCATGAAACTCCTGCAAGAAGTGCAGGTCGAGGAAAATGATATGCAGAGGAGGATCAACCAAAAAATCCATTTAGAGCAGACCAGAGAAAAATTTTATGAAAGAACACACTTATTCCAAGAGAAAATGAAGAAACTATTTGATAAGAGGACTAAGGCAAACAATTTCCAGGTTGGAAGTGTTGTTCTTAAATGGGATTCAAGAAGAGAAGAGAAGGGGAAACATGGCAAGTTTGAGAACTTGTGGAAAGGGCCCTATATTATTCATGCTGAGAGGGGTCATAATACATTTTTCTTGAAAGAATTGAATGGAGAAGACCTATATGGAGGTCCTTTCAATGGCAGGATGCTCAAGCATTACTTCTACCAAGAATCTTAAGTTTTCAAAGCATTTTTGTTTTACCATTGTAAAAATCATAGTCTAACGATTGCATTCAAAGTTAGAAAAATTCAAAAATACAAAAACAATAGGAAAAAGGAAAAGAGGGCAGATTGTCAAAACAAGAAAGGTATAGCCCCATACCAAAAAAGAGATAAATCTAAAAGTGTGCAAGCTTAAATGCCACTCCTACAAAACACACTTATAGTTAGTCAAACTGTTTAATCTTGACTAATTAGCTTTAAATTTTTCTGCTGATAGGATAGTGAATTCGATTTGCCAAACTGTTCAATATTGGCTTATCAGTAGATAGATTAGGATGGAAATGAAGGTTCAAACAAACTCAAAATCTGAACCAAATTTTCCAAAGAAGAGTGACTCAAATCTGTTTTATTTTCTGAGTCACAAAGAAAGTGTAAATCTGGTTCTGATTTGCTCAAAACCTGAACCAGAAGAAAAGCAAAGACAGATCAAACAAAGCAAAAACAAAGTTGTAAAGAGAAGAGAAGGCCATGATGAAGAACTTTCAGATCTTAAGCCTTCCATTTGATTTTAATTTTCTGCAAATAATAATCTTTGCAGCTTGTTTTTATGCCATGGATCACAGCAAGTCAAATAGCTTAATCTTGACTTGACTGTTTTTAAATTTCAGTTGTAGAATCTAGAGAATAAAATCTGTTGGACAATTTAATCCCAATATGCAGTAGATTAGGTAGAGAAACATCTGAGCTCAACTGTTTAATCTGAGTTCAGGGAGAAATAATGAGTAGAATTATCTTAGTTTTTATTCTTTCAAAAAAGAATAAAATGTTGTGTAAAGAGTTTGCCAATCCAAGTGCACTCTAAATGAAGAAAAAATGGTAGATCAGTAGGATTGGGTAGGTACAAAGTTGTATTGATGAAAGTCCATTATTCTTTCATAACTGGTCTTATTTTTCAAAAGCAGAGTAAGATCATCCAGCAAAGGAAGAGAAATCCAATGGATCAGGCACAGGCCTACCTCCCAGAGAATGCAAGTCTGAAATTCTTGATGCCTTCAAGAAGGCACCATCCCCAAGTGGAGCCACTATTAGCCACCTATAATATTTTGTTATACCAAAAGGTGGCTAAAAATTTTTGGAGCCTCCAAGGAACAAATTTTATCACTAAAAATTGTTGGCTCTTGAAGTCTCTCTAAGGCCTCATGCCTCTGTCTAGATCCCTTATTGTTGTTTACATCCTAAAAGCCTCTGAAATCCTTCAAAAATCCCAAGTTAAATACTGCTGCAGAACCCCTTGGTCCCCTTCCTTTTCTTCCTCACTAACCTCATTTTCTATTCTCCATTTCCAATGAAAAACCCACAATTTCATGTGTCTCCCTTTCCATTTCATTAAAATCCCTTTTATAAGGTTAAAAACCCACTTTTTAACCTTACCGAAACCTTCATTTCCTTCAAGAAACCCTTCAAAAACCATGAAAATACATGTTTTTATGTATAGGACTTAAGCCCCTCAAGCTTAAGCCCTTAGCCCCTTTCTTCCATACGCCCGCACCCTGGAACCAAGTTTTAACCCTTTGGCGCTTATCGCAAAGCACAAATCGCAGAATTTCCAAATTGTTATTTTTTAAACTGATGCATCGCAAATATTTGCGCCGCGATCCATCGTAGATCGCAGATCACAATTTTCAGTTTTTCCTCCAAAGAGCCATCGCAAATATTTGCGCTGCGATCCATCGCAGATCGCAATTTTCAGTTTTCCTCCAAAGATCCATCGCAAATATTTGTGCTACGATCCATCGCAGATCGCAGATCGCAATTTTCAGTTTTCCTCCAAAGAGCCATCGCAAATATTTGCGATGCGATCCATCGCAGTTTCCGCCCATCGCGTAATCGCAATATCGCATTTTCTCTCTGTCGCATAATCCGCCATCGCGTTTTCCACTTTTGCGATTTGCGATCAGTCCCGCCGGGCCCACCGTACGATCCCCTCGCCGCTCATATAAAATGCGCCTTTTTCCTTTGTAAAATTAAAAAACGTCATATTGTATTGTTTACAAAGGTTTTTCTGCTGCCTTCTCCCAACCGTTGATCTTGTGCGATCGACGGCTTATATTTTATCTTTTTTTCACCATTCTATGATTTCTCCAATTAATCCCGACCGTTGGATGATGCCATCCAACGGCCCTGCTTCCTCTGCACATCCTTCAATGCAGTTTAACCTATAAACGCAAGATTTCATAACTTTTGTTTGTATTTTGCAGGGTTTAACATTTTTCGCTATATTCAGATGAAATTCGAAAGATGAGGGTGACGACCCTCCCTCCTTCGATTTATCAAAGGAAATCGTTCGCAGGTGTCAAATTCAGGTTTTCATCAGTGTTTCATGAGGCATTGATGCCGTATAACCCTGCGTAGCCCTGTGTAACAGCGAAGCACCAAGAATCCGACACAGTCAAAGAGTATCAGCTGTAGAAGACCAGACATGTGCCAGCACAAAGAATTGAAGACAGTTTTCTGGGGATTACGGCTAAGACTGTTATCAAAAGCCTAATCCCCCAATCTAAAACACAGTCTGCAGAATACCTAAAGTGTTTTAATGACAGCAAACCCTCCACCGCCAAAAAAAGGAGTCGAGTTGATTCCTCAGCTACCCCCGAGCCACTTGTTGCCTCAAACCTTTAAAAACAGAGGCCGAAGTTAATGAAGAAAATTAGATATTCACCTCCAGCGCAGCCAAGGAGTTACTTATGCAAGGAAATCAATGCAGAAATACCTGCAGAGTTACTCCAAACATTACACAAAGCCTCAAATTCAAATAAAGCTCCCACCGAGCTTGATTCATAAATGTAAAATAGTTAATATAGTAATCCACCTGTAAAATTCTCCATCGAGCCCCTCAAAGGGCCGAGAAGTCTTGAATCTGTATTTATTGTCTTAAAAGATCTTATCTCAGATTTTTTCCCCTCAGTATTCTATAAATAATTCAGTAGAAGATGAGAAATTGTTGGTTGTTGGTTTCTGTTTGATCACAAGTTGTAACATTGAAACTCTCTGAAATAAATATACAAGTCTGTTGAAGTTGAAAACAAATTGAAGTCTTGGATGTATTGATGATGCTGTTGCATGTCCGTTCCTAAGAAGGCTCTATCATTGGATTCATGAGCTTGGTTGTTGGTGAAGTATTCTAAATGTTTAATGTGTTCTCCTGTTTTCATTATGTTTCATAATCTCTTACTACAATAGGCTGAAAGTTTTAGGCTAAGAAATGACTCCTAGAAGCACCTTAGACCTGTTCACCCTTCACTGTTTTATGTTTTCTTCTGCTGAAGTATTTTAGAGGCTTTAAACCTTGTCTTTAGTCTTCATGCTCGTTTATTTCCCTGATAGCTCAAATAGTTGGTTTCAGCATGATTTATGGTTCTCCTTGCTTGTCTGCCATCACTTGAAAGTTGTTATTGAAGTCTCCCTTTGAAGTATCATTGTCTTAAGTTAACCAAAGAGGTCAGTTTTGATCTTACCCTTTTCCCCTGCTTGAACATTTGTTTTGAAGGTCTTTATAGTTGTAAGCATAGATGTTATTTAGGCGTTCCCTCTTCTATGAATGCAGCTATTAGTGAATCTTTTATGTTTTCTAAGTCCTTTAAAGTAAAATCTTTGAGGAAATAGCGAGTTCCCCGAATCTTAGATTTCATTTTAAAAGTTGTCTTGAAGTCATTATTTGCTTAAAGAATGTTTGTAGAATTTATGGTTAGCCTTTTCTATCAAATATCTCTTTATTGTTAAGTTATTTTTTCAAGTTCCCTTTGTTGAGAATTAAACTTCTCTTTCCAAATCATTAATGTCCATTTCATTCCAAAACAAAGGATCCTATGGCCAAGTTAGATTTTCCCTTTGATATCCCATATCCATTGATGAGTTTGTCATGACCTTATTTCGACTCCATAGCCCAATGAACCAGATACTTTTTCTTTTTTTTCTATCTTTCCTAGACCTTTCATATACTGCTGTATCAACTCAACCCAACCAAACAAACATCTGCACTTAATAACTAGTCTAAAATCCATAATCAAAGCAAAAAAGTAAACCTTTGCAAACAAGTATTTGAGAGATCCCTCTATGAGAACAGGAGGACTAGATCCTGGAACTCTAAAGATTGGTTCTGATGTTGCCTTGTCCTTTGATTTGCCAAACTGTCAAAACACAGGGGACCAACACGATCCATTGTGTTCTCTAGGAGGCTGACCTATGCCTGATCCATTATGTTCTCTGGGAGGCTGACCTGTGCCTGATCCATTGGCAACCATAAAAATAATGGATCTTCATCAATACAAACTTTCTACCTACCCAATCCTACTGATCTAACATTTTTTCTTCATTAGAGTGCACTTGGATTGGAAAACTCTTTTTACAACATTTTATTCTTTTGAAAGCATAAAAATAATCTAATTCTAATCCTTATTTCTCCCTGAACTCAGATTAAACATTTGAGTTCAAAATCTTCTCTACCTATTCTCCTATCTATTGGGATTGAACTGTCCAACAGATTTTTATTCACTAAATTCTAAAACATAAATTTAAAAATAGTCAAGTCAAGGTTAAATTGTTTGACTTGCTGTGATCTATGGCATAAAAACAAGCTGCACATAGACATTTATTTTACAGAAAATTAAATAAAAAATGGAAGGTTTTAAGATCTGAAAATTGAAAACTCTTTCTTCATCTTTTTAACAGCTCTGTTTTGACTTTTGTTTGAGTTGTTCTTTCTTTATTCTTCTGGTTCAGGTTTTGAGCTAATTAGAACCAGATTTACATCTTTTTTGACTCTGAAAATGAAACAGATTTGAGTCATCTCTTTTTGGAAACTGAGGTTCAGGTTTTGAAAATGTTTGAACCTTTAATTTCTATCCTAAAATATCTACTGATAAGCCAAGGTTAAACAGTTGGCAAATCGAATTCAATATCCTATCAGCAGAAAATTTAAAGCTAATTAGTTAAGTTTAGATTGTTTAACTAACTAGAACTGTGTTATTCAGGAGTGGCATTTAAGCTTGCACACTTGCACACTTTGTTTCTCTTTTTTGGTATGGGGCTATACCTTTCTTGTTTTCACAATCTACCCTCTTTTCTTTCTTTCTTTGTTTTTGTATTTTTGTATTTTTTATTTTTATTCAAAGCAGAAAACAACAACTAACTACATGCTCAAAACTGATCTTTATTGACATTCCTATCTAACCTATCCTAAACATGGAGTATTTACATTTATCATATGATACAAAAATGCCAATGTAGCCAGTTGAGTAATGTCAAGAAGAAGTAGAAACTCTGGCTACTTGATAGAGGTATCCATAGAAAATATTGAAGATTAACCTTCAATATCAAGGCTATCACAGAAGGTGAAAGATTTTCATGTCTCTGGCTCGTGCAAAGGATGGTTGCTTGATAATTTGAGCCAGTTGGGATTTCCACACATTCTTCCATAGGATCAACAAAGAAAATATGAATATTCTCTTCTTTTTGGTCCTCTATGTCTGGTAGATTGTATGCTTCCAAGACTTCAGCTTTGAGGAGCATATCTTCAGAAAGTTGTTTGGAAGCATCATCATATGAACTGGAGGACTCATCATATTTTGCAGTTTTGTCCTCTTGTAGCCCTAGTATGCTCTGGTTTAGTGGACTGTACTCTATGAGGAGGTTATTATATTCTTGAGCAAGGGTATGTTTAATTTCTTCCTCTTTTTCAAGAGAAAGTTCCTTGATTTCCACCTGCCCAAAAATTTCTTCGTGTCTTTCCTCCTCATCATTTGAGCTGAAATTCTGCTGATTCCCAATCACATGGAAACTATTACTGATGATCTGAAATGAAACAGAGCAAATATCTAATGAATCTTCACTCACTTCTAGACTTTGAAAACTTTCATCATTAGTATCATAAATAGTCTGCACTAGCTCATTACTTCTTTGAAGGAAATGATCTTCCTCCCATAACTCTACTAATGATGATCCTACAAAATTAACTTCTGTTTGGGAAGCATCATCACTAGATAGATCAAACTTGGAGAATCACGAATATAAGTAATAATACCAATCAAACATACTGGATTATCAACATGTCCTTCTTCATTCTGATCTACAAAATAACTTTCTAAATCTGTACAACAAAGTTCTCTATGTGAATGGGCAAGAGTGTTTGTTTTGCAAAAAGTTTTAGAGACTAGTTGTTTATTAATAGTCTGATCTATCTCTTTTTCTGTCAAAGGGGAAGATGTTTCTATGTTCCTTTGAACAGGAGTACAGCAGTTCTTTGTCTCTTGTGAAGACTGATTTTGAGGTTGGATGTCTTCTTGAGCCTCGCCTATAAGGGATGATGAATCAATATTTGAGTTTTCAGGGATATATTGAGGAACATCCATTATTTCTTGCATCATCTCTTCGTCAACTGATTCATCTATATTATTAAAAATTTTCAATAGGAGATTAAACTCATGAATGGTTGTTAAAAGATCTTCAGGATGCATCTCTTCCAAAGCTTCCTCATTATCTATAATGTGTTGGATGATGTTTTGTGATGGATCATAATATATTGCACCCAATGATAATGATGTAGTGTTTTCTTCATAGTTCTCATAGAACACATATTCAAGGTCTCTTAAATAAAACAAACTACTAGATCTTAAGCATTCATACCAAGCCCTAGCTTTTCCTTCTAATGTTAACATGAACATTTTCATTAGGAAGTCTTCATGCCATTCAACTTTCAACCTCCATACATGTATGTGAAATTTGATAAGATGTAATAAAGGGTCATCAAACTTTTCACCTTGAAAAATAGGTAGGTTGTCATCCCAATTCACCTGGGGCATCTTATGTGGAAACCCAGGGATATGATCTCTACTCATTGGGGCATATCTTCATTGTATTCTTGGAATCATGTTTGTAAATCAAGAAAGAGGTCACTTGTCTGGTCAATCAGTTCAGGGTATTCTACCAGTGGAGTCATTTGGTCTTCTGGGAGTTTCAGAGTGTGGAGTCGCCAGGTGGAATATTTTTAGCTCCTAGGGAGGTAAAATGTTTTAATGGTTCCACCACCATGTGTTTTTTGTAGAGCTACAAAATTTTTAGGAAATGAATTATCTCTCAAGGATGATCTGAAAACAGTTGATAATTTTATCTTAGGAGACTTCCTAAGAATACCTTCTGGGTTATCAACTACTTCAGGTAGATCAGGGTCAGGATAGGCTCTAGTGTGAATCTTTCTAGGAGCCACTATGCTGTGTTTTTCAGACCCAAATAAACAATAAAAGTTCAACCAGGTATGAAAATCTATGAGAGGTCAACTAATCTATTTGAAATTCAATCCTACATTCCTCTAACTGAGTTTGAATGATATTATAACAGTAAGGGTTCTTCCCAGTGGAGTATTAAGGTCTGTTAAGGATTGTGGACTCGCCAAGTGGAATTTTTTAGCTCTTTTCAGAGGTAAAAGGTTGTATGGTCCACCACCATGTTTATTGGATACCAATCTGAAATATTTTTAGGTTTTCTGAGTTATTTTTCAATTGTATGGTTTCTAAGAATATCCTAACTTTGTTCAAAACTTTTCTACGGTTAAGAGACAAAGAAAGTCTACTCTTATGGCTAAGCCAACTGATTTTTCAAGGTAAGATAAAGTCTTAAGAGAATCCTAGGTTTTACCTAGCTTGTCACTGATTCAAACAAGTTTTACCATGATTACCACTCTTTGGTAGTGCTTGAAAAGTCTGATTTTAACTCACAAGGTTTTATAAAAATAAAACATGATTCTGGGTTCAGTTCCCCAGGGGAGTCACCAGAAATGTTAGGAATATGTAATTTTAGCAGATTGGTGAGACTAAAACTGTAGAAGCAACATTATTTCAACCAACTTTGGGATTCTAGGATCTAGCCCTCCTGAATTCGGAGAGGGATCGCTCCAATAAGTACAAAGATGGATTTGTATTTGAAGTTTTGGGTTATGATATTAGGCTAGTTATGAAGGTCAAGGGGTTTTTTTGTTTTTTGGATGGTTGAGCATGAATATTACTTGAGCAGAAATTTCTAAGTGCAAAAAGTTTCAAAGGTGAGCAGTTGCAAGAAAATAGAACAACTTTGGCTAAAAGATAGATATAACGCTAGTTTTTAGTCCATTGGGCTATGGAGTCATATCTGGGCTTTAATTGAGAAACAACATCAAGAGTGATCCAAGGGGAAAGTCATCTATACCACAATATTATTCAGATTAAAATTATGGAATGGAAACAATAAAGTGTTGGAGGGGTGGAAACTGATAATAATTTCAAAAGGGATTTTTAGTCAGTCCAAACAAGAAAAGCCTCTTAAGTAACTGTTTAAAACCAACCAAGGACAGGGCTAACCATAAAATTCTTGGGCAAGTTTGTATTAAAGTAGCTTAATTGACAAACAATCCAGTAATCCACATAATTACTTTCAGAAAGTATGAAAACACATCAGAGAAACAAAGTGTAACCTAAGATCAGATAAGGTACTTTTAAACCTAGTCTGCTTTCAGTCAATCACCAAGGGAAACTTTCAGAATATGATTTTGGAGAAAAACTAGGACCAGGGCACACCATATATTCTATAGTCATCTTTAATAAGAAAACAAGGAAAATAACTTTCAAGAAACAATGTTTAAAGAAAACAGTATGACGAGGGAACTCCAGCATTCCTAACTACTTAAAATGTATTAAATCATTCTTAAATAAACAAATTAGAGGAAAAAATTGAGATAAAGCTTTCAGTTAGAGAAGGTTACTGATATACAATAGGTCCTAACTCTATAAATGTTGTCCTTTATCATAGAATAGTGAAAAATATGACATACATAGAAGGAAAACAATAACAAAGAAAGAAGAACTTCACCAGTGATATAGACCAGGATCCCAAGAAACAACTTGTTTATTGATGTCAAACCAGTTACAGTACTTAGGTCTAATGTTTCAGTTTATCAATCATATTCACTATTCAGCCTATCTAATATATCACAAGTAGAGCTCCAAGGGCCAGTGAACACTATTTATAATCAGAAGTTTTTTTCTCAAATATATTTCCAAGTTCTGCAACCAACCCCTCACTCATCTTCTGCAGAAGTATATATAGAAGGATGAGGAGGTGAGATCTGATAAAAGATCTCAATTACAATTAATACATAATTAATGGCTTCTTGGCCTTTGAGGGCCTCAATGAATAAATTTACATACATATCCTCTGTATTAAATGATTTACATAATGATTAAGCTCGGTGGGAGTTTTTTTTGACCTTTGAGGCTCTATGTGGCATAGAAGTAACTCTGCAGATGTTCTTTGCATTAATTTTCCTTGCAGAAGTAACTTTCTGGCTGTGCTGAGACAAATATATGATCCTGATCAATAAATTCAGCCTCTGATTAAATACTTTGAGGCACAGGTGGCGTCGTGGTAGCTAGAGAGATCAATTTTCCTCAATTTGTGGCGGTGGAGGGTTTCCTGTCGATAAAACACTTTAGATTTTCCTTTAATTGTGTTTTAATTTGGAGGATTAGGATTTTGATAATCATTCTTAGCCATGATCCCCACAATTATGTCTTCCATCCTTTGTTCTGGTTCATTTTGATCTTCGTCACTGATACTCTGTGATTTGTGATTAACTTGCTGTGTTTTTTGCTGATGTGCAGGACTGTGCAGGGGTTTAATGGCATCAATGCCTTTGCAGATCATTGATAAACATGGAGTAAAACCCTGTGATGATTTTATTTGGTGAATCAGAGGCAAGAGGATCATCACTCTCTATCTCTGAAACTTCTTTGATTCATGGCGGAGAAAACGTCGAAACCCTGCAAAATACAAAAAACTATTATAAAATCATGCATATATAGGTTTACTACTGCAAAGGACATGTGGAGGAAGCATGGCCGTTGGATGGCATCATCCAATGATTGGGATTGATCAGAGAAGGTAGAAGAAATATTAAATCAGAGCCATCGATCGCATAGAGATCGACGGTCGGGAGCAAAGGGGTAAGTCAAAAATGGAGAATCGTTGACTGGGCGACGGAATCAGGGCGATGGAATATGGACCGTCGATCTGCAGATCAGATCGACGGTGGAGATTAACTGGATGGTGTGTTATAGCTCAGCTAACTATCGGGCATCTTCGGCGAGCGATAGTTGTTGGATGGCCTGCCCCAGATCGGACGACACACGGCAATATCGCTGGGCATCCACGTCCGAATGATAACACGCAATGGGCAAGCGGTTTTGAAAAAGTACACAGGATGTGTGTCATGCAATGTATGGAATCACTGGCGATCAGGGGAAAATTGACTTTTCCCAAAGGCAGTGCGATGAACACCGCGTGGTTTTGGCGATCGGCTAGTGGATGGCGAGGACCACTGAGGAGATGTACTCCGCTCCGTCAATCTACAGATCAGATCAACGGTGGGGATTAAACTGAAATTTGAACCAGCGGAAAAGTTATAAATTAATTTAAAATCGAAGAACTAAGATAATCAAAGGTTTTATTCTTGGGGCAGAGAAATATTTAAAGACTTGGCGCCTGACTGCGGGGCCGAGGGTCATATGAAGGGTCATACGACTCAGGATTTTTGTGGGAAGGGGTTAAGACCCATATATGTACAAAATGTGGGTTTTTATGGTTTTCCAATGGAAATGAGGGTTGCGATATAGTTTAAAAATGTGTTTTAAACTATGTAAAGAGGATTTTCATGAAAGGGAGAAAAGGAATCATGAAAATAGAGGAGTTTTATGGAGAAAAAGGGGAGCAAATGAAAGTTAGTTTTGGGAGAAGGGAAAAAGGGGAAATGGTGCTTGCAGTAGTATTCTGGCTTGGAAACAGCAAGAATTCTAAGTGTAAAAATGGGAACAGCAGTGAAGTTCGGACAGAGGATAGGCATGAGGCCTTCAAGAGCCTTCAAGAGCCAACAATTTTTAGCAACGAAATTTGTTCCTTGAAGGCTCAAAAAGTTTTTAGCCAGCATTTGGTATAAAAAATTTTATAGCTGGCAAACAAAGGTTACGTTAAGCATAAATTCAAGGTTAAGGTTATGTTAAGGGTAAGTTTAAGGTTAATTTTAAGGGTTTGGGAAGTTTAAGGTTAAGCTAATGTTAAGATAAGGTTAAGGTTAAGGTTAGGTTAAGGTTTTTGTTAAGGTAAGGTTAGGTTAGTGATTAAGGTTAAGATTAGGTTAGGTTAAGGTTAAGATAAGGTTAAGGGTAAGGTTAAATTAACTTTACCCTTAAGGTTAAGGTTATGTTAAGGGTAAAGTGAAGGTTAATGTAAGGTTAAGGTAATGTTAAGGTTACACAAGGCTAAGGTTAACGTTAGGTTAATGGTTTGGTTAAGGTCAAAGTTAAGGTTAGGTTAAGGTTATGCATAAATTTAAGGTTAGGATTAGGGTAAGGTTCAGTTTAATTTTAGGTTAAAGGTTAAATTTACGTTAAGGTAAAGGTTATGGGAAGGTTAGGTTAAGGTTAAGGTAAAGTTAAGGTTATGTTAAAGGTAAGGTTAAGGTAAAGGTCAAGGTTAGGTTATAGTTAAGCTCAAGGTTAAGGCTAGGTTATAGTTAAGGTTAAGGTTAAGGTTAAGGATGAAGGTTAAGGGTAAGGTTAAGGTTAAGACTCGTAACCTTAAACTTCACCCTTAACCTTAACCTAACCTTAAAATTAACCTTAAACTTACTAAACCCGTAACCTAACCTTAACCTTAATCTTGACTTTACCATTAACCTAACCTTAACCTTAACTATAACCTAACCATAACCTTGACCTTAACTTTACCCTTAACCTTAACCTTAACTATAATCTTAACCTTGACCTTGACCTTAACCTTAACCTTAACCTTGACATAAACTTAACCTTAACCTTAACCTTGACCTTATCTTAACCTTAACCTTAACCTTACCCTTAACCTTCACCTTAACCTTAACTTTACCCTTAACCTTGACTTTACCCTTAACCTTAATCTTTACTTTACCCTTAACCTAACCTTAACCTTAACCTTAACCTTAACCTAACTAAACCCGTAACCTTAACTTTAACCTTAACCTTGACCTTCCCATAACATTAACATTAACCTTAACTATAACCTAACCTTAACCTTGACCTTATCTATAACCTAACCCTCACCTTGACCAAACCCTTAACATTGACCTGAACCTTAACCTTACCCTTAACCTTAAACTTAACCTTGACCTTAACTATAACCTAAACCTAACCTTAACCTAACCTGAACCTTGACCAAACCATTAATGTAACCTTAACCTGACTAAACTCGTAACCTTAACCTTAACCTTAACCTTACCCTTAACCTTAAACTTAACCTTGACCTTAACTATAACCTAACCCTAACCTTAAACAAACCTTAAACTTAACCTTACCCTTAACGTATCTTTAACCTTGACTTTACCCTTAACCTTAACCTTCCCCTTAACCTTACCCTTAGCCTAACCTTACCCTTACCCTAACCTTAACCCAATCTTACCCTTACCCTTAACCTTAACCTTAACCTTATCCTTATCTTAACCTTAACCTTAACCTTGACCCTAACCTTAACCCTAACCTTAAGGTTAAAGTTATGGGGAAGGTTAGGTTAAGGTTAGGGTTAGGTTATAGTTAAGGTTAGGGTTAAGGTTAAGGTTAAGGTTAAGGTTAAGTTAAGGTTAATGTTAAGGGTTTGGTTAAGGTCAAGGTTAAGGTTAAGGTTAAGGTTAGGGTTAGGGTTAGGGTTAGGGTTAAGGTTAATATTAGGTTATGTTAAGGTTAAGATCAGGTTAAGGGTAAGGTTAAGGTTAAGGTTAAGGTTACATTAAGGGTAAAGTCAAGGTTAAGGTTAAGTTAAGGTTAATATAAGGATAAGGTTAAGGTTAATGTTAAGGTTAGGTTAAGGTTAAGTTGAGGTTAAGGTTAAGGTTAAGGTTTGGTCAAGGTTAGGATTAAGTTAAGGTTAAGGTTAAGGGTTAGGTTAAGGTTACGGTTAAGGGTTTGGTCAAGGTTAGGGTTAGGTTTAGGTTAAGGTTAAGGTTAGGTTAAGGGTAAATTTAAGTTTAGGGTTAGGTTAAGGTTAAGGTTAAGGTTAAGGGTAAACATAAGGTTATGGTTAAGGTTAAGGCTAAGGTCAAATTAAGGTTGTTGGAGAGGTAAATCCCCTCTGTGAATAGAGGCGATCCCTACTAGCCCAGATTGGGTCTAGCAACAACTGAGTCACGCTAAGATGCAGGTTCCTAGTTACAAAAGACCAATATGTGATAAGAGGCCTACCTTAAGTCCCACACTGCTGTTGCTTGCAGATAATATGGAACTTTCATCCTTCAATTCGGAAGATCACAATTCTCTCGCTTAGCACGTTCGAACACCTGCATGTACACAAAGAAAAAACACACAACGTAAAACCTAATACATGAAACTATGTATCAGTTAGAGAAGATATAATTCATAACATAAGACATGAACATATGAATGGAACCATAATCGAAGTCATTTATTATTAATCACAACAAAAGAAAGATACAACCTAAGCTCCGATGTTGGATCTTTCTTCGACGAGTCAAAAACGAAGCACATCTTGATGAAGCTCATCGGGATGGGATAAGGCTTTCTCTCTTTGGTTGGCTAACGAAAGTCTCCTTACTACTGATTCAGCTCTATTCAGGCTAGCTTTCAAAGAGAAAATGACAAGCTTATATAGATGGTGGAAGGGGAGTTGGGATCCCTACAATGGTGGGATTGGCCCTATCCTCAAGGAAGCTTCTATGATAGGTGGAAAAATACTTCTCCTACATGTAGATCCAGAGCCAAACCTCCCAACTCATTTTAGAGACTCATTCAAGAGTTGGCTGGAATCAAAATTTTGCCATTTATTTTTAAAAAACAATCCTTATTAAGATTGGCTCGAGTAATATACTAGGACAGAGCACCAGTTTCCGTGCCCTCTTTGGTGGATTTCCCCCATTGGCGTGAGGGATGAACTGGATGGTCATGCCAAGGCCAAAAGGTCTATTTTTAGGGCTTTTTACAGGAAAATATCTTCAGAGGAATGATTTTCCTTGTCAAGGGGGATGCCATGAAAGTGGTTTTAAGTCATGTCACTGCTCATAGGTAATGAAATATGCCCTCCAATGTGCATGCCGGGAGATTGCAAGGATGGTGAAAAATTATTGTGTAACAGATGCCCCCTAAAGCATGAGGCCTGAGAGAGAGAGAGAGAGAGAGAGAGAGAGAGAGAGAGAGAGAGAGGTGGAATTCTTTATGAGAACATGTCCAACTGAAAACACTTCCGTCAGAAAACTTGTGCAGACAAGTACAACTGATATCTCAAATACATGATGTGTGGTATGGGCGCAGACATCCATAATAGAGTATACAATAATTAGGATCCAAGGTATGGAGGCAGACATTCAGAAAGGATCAAAAAGTAGACTCAGGTATGGTCGCAGCCATCCAATCAATGCGTCATGTAGCCAACAATGATAATCGATAGAATTACAGCCTGGATTCCAACAGAAAAAATCGAGGGTCTTGCACTCCATCTTGACCCGAATAGAGTACAGTTTCTAGCATGTGAATGAGTGAGCTGAAGTCGAACAAGCAAGAACATTGTCTGATTACCAGCCAACGATGAAAGCTATTAACAAATGCGAAAGGAACCACCAATAATGACAATGTCCCTCAAGGTACTATAGGTATAATCCATAGAATGTGAACAATGAGATGGCATCGAACACCCGCAGAATCATCCGATCGAAGGTCAATGATGAAAACCTTGCGTCGAATGCGAAGAACTTGCCATTGAGGCATGCAGGCTACAAGGTGCAAGAAAGGAGTCTCTAGATCAACTTCCTGGATAATGAGCTGGATTCGACAGGAAGTGATATTGATTGAAGGTGGGCCATAGTGTTTCCCACATCATTGACACCAAATAGAGGAATATAATGTTTGTGAATCAAGATCAGATGAGAATAAGAGGAAGGTTGAAACTGCAGAGGTCAACTTCTCTTGAACATATCGATAGCACGATAGTGGATTTGGCAGTATTTGACATCAAAATATCAAAGGTTACGATGACGAGGCAAAGAGTAGATGAGAGGTCAAAAAGGATTACCCAATCCCATGAAGGCAAGCGGAAAATGAGATGAGATGTCCCTAACCGGACACGAATGTAGACAAGTGCCATGTTCAAGAGTGACATACTGCCGACACGAAGATGATACTGGTTCCATTTTCCCCACCATTTCTGGCGAGTACCCCAATTATTTAAAAAAAAAATCTTGAAGGGCATAGAATATGCTTGTTATATAAGTTCATCCTTTGGATGAATCCATCCTAGTACATTTAACGAGCCCTAGGAAGGAGAAACTTGAATACCGTCAGTACGACTGAATCCGATGTCATCAGGTTTTAATGAGTCTAACAAAGGAAGAACTCAGTGTCTTTTCATATTTAGAGAGTTTTAAAGACAGCAGAAAAGTGAACCCCAACAGTCCCTTTTCATAGATAGTTCCTCAGATCCGAAAGGTAGAAAACCGTGTCTGAGGAAGCCTCCTAGTCGCGATAAGCTAGGGTATTCCTTTTTCGTAAATAATCTATCCCAGCCCGAAAAATGGGTAAACGTATACTGGGTAGATGTCGTTTCACAACCAATTGAATGAGATCAAAACGATAAGCGACTCAACAATATTTTCATGTTTAGAGAGTCGGAAAAGAGATGAAAGGTGACTCCTCCTAGAGGAACGAGTGGTATAAAGGGTAGCTACTAGTTCTAGTAATGGTGGAACTGCTCTGAAAAAATAAAAGTTGAGAGGCTGGCTAACAAGACCACTCATCATAGAAGTTCCTCAGGAATGGGTAAAACAACCAAGTGAAGGCATATGATCAGCCATGCAGATGGGGACGATGGAATGAGAAAAACAAGGCTCATCTGAAAAAACAAGCTAATAAAATGGAAATCATGAGAGGCAAAATGGAATGGTTTCATTTTTACACAAGCTTGAAATCAGGAAACTCTGCTTGAAGTTGGTTTCATTTTTACACAAGCTTGAAACAAAGATAAACTATGCTTGAAACTGGTTTCATTTTTACACAAGCTTGAAACGGAAACAAACTATGCTTGAAAAAGTAAGCATGCCCCCAACATGGTGACTCAATTTGAGGTACATGCCCCCCAAGCTTCAATCCATATGAAAGGCAGATGGAGTGAAGGTTCAAGTTAAGAGATCCAAAGACAGACTCGAATGGGATTTTACGAGATCTTATCAATGACTCAAATTGAACAGGAAAGTGTTTCATTTTTTTAATGAGGTTGAAACATTAAAAGAACTATCCTCAGATGACCTTGTTTCATTTTTTAACGAGCTTGACATAAGAAAACAAACTGTGCTCCAATGAGCTTGTTTCATTTTTTAAGGAGCTTGACACAAGCAGACGAACTCTGCTCCAACAACCTTGTTTCATTTTTTAAAGAGCTTGACACAAGACAAGGAACCATGCTCTGACCGACCCCATCATAATGAACAAGAATTCATCGCTTCCAAGAGTTCCACTCCCGATGGAAGGAAAACATCCTGCAAGTCAAGACCCAATGCCCCCAGCACCTGATGCACAACGTAACTATCACCGAGTACATGCATGGGGTAGGTAGCCACATAGTTGACCTGCGGTGGGGCAGATAAAATGGGTGGGTAAAAACCAGGAAGGGATGATGGCAGGCCAGCTACCACATCAAGACCAAAGAATGAAAGCTAATCAATGGTCACATTCTTCCTTCATGTGGAAAACAGACCACATGAAAAAGGGAGGAGACAAGCGCCCCCATGGCATAGGTTTAATTGCGCCCCAAGAGCAGATTGAAATCCAAGGGGCCTGGAACAACCATCACGTCCATATGGATGGTTTTACCTCCTAAAGTAACAAGTAAACTTGGAAGGATCCTTAACGGTTGACTAGTTCTTCTGTTAAATGCCAACAGATTCTGCGTAACAAGCATAAGCGGCAGCAAACCAAAAGCTTACCAAGTAGTTGAGGATAAAATACTGACAGACGTGCCTTCATCTATAACAGTGCTAGGAATGACCAGAGCAGAGGTCTGTACCATTATCTCAAAAGGAACATAAGACGGAAGGTGGTATCCTGCAAATCGACTCTAGTCAAAGGAAGCGACCAAACTACTTGGAGGGGCTACCATCAAACTGAGATGGTCTTCCCCTGGTGTTACGAAAGAATAAGGAGCATCCTCCACAACCTCCATCTCGAAGGCGGGAGGGGTATCCTTCGGGACCTCCATCACGGGAGGCGAAGGAGCAGCTTCTTCAGATATAGGGACAAGAGAATCTTTCTCCAAGTCCAAGGAATCTAAATAAACAAGAAGAACTTGAGGGATGTGAGGTCCACTCTTAATGGAAAAGACCTGGTGCACCGCAGACATGACCAATTCAACCGATCCCATGACCAATGGTTGGTCAGGGATGGATTCCTGAATTTGAATTTCCAAGGGAGCGAGATCGACCAAGGATGACTCTTGACCAATCGTAGGATCAGCTGGTGGAGGACTCGAAGAAAGCATTTTATAACCAGCTAGAAGGCATGGTGTAGAAACGGTTGAGTTGTATAAAACACGTTTGGCTTCATCCATATATGGACAAAGGTGAATGGCATGGTTCCCTTCACACAACTTACAGGGATTGGCAAGCTTACCCTGCTTCTTAGGAGCCTTACCAGCACTAGCTGAAGACGTGCCCCCAACCTGAGTCCCAGAAGCCAAAGGCAATGGTAGACAACTGTTGGACCATACTTTGAGCACCTTGGGAATGCCAGAGAAATCTCGAAGAAGATGGTTTCCCTAGCACAACATGCAAGGGAACTTAACTTTCCACATAGGGTTGGAAGGTTTATCAATGGAAGGCTTCTTAGGCGCAATAGCTGCAGAGCTAGCCTCTCCTTTATCTAACTTCTTCTTCTTCTTCTTAGCCACCTGGTTACTCGAATCTAGACTTTCAACAGGCGAAGTAGAAGACGAGGACGCAGAAACAGGCGAAGTAGGGGAGAGGTCCACCTTGGAATCAACATGATGTTGTTTAGGTAGAGGAACTGATTAAATAGTAGCTGGGACATTCAGGACCACAGAGGTTGAAAACAACCAAACAGGCAACCCAACATTTAACCCAGGAAGGGACAACGTTGCCATATAAGGAGCACCAACATTTCCAAAAGGAGGAAAAGGACCAGAATTCCCTTCAGAGGGGATTCCTTGGTTGGTGAACTCCAAAAAAGTTGCCATCATAAATGACCCAAAACAACACCCTAAGGAAACTAACTTTAACCAGGAATATTTCGTGGGTAGTTAATTTTTAAAACATTGGAACAAAACTCTACCGTTTCATATTTTAAGAGTCAAGAAATAGGAAAAAGGTGACTCTATCACTTTCAGTTTGGAAACAAGCATGAAAGGATAAGTGCTTGATGATATTTTCAAATTTAAGGAGTCAGTAAAGATAAAAAATTACTCCTCTGGTAATCTAGGAAAATGGGTGTACCAGATATCTGTGAATTGCGATATACACCTTGGTTAAAAAATGAAAGAGAAATCAACCAAGGACTTGATGTACGTGCAGGCAATCTCCCCGAATGTTGTGTTTGGTGTATCATAGGTATAAGGTGGCATACTCGGCTTCCTACGGATAAAGGATAGTAGCCTAGTGGGGTCTCCCTTTATATACGCGATGATATAGGGAGCACAAGTCCGTAATAGCGCTATCTAAAGCTAGATGGTGAACGACATCTACTAGGTTTAACGACACCAGAACACGTCACTAGCCTAGACCTCTAGATATTTTTTTAGGTTTCAATGCTTCCTTAGGTTGATTGAATAAATTTGATGTTTGATCTTCAATTATGTCTCAGTTTCAAGGCCCTATTGTATGTCATCTGAAAATCTCTTATATGCAGCTATATGAGAAAATAAAACTTTTCAATTTGATGAATGCTATCTAGTTAAGGGAAGAACTTCAAACAATGATGCAACAAACAGCCATACTGAAAATGAAAATTTTCAAAACTAGATGAATTTCACTATCCAAAATTAATCTAAAACATCCAATGATGCGAATTATGCAATGTAATCTATGCAAAATCCTCTTTTTTTAAAACTATGCAATTGTAATCTATGCACAATTTCTCTTTTTTTTTCAAATGATAAGAATGCACTCAATGCATTTTTCGATGAAATGAGAATCTACTTAATGCATGATTTTAATGAAAGAGAATGCACTCGAAGAAATTTTTAGCTTTCAATCATTAAACAATGTAATCTAAGTTCAATGATGAATCTCAAAAATACTTTTCAATGCAATATGATCTAATGCACTTTAACGAAAAGAAAACTATGAGACAAAAACTAAATGAAAGAAAATCTCCTTAACCAAGGATGAATTCAAAAGAGATGTAAACAAAAACTAAGAATGCAATCATTGTTTTAAACACTTTATAATGAAATTCCTCAAAAGGCTACAAGACATATGAGGTCAAGCACAAAGAGGACTTCCAAAGCATGAGATCAAAACAAGGCATTCATTCCCTTTTATATCAAGTAATCATGGAAAGAAGACATCTCAGCTGAACAATGAGCAATGTAATTTATGCTCATACAGAGAAAATACTGGAAGGGAAAGACACACTGGTGAAGGATTTAGGGAAAAAACTCAATTTTCACACACCCTGAAATTGGCACGACTTTTTTGGGTGAAACTAGCAGCAACTGGTGCGACCTCCTCACTGAAAACTAGTGCCAATGGAAAATTGGCATGGGTTGCTAACTGACAACAAGCGCCAACGCCTGAAAATGAAAAAATAAAGAATTTCACCCAACCAAGACCAGACTCACCACTTCAAGAAAAACCTAAAACTAACCCAGAAGAAAAGTATTGACCAAAAAAAAATTCCAAACAAGGGAAAACTCTAGCTCCTATAGGAAATGGCGGACTGTCTGGCTGTAATCCACGCCAAACAGGGTATGGCGCGAGTTATGAAATAGAAACTTGTGCCAAAGGGCGTGATTGTCAAGGTGGAAACTGCACCAATCAAGCCAACCATGAAAAGATGAAAATTTCGGAAGAGTAGAGGTTAGATTTGATTCTCTGGGGCTGAACAGAGGTTTTACACCATAAGGAGACAGACCAGAAGAGAAACTCAAGCAGAAAAAATCCAAAAACAACCGAAAGAGACAAGACAAACTCCAATCAAGTTCCCTAGTATGGTCTCCAGTTTGTTGGAGAGGTAAATCCCCTCTACGGATAGAGGTGATCCCTACTAGCCCAGATTGGATCTAGCAACAACCGAGTCACGCTAAGACGTAGGGTCCTAGTTACAAAAAACCAAGATGTGACAAGAGGCCTACCTTAAGTCCCACGTTGTTGTTTCTTATAGAGAAGATGGTGCTTTCGTCCTTCAATTTGGCAGATCACAATTCTCCCGCTTAGCACGTTCGAACACCTTCACGTAAACAAAGAAACAACACACAACGTAAAACCTAATACATGCAACTATGTATCAGTCAGAGAAGATAAAATTCATAATATAAGACATGAACATATGAATGGAACCTTAATTGAAGTCATTTATTATTAATCACAATAAAATAAAGATACAACCTGAGCTCTGACACTGGATCTTCCTTCAGCGGGTCAACAGCGGAGCACCTCTCGATGAAACTCATTGGGATGGGATAAGGCTCTCTCTCTTTGGCTGTCTGACGATAGTCTCCTTAATACTGATTCAGCTCTATTCAGGATAGCTTGCAAAGGGAAAATTACAAGCTTATATAGATGGTGGAAGGGGAGTTGGGATCCCTACAATAGTGGGATTGGCCCTATCATCAAGGAAGCTTCCATGATAGGTGGAAAACCACTTCCCCTACATGGAGATCCAGAGCCAAACTCCCAACTCATTCTAGAGACTCGTTCAGGAGTTGGTTGGAATCAAACTTCCACCATTTATTTTTAAAAATAAATCCTTATTAAGCTTGGCGCGATTAATACATTAGGAAATCCACCCTCTTTGGTGGATTTCCCCCATTGGCGTGAGGGCTGAACTGGCTAGTCACGCCAAGGCCAAAAGTTCTATTTCTAGGGCTTTTTACAGGAAACTACATTCAGAGGAATGATTTTCCTTGTCAAGGGGGATGCCATGAAAGTTTTTTTAGGTCATGTCACTACTCACAGGTCATGGAATAGGCCCTCCAATGTGCAGGATGGGGGCTTGCAGGGATGGTGAAAAATTACTCTGTAACAAAGGTTAAGGTCAAGGTTCATGTTAATGGTAAGGTTATAGTTAGGTTAAGGTTAAGGTTAAGGTTAAGGTTAGGTTAAGGTTAAGATAAGGTTAAGGTAAATGGTAAGGTTAAGGTACAGGTTAGGGTTAAGGTTATGGGTAAAGTTAAGGTTAAGATTAAGTTTAAGGTCAAGGTTAAGGTTAAGGTTTAGTCAAGCTTAGGGTTAGGTTATAGTTAAGGTTAAGGGTTAAGGTTAAGGTTAAAGGCTTGGTCAACTTTAGGGTTAGAGGCTTAAAAATAACCTTAACCTTAATCGTAACCATAGTCTTAATCTTAACCTTAACCTAACCTTAACCTTATCTTAAGCTTAACTCTAACCCAACCCTAACCTTGAACAAAAATTAACCTTAACCTTAACCTTAGCTTTACCAATAAACCTAACCCTAACCTTAACCTTAACCTTACCCTTAACCTTAAAATTAACCTAACCTTGACCTTAACCTTGACTTTAACCTTGACCTTGACCTTAACCTAACCTTAACCTTAACCTTAACCTTAACGTTAACATTATCTTACCCTTAACCTTAACCTTCCCAAACCCTTAACCTTAACCTTAACCTGACTAAACCCATAACCTTAACCTTAACCTTAACCTAACCTTAACCTTATCTTAACCTTAACTTTAACCTTAACTTTAAAATTACCCTTACCTTAACCTTAAGGGTAAATTTAAGGTTAAGGTTAAGGTTTGGGTTTAGTCAGGCTAAGGTTAAGGGTTTGGTTAAGTTTATGGTTAGGGTTAGGTTATAGTTAAGGTTATGTTTACGTTAAGGGTAAAATAAAGGTTAAGGTTAAGGTTAAGGTTAGGTTAGGTTAAGGTAAGGTTAAGGTTAAGGTTAAGGTTATGGTTATCAAAAGGTTAGGTAAAGGATAAGGTTATGGGAAGGTTAAGGTTAAAGTTATGTTAAGGTAAGGTCAAGGTCAAGGTCAAGGTCAAGGTTAAGGTTAGGTTAAGGTTAAGTTTAAGGGTAAAGTTAAGTACCTTAACCTTAACCTTAACCTAACTAAACCCGTAATGTTAACTGTAACCTAACCTTAACGTTGACCTTATCTATAACCTAACCCTAACCTTAACCTTGACCTTACCCATAACTTTAACCTTAAGGTTAGAGTTAAGGTTAAGGCTAAGGCTAAGGTTAGGCTAAGGTTAAAATGAGGATAAGGTTAAGGTTAAGGTTAGGCTAAGGTTAAGGTTACGAGTAAGGGTTTGGTCAAGGTTAAGGTTAGGTTATAGTTAAGGTCAAAGTTAAAGCTATGGGAAGGTTAAGGTTAAGGTTATGTTAAGGTTAAGGTTAAGGTTTGTTCAAGTTTAGGGTTAGGTTATGGGTAAGGTTAAGGTTAGGTTAAGGTTACGGTTAAGTTAAGGTTAAGATTAGGTTAAGGTTAAGGTTAATGTTAAGGGTTTGGTCAAGGTTAGGGTTAGGTTAAGGTTAATGTTAAGGATTTCGTCAAGGTTAGGGTTAGGTTGTAGTTAAGGTCAAGGTTAAGGTTAAGGGTAAGGTTATATTTAGGTTAAGGTTAAGGTTAAGGTTAAGGTTATGTTAAGGTTAAGATAAGGTTAAGGTTAAAGGTTTGGTCAAGGTTAGGGTTAGTTTATAGTTAAGGTTAAGGTTAATGTTAGGTTAAGTTAAGGTTAAGGTTAATGTTAGGTTAAGGTTAAAGTTAGGTTAAGGTTAAGATTAGGTTAATGGTAAAGTTAAGGTTAAGGTTAGGTTAAGGGTAAAGTTAAGGTTAAGGTTATGGTTAAGGTTAAGGGTTTTCTCAAGGTTAGGGTTAGGTTATAGTTAATGATAAGGTTAAGGTTACAGGTTTAGTCAGGTTAAGGTTAAGGTCAAGGTCAAGGTTAATGTTACCTTAAGGGTAAATTCAAGGTTAAGGTTAAGTTTAAGGTTAAGGTTATAGTTAAGGTTAAGGTTAAGGTTAAGTAAAGGTTAAGGTTTAGGTTACTGGTTATGTTAAGGTTAGGGTTAAGGTTAAGGTTAGGTTAAGGGTAAGGTCAAGGTTAAGGTTAATGTTAAAGTTAAGGATAAGGTTTATTAAGGTTAAGGTTAAGGTTAAGGTTACGGTAAGGTTAAGGTTACGGTAAGGTTAAGGTTAAATTAAGGTTAAGGTTAAGGGTTAGGTTAAGGTTACGATTAACAGTTTGGTCAAGGTTAGGGTTAGGTCAAGGTTAAGGTTAAGGTTAGGTTAAGGGTAAAGTTAAGTTTAGGGTTAGGTTAAGGTTAAGGTTAAGGGTAAAGATAAGGTTATGGTTAAGGTTAAGGCTAAGGTTAGGTTAAGGTTAAGGTCAAGGTTAATGTTAAGGGTAAGGTTATAGTTAGGTTAAGGTTAAGGTTAAGGTTGGTTTAAGGTTAAGGGTAAGGTTAAGGTTAAGGTTAGGGTTAAGGTTATGGGTAAATTTAAGGTTAAGGTTAAGATTAAGGTTAAGGTTTGGTCAAGGTTAGGGTTAGGTTATAGTTAAGGTTAAAGTTAACCATAACCTTAACCTAAACCTTAACCATAATCTTAATCTTAACCTTAACCTAACCTTAACCTTATCTTAACCTTAACTGTAACCTAACCCTAAATTGATTAAACCCAAACCTTAACCTTAACCTTAACTTTACCCATAACCTTAACCCTAACCTGAACCTTAACCTTACCATTAACCTTAAACTTAACCTAACCTTGACCTTAACCTTGACCTTGACCTTAACCTAACCTTAACATTAACCTTAACATTAACCTTATCTTACCCTTAACCTTAACCTTAACCTTCCCCAAACCTTAACCTTAACCTTAACCTTTACCTTATCCTTAACTTAACTAAACCCATAACCTTAACCTTAACCTTAACCTTAACCTAACCTTAACCTTATTGTAACCTTAACCTTAACCTTATCTTTAACCTTACTCTTACCTTAACCTTAAGGGTAAAGTTAAGGTTAAGGTTAAGGTTTGGGTTTAGTAAGGTTAAGGTTAAGGTTAAGGATAGGTTAGATTAAGGTAAGGTTAAGGTTAAGGTTATGGTGATGGGAAGGTTAGGTAAAGGTTAAGGTTATGGGAATGTTAAGGTTAAAGTTAGGCTAAGGTAAGGTTAAGGTTAGGTTGAGGTTAAGGTTAATTGTAAAGTTAAGTAGTTTAAACTTAACCTAACCTTAACCTTAACCTTAACTATAACCTAACCTTAACCTTGACCTTAACTATAACCTAACCATAACCTTAACCCTAACCTTACTCATAACTTTAACCTTAAGGTTAGGGTTAAGGTTGGAGGTAAGGTTAAGGTTAAGGCTAAAGTTAGGCTAAGATTAAGATAAGGATAAGGTTAAGGTTAAGGTTAGGTTAAGGTTAAGGTTATGAGTAAGGGTTTTGTCAAAGTTAAGGTTAGGTTATAGTTAAGGTCAAGGTTAAGGTTATGGGAAGGTTAAGGTTAAGGTTAAGTTAAGTTTAAGATTAACGTTTGGTCAATGTTAGGGTTAGGTTATGAGTAAGGTTAAGGTTAGGTTAAGGTTACGGTTAGGTTAAGGTTAATATTAGGTTAAGGTTAAAGTTAAGGTTAATTTTGAGGGTTTGGTCAAGGTTAGGGTTACGTTAAGGTTAATTTTAAGGGCTTGGTGAAGGTTATAGTTAAGGTCAAGGTTAAGGTTAAGGGTAAGGCTATTGTTAGGTTAAGGTTAAGGTTAATGTTAAGGTTACGTTAAGGTTAAGATAAGGTTAAGGTTAAGGGTTTGGTCAAGGCTAGGCTTAGGTTATAGTTAAGGTTAAGGTTAAGGTTAGGTTAAGTTAAGGTTAAGGTCAAGGTTAAGGTTAGGTTATAGTGAAGGTTAAGGTTAAGGTTAAGGTTAAGGTTAAGACCCTTAACCTTAACCTTAACCTCAAACTTCCCATAACCCTAACCTTAACGTTAAACCTAACCCTAACCTTAACCTAGCCTTAACTTTGACTTTACTGTTAACCTTAACCTTAACATGGCTAAACCCATAACCTTAACCATAACCATAACCTAACCTTAACCTTGACCTTAAATATGGCCTAAACCTAACCTTAACCAAACCCTTAATTTTAACCTTAACCTTAACCATAACCTTGACCTTAACCTTCCCATAACCATAACCTTAACCTTAACCTTGACCTTACCAAGGTTAGGGTTAGGTTATAGTTAAGGCAAGGTTAGGTTAAGGTTAAGGTTAGGTAAAGGTTAATGTTAGGTTAAGGTTAAGGTAAGGTTAAGGGTGAAGGTTAAGTTTAAGGTCAAGGTTAAGGTTAGGGTTAGGTTAAGGTTAAGGTTGAGGTTGAGGTAAGGTTAAGGTTAAGGTTAAGGTTAAGATTAAGGTTAATGAGTTAAGTTTAAGGTTAAGGTTAAGGTTAAGGGTAAGGTCAAGGTTAAGGTCAAGGTGATAGTTATGCGAAGTTTAAGGTTAAGGTTAATGTTAGGTAAAGGTTACAGGTTTATTTAGGTTAAGGTTAAGGTTAAGGTTACTGTTAAGGTTAAGTTTATGGCTAAGGTTAAGTTAACCTTAACTCTTAAACTTACCCTAACCTTAACCTTAACCTTAACTTTACCCTTAACCTTAACCTAACCCTAACCTTGACCAAACCCTTAATCTTAACCTTAACCTGACTAAACCCATAACTTTAACCGTAACCTTACCCTTAACCTTCACCTTAACCTTAACCTTAACTATAACCTAACCCTAACCTTGACCAAACCCTTAACCTTAACCTTAACTTTAACCTTAACCTTCCCCTAACCTTAACCCTAACCTTAACCTTAACCTAACCTTAACGTTAACTTTACCCTTAACCTAATCTTAACCTTAACCTAACCTTAACCTTAACCTTAACCTTCACCTTAACCTTAACTTAACCTAACATTCACCTTAACCTTAAATATATCCTAACCCTAACCTTGACCAAACCGTTAACCTTAACCTTAACCTAACTACAACCTTACCCTTAAAATTAACCTTGACCTTAACTATAATGTAACCCTGACCTTGACCAAACCCTTAACATTAACCTTAACCTAACCCTAACCATTACCAAACCCTTAAAATTAACCTTAACCTTAACCTTAGCCTAATATTAAACTTAACATAACCATAACCTTAACCTAACCTTAACCTTAACTTTACCTTAACCTTGACTTTACCCTTACCCTTAACATAATCTTAACCTTGACATTGACCTTAACCTTAGGGTTAGGTTATATTTAAGGTTAAGGTTAGGTTAAGGGTAAAGTCAAGGTTAAGGTTAAGGTGAAGGTTAAGGGTAAGGTTAAGGTTAAGGTGAATGTTAAGGTTAAGGTTAAGGGTTTGGCTAAGGTTAGATTAAGGTTAAGGTTAAGGTTAAATTTTGGTCAAGTTTAGGGTTAGGGGTAAGGTTACGGTAAGGTTAGGGTTAAGGTTAGGGGAAGGTTAAGGTTAAAGTTAGGTTAAGGCAAGGTTAAGGTTAAAGTGACGTTAAGGTTAAGGATACAGGTTTAGTCAGGTTAAGGTTAAGGTTAAGGTTAAGGGTTTGGTCAAGGTTAGGCTTAGGTTACAGTTAAAGTTAAGGTTAGGTTAAGGGTAAAGTTAAGGTTAAGGGTTTTGTCGAGGTCAGGGTTAGGTTATAGTTAAGGTTAAGGTTAGGGTAAAGGTTCAGGTTAAGGTTATGGTTAAGAATTTGGTCAAGGTTAGGGTTATGGTTAAGGTTAAGGTTAAGGTTAAGGGGGTAAAGCTAAGGTTAAGGTTAAGGTTAGGTTAAGGTTAGGGGAAGGTTAAGGTTAAGGTTAAGGGTTTGGTCAAGGTTAGGGTTAGGTTATAGTTAAGGCTAAGGTTAAGGTTATGGGTTTATTCAGGTTAAGTTTAACGTAAAATGTCTGGTCAAGGTTAAGGTTAAGCTTTTGTTCAAGGTTATAGTTAGGTTATAGTTAAGGCTGAGGTTAAGGTTAAGGTGACAGGTTTAGTCAGGTTAAGGTTAAGGGTTTGGTATAGGTTAAGGTTAAGTGTTTGGTCAAGGTTAGGGTTAGGTTATAGTTAAGGTTTAGGTTAAGGTTAAGGTTACAAGTTTAGTAAGGTTAAGGTTAATTTCAAGGTTAAGGGTAATGTTAAGGTTAAGGTTAAGTGTTTTTCCAAGGTTAGGCTTAGGTTATAGTGAAGGTTAAGGTTAGGTTAAGGGAAAAAGTAAAGGTTAGGGTTAAATTTAAGGTTAAGGGTAAGGTCAAGGTTAAGGTTACGGGTCTTAACCTTAACCTTCACTATAACCTAACCTTAACCTTAACCTTAACCTTAACTTTAACTATAACCTAACCTAACCTTAACCTTAACTATAACCTAACCCTAATCTTGACCAAACCCTTAGCCTTAACCTTAACCTTAACCATAACCTTAACATAACATTAACCTTAACCTTAATGTTCTCATAACAATAACCTTTACCTTAACCTTAACCTAACCTTAACCTTAACTATAACCTAACCCTAAGATTACCCTAACCATAACCTTAAATATAATGCAACCATAACCTTAACCTTTCCCTTAACCTAACCTTAACCTTAACCTTGTGTTATGGAGGTAAATCCCCTCTGCTAACAGAGGCGATCCCACTAGCCCTAGAGTGGGTCTAGAAACAATCGAAACACACAAGGCTATTGATTCCTAGTTACAAAAGTTAGAATCGCGATAGATCGCTTACCGTGATTCCTTTACTGCTGTTGTCGAAGAAGAAGTGGCACTTCCATTCCTAGATGGAAAAGTCACAATCCGTGAGCTTGTCACATCTAGATACCTGTATACATGCAAAGAAAAGAGACAACATGCAACACAATATTTTGCACTTTGTAACTATCGATCAGTCAAAGAGGAACAAATGAAATTGCATTATATAATGGAAAAACACAATCATGGAACCAATAGCAGAGTCATGTATATTAAGATACGAGAGAATGATTATAGCTGGTGCTCTAACATCATGATCTTCCTTCAACAAGGTTTCAGCGGGACGTGTCTCACAAAGCTCTTCAAGGATTCGATAGAACTCTCTCTCTCTCATGGGGTTCTCCTTAGCTCTTCTCTTGATCGTCACTCAGCTATAAATTCCTTCCCAAAAGTTTAGCTAGCTAGAAAATAGAGACGACAGGCTTTTATAAAGGGAGAAGGAGAGGTTAGGCTCCCTATAATCATGGGGGAGAGTCCTATCTCTTAGGAAGGTTCCATGAGAGGTGGAAAACCACTTCCTAAACAGGGAGATCCAGAGGCAAACAACCCAACTGTTGGGGTTCCCATGTTGTGGCCAGATTATCAAGACCAAAAGATGAGACAACATCATAACCACTTTGAGGCCCTAGGATCTAGCCCTCCTGGACTCGGAGATGGATCTCTCCAATAAAACAAAGAATGATATATCTTTGAAAGCTTAAATGAGATGTTAGGCTATTTATGAAGCACAAAGGGGGGTTTTAAAATGATTTGGTTGGTTGGTTGTTGGGTTGGTCATGAGATCATAGAATGAGAAAGAAATGGGAGGAAAGGAACAAAATAGTAGGATGCTTCAGCAAAAAGGATACATCAAGAAAGTGCCATCCATTGGGCTATGGATTCATGAAAGGTAATTACATGCAACAACTAGCCATAGCTTTAAGAGGGCAAGTCATATACACTAAAGGATCTTTTTAGATAGATGGTGGGATGGAACATTAAGGATTGAAAGTGAAAGAAGGAAAGCAACCCAATTTCTGTCTATAGATCAGGTCAGAGGTCATTTAACTCTAGACCTACTTGGACATACTCAAAGGAAACTCTCAAAGGAGATACAAAGGGGCAGCTTATAGATCGAACCAAAGGTCATTTAAATCCAGGTCAGATTTAGCATGCTCCAAGGGAAAAATAGAGATAAGTTTAACAGAGCCAGGGTCTATAGGTCAGAGAAGGACTTTGAACCTTCCATGCTTTGACACCGGCCAATAGATCTTAGAAAAGGCCAGCTAGTCACACAAGGATCCTAGTGGACAAGGCTAACTCTAATCCCCAGTGTTCCCAAATCTTCCAAATTAAACCCAACAAGAACAACTAAGCAGCAGAAAACATTAAAGACAAGGAGATCAGAAACATAGAGTACCTAACAAGGGTAAATCCTATGCCAATATTCTGATGTGAGCCAGTAGAAAACAAAACAGTATGAAAATGTAATAAATGATAAGATAAGAGAAACATCACCCGTAGTAATAAACCAGGATCCAAATAAATGTGCTTGATTAATTGATGCAAAACCAATCACATACACTAAGCTTAATGGCTGTTACAATCCAAAATTCTCCTCCCAGCCTACTACAATTCAAACTACTCTGATAATTTCTCCCAAAACTGTTCTAATAGTAAAAAATAAATCCCTCTAACTACAATCGGCAACAATCGAACAACAACCTTTACAATATTTTCTCGAGGATTCTTATAGGAGAAAAGAAAAGTAGGAGTAGATGTAAACTTAAATGCAGCATTAAAACTCTGAAGCAGTAGGACGGTCGACGCTCCATTCAATTTAAATTCTGGGCATTTATCTCTGGTACTCGTTGGATGATGGAGTGGTCTTCGTCAGGTTTCCATTTACTCCAGGTATGTCTCTAGTGTACAGAAAAAAATGCAGAATGATGATGCTAGGGTCTGCCATAATGTATAACTAATACACTGGTAGCATAGGATTGCTGTCAGGGCTGAAAAATCTCCCTAGAACATGGTATAGAATGCAAACGGTATGGGCACCTTGTCCTTTTATTGAAGAACGTTATGCTGATACGGAAACCCTGATAGTATGGTTTTCTGTGCATTGGACCTTCTGAATGATCCACGGGGTCCTTAATTCTGGTACCTTGCCTTTGAATAATTGGATTAAGGCTTATAATTTGCAATTACAGGCCTTAAATGCTCTACTTTCCCACTGATACTCTATGCCGCTTTCACGATTTCCTCTGACTGCGAAATCTGTGCTTTAATGGTGCCAGAAAGGTTTTGTAGAGCTTGAATTCTGTCCTTCGATGAAATTTATGTTGAAGACACCTTTCTGGACATTTCCCCGTAATATCAGGCTCTAAATTTAGCTTCTTCTACGCACTGTACCACCACAATAGTGAATATGAATCATGGCAGTTTTTTGCCACCTGTCACCCTGCAAAACATGAAAAAATGTTAAGAAAAACATGCATGGGGAGGGTGGCATGGATGACTGCAAATAATGGCGACGTGGCATGATGAATGTAGAAGATTTCGTGGAAGAACACGGTGGATCAGTGTGATATGCTCTTGAGGCCGGTGAGGTGGAAAAATTTAACATAAAACATTAAAATGTGACCCTTGAATGAATTATAAAGGGGGATGGACGAAAAAATGACGAACACACGTGGAATGGGTGACATGGCAATATGGGGTTAATTGGTGGGTGTGCATTTAATCTAGGCTGTCCGATCTTAGGAGGAGATCAATGGCTGAGGACACGGCGGGGGGCGAATGAATCTGAACCGTCCGATCTTAGGAGGAGATCGATGGCTGAAAATGCATCGGAGGGTAACGGACAGTGGGCCAGGGGTACGGATTCCTTAGGTTAATTTCTGTGCATCTTCAGAGTGCGATGATCGTTGGATGGAGAGCTCTGGATCAGACGGTGCACATGCATATCGCACCGGGTTTTCTGCCGAACGATAATGCACGATGGGTGTGCGGTTTTGAAATAGTGCCGCTGCCACGCATCTTGTGATGAGTGGAATGGGTGGCCAAATGAAAATTACCACCCATCCTCCAAAGGCGGTGTGATAGAAACTACCGGATTTTGAACAGTGACCATGGCGTGGGGACCACCGAGGCAGGCGGATTCTAGACCATCGGATCTGCGGGTAAATGAACGGTTATGATGCATTAACAAGGCGGTTGTCTAGTCAATTTAGCGTCCTAAATTGCTAACATAAATTATCAACAAGGGCTAGTAAACTGATGAAGTTTGGTGCACTATATGTGCCTAACTGACCTCTTCCTTACTTTGTTGTATGTGTTTTTCTTATTGTTTTTGGGGGTTTTTTCTTTTTAGTACTTAGTACACTACTCTATGTTCAAAAGATGAAATCAAATCTATGTCAAAAATAAAAGAAAAGGAAACCTTAGACTCAAAAAAGAGTGTAAATTCTATCCCTAATTAGGAAAATGATGAAAAACAGAGCATTCTAATCGATGGATATCCTAGCTTGCAAATGAACATTCATGAAATGACAAGTAACTCAAAACACTACAACTTAATCTGATTCATTTAGTGAGAGATTTGTTGAAAGAGCTTGTGAAAAAGATTAAATCTAATTCAATGAGGATCTCCTAAAACATAAAAGGAAATGCTGAAACAAATAGTAACTTAAAACATTATAGTGAAATCTCATTCATTTGATAAAAATTTATTGGAAGAGCTTGAGAAAAAGATTACTAAATGTAGTAAGGATCTCCTATGAAATGATGAAACAACTTATAACATTACAACTAAATCTCATTCATGAGTTAGAGTTTTATTGGAAGAGCTTGTGAAAGAGATAAATCATAATGTGATAAGGATCTTCAATGAAGCAAAACAATCCATAACTCACAATACTACAACTTAGTCCCATTCGTGAATTAGAGGTTTATTGGAAAATCTTTTGAAAGAGACTAACTACAGTATAATGAGGAATCTAATCTAAAATTGTGCGAACAAAATATTTCTTATACAAAGATTGACAGTAGGGGCGTTTACTGGTTATTTCACCTTTACTAAAAAGGATGAAACCAGAAGCTTCTCGCCCTCTTACTGACTCTGCCTAAAGAAATCTAATGTAAACACTAAATAGATCTGACAAATGAGGATCTTCTTTTTAACTAAATAACAGAAAACGAAATGCTAATAACTCAAAATATCACAATTGAATCCCATTAATTTAATATAGATGTATTGGAAGAGCTTGAGAAAGAGACTAACTGCAATATCATGAGGATCCTTTATCTAAGAAAATGACATGAAAAATAATGCTAAAAGATATGATTTCAGAAAGCAATCTAAGTAAGGGAAATATGACAAAATAGAATTGAAAACAACTTATCTAGAAAACATGTAAAACCACTTTGAATAGCAAGGGCCCTGTGCTACCAATTTGGCGTAATCCTTAGCTCCTTGAAGATGTGATCAAAACAACATAAAAGAACTAAACTTCTTTATTGAAAAACTTACAAAGCTACATTCCATTCCATCTTAAGCTTTGTTACAAAACACTCTCTATTCCTTTCTCTCCTTCTCCTATTTTTCACTATTTTTTCACTACCCATGATAGGAGAAAGCTTCTCCTATTTCAATATGAGGAGTTATCTCATTAATGGGAGTCCATGAATCTCTCCCTCCATCTCTAGAGTTACAATCAAAATATGAAATGATAAGACACATGTCTTTCTAGAGTTTCAACACAACTAAGAGATGAGACACATATTCTCTTAGAGTTTTAATACAACAAGGGAATGAGACACATATCCTCTTAGAGTTTCAATACAACAAGGAAATGAGACACATATCCTCATGATCCCATGATCTTCTCCAACCAAATTCGAATTTGTCCTTAAAGTGCCACATAAGGGTATTCTATAAGTCTCCTTTTGATCTACACATGTCAACAATCTCAACCCACTTGTTAGGTATAAGCATATGCACATTATTTTCTAATTTTTAACCACAAATTCACTTTAAAAGGCTAAGAATTAATAAAGTTTGGAAAAACATAAATGTGGCCCAATGATAATGAAGTGGGATGAATTTAGTGACATAGTAGTGAAATGGAGGTGAAATGGACATAATAGTGAAAGTGTAATGGAAATGAATGACATTTTTAAGACCCAACATACACCCCAACTGAAGTTATTGCATGTCCTCATTCAATATATATTACATTAACTCTTTTTATCTTTGAGATTTGGCTTAAATTTGCATGATATCATCTGATAACTTCATATTTATGCAAAGTGATTATTTTTGCAAAGTATATCTTTATTGGATTTTATGATGGTTGGTTCTTGTGTGACAACCATGATTTTGTTTGTATCCAATTTATCCTTTAAGCATTTTTTTTTTTGAAAAGCCATTGTATGCTCATAATAACAATGTAATAGTTAATATATGTTGGAAGTATGTGGGCTCTTGAGTATGATATGGACATGGTAAGATATGAAGATGAAATGTATTCCCCCCCCCCCCCAATTGATGGTATTGACAATTTTATGAAATGATGAAGAGAAATGTTTTTCCAACAATTATCATTCTAGATTTTTATAGAATTCTATGGTCAAAAGTTAGAAAATGACGTACCTTAACTTACCCTTTGGAATAGATGAGTTGTATGTGTGGTGGATGCAAATTTTGATCATATTCTTCTTCAAGTGGCCGAACAAGAGGAGTCATGGATAAAGGGATAAGATGACTTTTTATTGCTCCTACTAAAACTTGCTGAATCTACTCCAAAATGCTGAAAATAATAGTCTTCATGTCCTCAAAACTCATTGGCACAATTCCTACTATGTGAAAAGATGTTCTGATGTTGAACATAGTAGGAAATTATTGACTTAGCGACCATTAATGGATGCCACTAGTCAACACGAGAACTCTCACCATTGATGACAATGAGAGTCAAGATGCCCAAACACATCTTGCTAGGTACGAATGATTTTTCCGATGTTGAGTCACCTAGAAGATCTGACGAACAAGAGACATTAATGTATTCCCATTGTTTTTCAGCATGAGAACTTACCATTAAGGCATGCAAGCTTCAAGGTGTTTTTAAAAAGAACTTAGACTCAAAAGACTATGGACTCAATAATTTGCATTGAAGCAGGGCTTATTTGCGGAATGAAAATGACAAGAAATGGAAGATGAAAATGGAAGATGGCAATGGAGAGTAGAACTAGCAATGGGCAATAAGCATGTGAATGAGCCTCTTGTTTTTATTTTTGGGTTATGAATGGACAAAAAGAAATGGAAAGTGGATGTGAATGTAAATGAAAAATATGAAGTGAAATGAGGTGAATGGTTTATTATGAGGTATGGATGTGATGGAGACAATAGTATCTAAAAGTTTTTCAAGTGTTTGGATCTGATTTTACATCAACATATTTCTTCTTTGTTGTTCATCATCCTCTTATGAAACAAATTGGTCTCTTAGAGAGACACCATTCTCTTGTAGTCATTTGTCCTTCCTCATGGAACCTGCAAAAAAAAATAATACTTATTCTACAATGGAATGTAAGATTATCAAAGGAGAGAGGTGATAAATCTCTCTAGTTATGATATTTACACACAAAACTAAGAATTTGTATTAATGAAACAAGTTCTCAAAGGAAAAATCAAAATAATTTATACTTGTTTTGGAATTAGTGCCTTAAGTTGAATGTTGTTTCTTTTCAGCAATTTATTTCATTATTTACCATTTCAAACTCTAATGATGGATTTTTCACTGTGCATATCTTGTCGAGACCTTTCCAACGATACTTGAATCATCAAAATCTGATTTTGTATGAGAAAGTTAGGCTGATTTGAACAATGAGGTTTTTCGGTTGCGGAATTGGAGAACAGCTGCGGAATTGAAATTTAGCTACGGAATGTCAACGGTTTCTATAACTAAAAATATTGAATAAAAAGTTAGCCATTCATCTTTCATCATCAGTCCAAAATTAATCAATACCTTCAAAAAAGTGAGCAAATAACTCATTCATTTCATTGATTCAAATTAATTTTATTTTTTTTTAAATAAGAAAATTGAAAAATACAATTTTTTTATTTTTATTTTTTAAATATTATATATGTTACATTTAATATATATATATATATATATATATATATATATATATATACATATATAATTTTATTAAACCAAACAATTGATTATAATTTTTTTTGTTGTTGTTGTTTTTTTTTTTTTTTATTATTATTATTATTAAAAAAAAATCTTCTTCTTCTCACGAATTTTCCCTTTACTCACAAGCCTCTTGGAGATTCCGGAAAGTAAAGAAAATAGTGAAAAAAATATAAAACATAGATGGAATGAGCAATACAGACAACATCAGCATTCAATTTGGGCTTAATGATATTCGAAAAATCATACAGTGTGAAAGAAACATCCCAAAAGAACCAATTATCCACGTATAGTTTCAAATATATAAGTTGGAAACAAAAAATAATAGTTAATTTGTGCACACCTTCTAGCCAGCTTATAAATCAGTCAAAGAAAATCCCACCAAGCATGTAGATCTTAAAATGATAGAGGGGTGGACGATGGCTATAACAACAGCTCTTATTCGGTCAAAATGAAATGTTCAATATTCAAATGACATGTGGAAATAGGCTTTGATTTCAATTCGACTTTTCTTTCTGGAGGATGTCGTATTTCTCTCAACTGACTTCCTGCAGAATTGGATCAGGAAATCGGATTCTTCAAAATCAGATCTAATCAAACCGTGACTGTTTGCAAAAACAATTTCTTTTTCTCATGTAAACAGTGAAACAGGGCTATGAAGAACTGGAAAATTCTCCCAATCGTTTAAGAAATTCAGAGAACTGTTTTTGATTTATTTAATTTTCCATGTTCTAAGGAAAACCCACGTCTCAGTTTTTCAAAATTCATTTCTTTTTGATCAGAAAATGGATTTCAAAATGACGTGTCAAAATTTGTTGCGTTTTCTGAATGTGTTGTAACAAAATCAATTTCTTCCAGCGTTGATGCTAATAATTTAGAAAATTTTCTTATGCTAGAGCTCCACATACCTGAGTTAATTGCTGTTATTTTGGTAACCACCATCTACGTATCTATCAAGGTAGCCCACTTGTCTAACGTTTAACCAATAAAATCCCACTGCACAATTTAATTTCAATCCGAATTCTTCTAAAAACATGGATCTTTCCAACAGATTTTGGCTAGAATATTATACAAAGAACATTTGAAATTACATGTTTTTGTTTTTGTTCACAGGTTAGTGTCGAAACAGGATTCTCATGCATGGGCTTGAAGGATTGTGTCGTTGGTCATGGCTTAAATAATTGCTTGCAGTTCCTTCCTACATAATTGGAGCCACTGGATACATTGCATCTACAATGGTTGCCAAAAACATAAGATTGTTTCTCTAAACCACTGATTTTTCAAATGATTCTGCAAATTAGTTTCACACAATTTCAATTTTGTTCGCAGATGTAAAATTTAAACTCTTCATGTGTTGGCTCACTGTTGCAATCTTGATGGGGTTTTCACTACTGTGTTTTCTAGAAATGTTTTTTTTTTATTTGATTGTTGGTTCTAAGCACAAATGTATTCCAATTTCATCGAAATTGATCTTGAGACTTATCCTCAGTAAGGCGCGTGATATTCTCATAGATAGAGCCCCAATCATTGGAAACATCTTACGTAGATTGAAATGATGCAGTGGATAATTCGGTAAAGAACAAACAATTCAAATTTTTTAATTTGCCAAATTCTATTGTCTTTGATCAAACCCACCTAAAATTTATTTGTTCTTTTCGAAAATTTAAATCTGGAGATTAATTGAGCAATTGTTTTCAGATGTTACCGTCTGCCTCTATTTTGAATCCATGTTTTCTTGTTTCGTTCTACCCTTTGTTTTTTTTTATTATGTATTTTTTTTTTTTTTTTTGTTAATAAAATTGCATATGTTATATTTTTTTTTAAATAAAAAAATATACATATATATTTTATTAAACAAAATAAATTATTGAATTTTTTTATTTTTTTGAAATGATTTGTTATTAAAATTATATATATTTTCAAAAAAAATTTAAAAATATACATATATATTTTAGTAAACAAAACAATTTAAATTCTTTTTTTTTTTTCTTTTTTATAATTGATTTGTTAATAAAATTATGTATGTTATATTTTAAAAAATTTTAAAATACACATATATATTTCATTAAACAAAACAATGTATTGGAATTTTTTTTCATTTTTTATTTTTATTTTTAAATCAAATGAAATGATGAAAACAATTTTATTTTTTATTTTTTATTTTTTTTATTGAATCAATTGAAATGATGAAGTTTATTTTGTCTCCCTTTTTTTTTTTCCTTTTTTTTTTACATAACAATTCTTTTTCTAATCCTCCAGATCACACAAAGTGCAGGAGGAGAGCATACTCAAGAATTATTAATTTTTTTTTTACATAACAATCCTTTTTCTGATCCTCCAGATCACACAAAGTGTAGGAGGAGAGCATACTTGAGAAATTATTAATTTTTTTTAGATGTAAGAAATAAGGCTACCTAGTTACACTTCCCCGGCAACGGCGCCAAAATGTCTAGTCAATTTAGCGTCCTAAATTGCTAACATAAATTATCAACCAGGGCTAGTAAACTGATGAAGTGTGGTGCACTATATGTGCCTAAGTGACCTCTTCCTTGCTTCATTGTATGTGTTTTTCTTATTGTTTTTGGGGGTTTTGTCTTTTTAGTACTTAGTACGCTACTCTATGTTCAAAAGATGAAACCAAATCTATGTGAAAAAGAAAATAAAAGAAAACCTTAGAATCAAAACAGAGTGTAAATTCTATCCCTAGTTAGGAAAATGATGAAAAACAGAGCATTCTAATCCATGGATATCCTAGCTTGCAAATGAACATTCATGAAATGACAAGTAACTCAAAACACTACAACTTAATCTGATTCATTTAGTGAGAGATTTGTTGAAAGAGTTTGTGAAAAAGATTAAATATAATGCAATGAGGATCTCCTAAAACATAAAAGGAAATGCTGAAACGAACAGTAACTTAAAACATTACAGTGAAATCTCATTCATTTGATAAAAGTTTATCGGAAGAGCTTGAGAAAAAGATTACTATAATGTAGTAAGAATCTCCTATGAAATGCTGAAACAACTTATAACATTACAACTAAATCTCATTCATGAGTTAGAGGTGTATTGGAAGAGCTTGTGAAAGAGATAAATTATAATGTGATAAGGATCTTCAATGAAACAAAAAAATCCATAACTCACAATACCACAACTTAGTCCCATTCGTGAATTAGAGGTTTATTGGAAAAGCTTTTGAAAGAGACTAACTACAGTATAATAAGGAATCTGAACTAAAATTTTGTGAAAAAAATATTTCTTATACAGAGATTGACAGTAGGGGCTTTTACTGGTTATTTCACCTTTACTAGAAAAGATGAAACCAGAAGCTTCTGGCCCTCTTACTGACTCTGCCTAAAGAAATATAATGTAAACACTAAATAGATCTGACAAATGAGGATCTTCTTTTTAACTAAATAACAGAAAACGAAATGCTAATAACTCAAAATATCACAATTGAATCCCATTCATTTAATAGAGATGTATTGGAAGAGCTTGAGAAAGAGACTAACTGCAATATCATGAGGATCATTTATCTAAGAAAATGACATGAAAAATAATGCTAAAAGCTATGATTTCAGAAAATAATCTAAGGGAAATATGACAAAATAGAATTGAAAACAACTTATCTAGAAAACATGTAAAACCTCTTTGAATAACAGGGGCCCTCTGCTACCAATTTGGTGTAATTCTTATCTCCTTGAAGATGTGATCAAAACAACATCAAAGAACTAAACTTCTTTATTGAAAAACTCACAAATCTATATCCCATTCCATCTTAAGCTTTGTTACAAAACACTCTCTATTCCTTTCTCTCCTTCTCCTATTTTTCACTATTTTTTCACTACCCATAATAGGAGAAAGCTTCTCCTATTTCAATATGAAGAGTTATATCATTAATGGGAGTCCATGAATCTCTCCCTCCATCTCTAGAGTTACAATCAAAATAGGAAATGATAAGACACATGTCTTTCTAGAGTTTCAACACAAGTAAGAGATGAGACACATATCCTCTTAGATTTTCAATACAACAAGGAGATGAGACACATATCCTCTTAGAGTTTCAATACAACAAGGAAATGAGACACATATCCTCATGATCCCATGATCTTCTCCAACCAAATTCGAATTTGTCCTTAGAGTGCCACATAAGGGTCTTCTAGAAGTCTCATTTTGATCTACACATGTCAACAATCTCAACCGACTTGTTAGGTATAAGCATATGCACATTATTTTCTAATTTTTAACCACAAATTCACTTAAAAAGGCTAAGAATTAATAAAGTTTGGAAAAACATAAATGTGGCCCAATGATAATGAAGTGGGATGAATGTAGTGACATAGTAGTGAAATGGAGGTGAAATGGACATAATAGTGAAAGTGTAATGGAAATGAATGACATTTTCAAAACCTAACATCGGCAAACAGAGTGAACAGTGGACATTGTGGGGACGTGACGACCGTCCGATCTATACAGATCGACGGTTTAAAACACGCCCGATATGGATTCTGCGATAAGCGCCTTTCGGGCTAGCGCATGGTTCTAATGCTAGGCCACATGGGGGGGAATATGGTTATGGGGCTAACCGAAGGGGGCTAAGACCTCATATATGTACCCATGTGGGTTTTGGCTCATTTTTAAAGAAATTAAAGGCCAAAAGGGGTAACGATAGAGGAAAGAAGGGGTTATTAAACCACACCAGGGATGTGTGTATGGTTTAGAGGGGGTTTTTGGGAAAGTTTAGAAGGATTAGGGGAGGGATTTTGGGGTGAAAATGGGGACTTTAACAAAGGGAAAAAAGGGTTGAAAAGGGATATTTTGCAAGGATACCAGGGGAAAATAAAAGCCTTTTGGAGCAAATTTTTTTGCAATCAGAGAGGCTTTATAATGGGAATCAGCAGAGGGGATTTATCAAAGGAAAAGGTATAAGAGAATTCAAGGATGCTGTTTTTTCAGAGGAAATGAATTCCTTGAAGGTTCAGAAACATTTTGGCCCCCTGTTTGCTTGTCAAAAAATTTATAGGGGTCTAATAGTGGCTCCACATGGGGATGGATTCTTCTTGAAGGAGTCAAGAATTCAGAAAATGATCTTTGGTGTAGGCCAGATGCCTGCTGCTTGAGCCATATTTCTTTCTTGATTTTCAATTGCCACAGACATGGTAGATCAGCAGAAACATTACCAAACAATCTACCTACCCATCCTACAATCCTAGCATTAATCTTTGGGTGCATTTGGAATTGCAGACCCTTTACATCATTTATTTTTATAAACAAAAAATAAACCTACTCTAGTTCTACCCTTATTACTCCATGATACCAGATTAGACTGTTTGTCTCACATGTTTCTCTACCTAAGCTAATATCTGTTGGGATTAGATTGTCTAGCATATTTCTTCTCTACATTCTACAATAGAAATTGAAAATAGTCAAGCCAGGATTAGACTATCTAACTTGCTGGACTTTGCAGAAATTAAAAACAACTAAATACATGCTCACAGACTGAGCTTTATTGAGCTTTTCCTACCTACCCTAATGTAACTAGAATATTTACAAGTATAGCTTACAAACATTGTCTTCCAATGTAACCAGTCCATCAAGTGATCCCATGACTGGTATTTCTTGCTCAACTCCTTGAGCAGGTTGGATAGGCAGGGCAGCTCCCACTCTTGTTGTTCAATAATAGTAGCTTTGAAAAAAATTCTTTCTGTTTGCAATATGTTGCTCAAAAATACCCTTGATTCTTCTTCAAATGTTTGCAAGAAATGTACATAAGGATCATGAAATGATACTTGGTTATGAATATCTGGCAGGCAAGCTTCAACCAGGATTTCTTCTTCTTCCACTGGATCAAGAATAAGACTCTCTTGAGAAAGATAATCTCCCTCATCTTCTTCATTTTCTGAACTAGAGGACTCATCATATATGGCAGTGCTTTCCTCTTGGAGCTCTGATATATTATGTTCTAATGTGCTGAGCTATGTGAAAATATCTAAGCATTCTTGAGCAAGGGTATGTTATTTTGCTTCCTCTTTTCCAAGAGAAGGCTCATTTCTTTCAAATTGCTCAAAAATCTCTTCCTTTTTTTCCTCTTCATCTTCTGAGATGAAAGGCTGCTAACCTCCAATCATGTGAAAACCATTACTGATGAGTTGTAATGGAGTGAATCAAATATCTAGAGATCCTTCACCCTCTTCTACACTCTTAAAGCTTTCTTCATCAGTATCATAAATAACCTGCATTGGCTCATTACTCTCTGGAAGTAAAGGGAACTGATTTTCCTCCCATAAATCTACTAATGATGACCCTACAAGATCATCTTCTGTTTGGAGAAAATCATCATCAGATAGATCAAAAATAGGAGAATCATGAATTTAAGTAATGCTACCAATCAAATATACTGGATTATCAGCAGATTTTTCTTCACTCTGATTTACATGTGAGCTTTCCAACTCTGTACAACAAATCTCATAAAATGAATGGAAAAGGATGTCTGATCTGTAAAAAATTTCAGAGGTTGGCTATCCATTGATGTTCTGATCTATTTCTTCTTCTGTCAAAGGGAAATATGGTCTTGTGTTCCTTTGTGTAGAAGTGAAACAACTCTCTGCTTCCTTTGAAGATTGGATTTGAGGTAGAATGTCAACTAAAGCTTCAACTGCAAGAAATGATGGATTAGCATCTGAGTTTTCAGGAATATCTTGAGGAATGTCTATGATATCTTGAATTTTTTCTTCCTCAGCTGATTCATCCATGTTCTTGTGATAGCTAGGATGCATATGAAATTCTAGAATGACTGTTAATAGATCTTCAAGATGCATATTAACCAAATCCTCATCAATACCTAACAGATATTGTATGATATTCTGATATTGATCACAACAATCCCATGATAAGGATGGAGATTTTCCTTTACAATTCTTGTAAAATACTTGGTGCATGTCCCTTAAAGAAAACAAACTCCAAGGATCTAACCATTCATACCAGACCCTATCTTTTCCTTCTAATGTTGCCATGAACATTTTCATTAGTCATTCTTCATGCCATTCAACTTTAAATTTCCACACATGTATATGAAACTTGATGAGATGTAGCAAGGGGTCATCAGCATTTTCACCCTGAAAGGTAGGCAGGTTTTTTAACTATGCTTGAAACTAGTTTCATTTTTACACAAGCTTGAAATGGAAACAAACTATGCTTGAAAAATTTAAGCATGCCCTGCACAGACTCAATTCAAGGAACATGCCCTGAAAAGCTTCAAAGGCATTCACTAGAGTAGATCACAGTCACCGATGTGGATGGAATGAAGGTGTTATATCTCTGTAACAAGCAAGATTGGCAAAGTCTGGCTAAATAATAGTTCAATTACGAGATGAAGAGAAAGACTCGACTGGGATTTTACGAGATCATATCAAAAACTCGAATTGAACGGGAACATGTTTCATTATTTTAACGAGGTTGACACATTAAAAGAACTATCCTCATGACCTAATTCATTTTTTAACGAGGTTGACATAGTAAAAGAACTATCCTCATGACATCTTGTTTAATTTTTTATGGAGCTTCACACATTGAAATGAACTGCGCTCCAACTGGCTTGTTTCATTTTTTAAGAAGCTTGACACAAGAAAAATAACCCTGCTCCAATGACCTTGTTTCATTTTTTAAGGAGCTTGACACAAGAAAATGAATTGTGCTCTAACCGGCTTGTTTCATTTTTTAAGGAGCTTGACACAAGAAAAATAACCTTGCTCTGATGACATTATTTCATTTTTTAAGGAGATTGACACAAAAAATGAACTATGCTCCGACTGGATTGTTTCATTTTCTAAGGAGCTTGACACAAGAAAAATAACCCTACTCCAATGACCTTTCATCATGATGAATAAGAAGTCATGGCTTCCAAGAGTTACTCGTCCTATGGAAGGAAAACATCTTGGAAGTCTGGACCCAATGCCCCCAACACACGATGTACAATGGCACTATCACTGAATACGTGCATGGGATAGGTACCACATAATTTACATGTGGCGGGGATGACACAACCAGTGGATAAATATCCAGTAGGGATGATGGTGGACTAGCTGCCATATTCAGACCAAAGAATGTAAGCTGATCGATGGTCACGATCTGACCTTGGTGCAGAAAACACATCACATGAAAGAGGGAGGAGACAAGCACTCCCATGGCATAAGTAAAATCACATCCCAAGAGTCAATTAAAGTCCAAGGGGCTAGGAACAACCATCACTTCCATATAGACAGTTTTCCCTCCCAAAGTAATAGGAAACTTTGGAAGGATCCCTAACGGTTGACTAGTCCCTCTGTTAAACGCCAACAGATTCTGTGTAACAAGCACAAGCGGTGGTGAACCAAAAGCTTGCCAAGTATTTGAGGATAAAATACTAACATACACGCCTTCATTTATAATGGTGTTGGGTACAACTATATGGGAGGCTTGTACCGTGATCTCAAAGGGCACATAAGAAGGAAGGTGATAACCTGCGAATTGACCCCAATCGAAGGAAGTGACCAAAATACTTGGATGGGCTACCATCGAACCGAGATGGTCTTCCCCTGGTGTTACGAGAGAAGAAGGAGCATCCTCCACCACCTCCATCATGGAGGCAGAAGGAGTAGCCTCCGGGACCTTCATCAAGGAGGCAGAAGGAGTATCCTCTGGGATCTCCATCATGGGAGGTGGAGGAGTAGATTCCAAAGGTACAGGGATGGGAGAATCTTTCTCCAAGTCTAAGGAATCTGAAGAAACAAGAAGAACATGAGGGATGTGAGATCCACTCTCAACGGAAAAGACCTGGTGCACCTCAGACGGGGCCAGCTCAACCGATCCCATGACCAATGGTTGGTCGGGGATGGATTCATGATGGTGAATTTTTGGGGGATCAGGATCAAGCAAGGATGACTCTTGATTGATCATTGAATCAGCTGGTGAAGGAGTCAAAGAAAGCTATTTTTAACCAGCCAGAAGGCATGGTGTAGAAACAGTCGAGTTGTCCAAAACTCTCTTGGCTTCATCCATATACGGACAAATGTGAATGGCATGATGTCCTTCACACAAATTACAGGCACTTGTGAGCTTACCCTTCTTCTTAGGATATTTACCATCAATAGCTGAAGACATGCCCCCAACCTAACTCCCGGAAGCCAAAGGCAATGGTGGACAACCGTTGGACCATACTTCGAGCACCTTGGGAAAGCTAGGGAAATCTCGAAGAAGATGGTTTCCCTAGCACAAAATGCAAAGGAACTTAACTTTCCGTGGAATTTTGGAAGGTTCATCTAGAGCAGGTGTTCTAGAAGAAACAGCTACAGAATTAGCCTCTCACTTATCTGACTTGTTCTTCTTAGTCTTCTTCTTCTTCTTCTTCTTCTTAGCCACCTGGGTACTAGAATCCAAACTTTCACTAGGAAAAGTAGAAGATGAGGATGAAGAAATAGGCGAAGAAGGGCAGAGTTCAACCTTCAAATCAACATAGCATTGTTTAGGCAGAGGAGTGGATGGTACGGTAGCCAGAACACTTGAGACCACAAAGGTTGAAAACAACCAAACAAGAAACCCAACAGTTAACCCAGGGAGGGATAACACTGACATATAAGGAGCACCAATATTTCCTAAAGCATGAAAAGGACTAGGAATCCCTTCAGAGGGGACTCCTTGATTGGAAAACTCCGGAAAAGTTGCCATCGGAAATGACCTTGAAATAAAACACTAAGGACAAAAATTATAACCAGAAATATTTCGTGGGCGATTAATTTTTTAAGACACTGAAACCAAACTCTACTATTTCATATTTTAAGAGTCAAGAAACAAGCAAAAGGTGACTCTATCACTTTCAATTTGGACATGAGCTTGAAATCACAAGAGCTCGATGATCTTTTCATTTAAAAGAGTCAGTAAATATCAAAGTGACTACTCTGGTAATCTAGGTAAATGGGTGTATAAGATATCCATGAACTATCATATACACCTTGGTAAAAATGAATGAGAAATCAACCAAAGACTTAACGTATGTGCAGGTAATCTCCCTGAATGCTATGTTTAATGTATCACGAGTAAGAGGTGGCAAACTCAGCTTCCTATGGATAAAGGATTTGCAACCTAATGGGGTCTCCCTTTATATACATGATGGTACGGGGAGCACAAGTCGATTCTAGCACTGTCTGTAGCCAAACGGTGAGTGACAACTACTATGCTTAAAGACGTTGGAACACGTCTCTACCTTAGACTACTAGATGTTCCGTTAAGTTTCAATGTTGCCTTAGGTTAATTTAGTAAATTTGAAAGTTGATCTTCAATTTACATTTCTATTTCAAGGCCCTTTTGAATGTTGGATCTCATAAAACCTCTAGATGCAAATTACATGCCACAAAATATCATTTTGTTCAATGAAGAGCTATCTACGGGAGAGTTTTGAGCTTTCAAATGAAAAAAAAAATGAACACACAAAAACATCCACTACTGTTTTGAATGCAAGCTAATGAAACTAGAAAACTTTTCTCTAGAATTATATAATGCTAATAATGCGAAAACGTTTTCAATTTTCACTATGCCAATCGAAATGAAAAAGATTTTTATTTTTATTTTCAATATATTAGAGCAAATGCACTAAATAAAAGAGAAACTAATGAAAACATAAATTTGAGAATGATAAAGAGAGAGCTGAAACCAAACAAATTCACTCAACTCACACAAGTACAATCAAGACTCAAACCGATGATGAGATCCCTCAAAGCAAAGAAGAATCTTGAAAGAGACTCAAACAAACCGTGTCAGCTTGGAGCAACACAAAGTGAAACTGAATGAAAGAGAGGAAAATCACCCAATAAACATAATGACTTAATATGATTGATCAAGATGAGTGCAAAGAAGCAGAAACAAATTTGATCGGGAAATCAAAGACCCAAAACTCCCACGGGAGGCTCAGCACACTGAAGCACCTAGAAGCCCTAGGGTTAAAATGTAAAACTGACAAAAAAGGGCAAAAAACTAGAGGAAAAGGGCTAAACATAGTCAAAAATGACTTCAAAGAACTCAAACAATCATAAAAAACAACCCAAGACCAAAACTCAAGCTCAAAGAGTCCAGGAACGGGAAAACCCTAAAACCAAGCAAGGTTGGCACACCTGTCTTGCTGTAATCTGTGCCAAATAGGGGATGGCACATGTGCCTAACTAGCAACTAGTGCCAGTTGGTATGACTGCCAGAGGTATAACTGTGCCAATCAAGTTTACCCTAGAAATTTATGAAAATGGACAAACAGAGGCTAGATCTGGTCTTTTGGGGGCTGAACAGGGGTTTAACACCAATGAAGGTGAACCAGAAAAGTAGACTAATCAAATGAAAAGCCAAAAATCAAACCAATGGAGGAAGGACCAACTCCCACTGATCCCCAGTGGAGTCGCCAATTTTTTATGGAGGTGAAGCCCCTCTGCAGATAGAGGCGATCCCACTAGCCCTAGAGTGGGTCTAGCAACAATCGAAACACGCAAGGCTATTGATTCCTAGTTACAAAAGATAGAATCATGATAGACCACTTATCGTGATTCCTTCGCTGCTGTTGTCGAAGAAGAAGTGGCGCTTCCATTCCTAGTTGGACATGTCACGATCCGTGATCTTGTTGCATCTAGACACCTGTACACATGCAAAGAAAAGAGACAACATGTAACACAATATTTCTCACTTTGTAACTATCGATCATTCAGAGAGGAATGAATGAAATTTCATTATATAATGGAAAAACACAATCATGGAACCGATAGCAGGGTCATGTATATTAAGATATGAGAGAATGATCACAATCGGTGCTCTGACATCAGGATCTTCCTTCGACAAGGTTCCAGTAGGGCGTGTCTCACAAAGCTCGTTAGGGATTCGACATAACTCTCTCTCTCACGGGGTTTGCCTTAGCGCTACTCTTGATCGTCACTCAGCTATAACTTCCTTCCCAAAAGATCATCTAGCTAGAAAATGGAGAGGGCAGGCTTTTATAGAGGGAGAAGGAGAGGTTAGGCTCCCTATAATCATGGGGGAGAGTCCTATCTCTTAGGAAGGTTCCATGAGAGGTGGAAAACCACTTCCTAACTAGGGAGATCCGGAGGAAAAAAACCCAACCTAATTTTGGTGATCCGTTCTAAAGTTGTTATAATAAAACTTCCACCTTCTATTGTTAAAAAATATTCCTTAATAGGCTTGGTGCAAGTGAAACACAGGGACAGAGGGCCAGCTGGCATGCCCACTAGTGTGCATTTTCCCCATTGGCACGAGGGATGAACTGGCTACCTATGCCAATGCCAAAAAATGGGTTTTTAGGGTTTTTTAGAGGAAATATTCTTCAGGAGAATTCTTGCCCTTATGCAGAAGGATACCATCAAGGTGTTTTTAGGACATTTTACTATTCACGGGTCATGGGAATAGTCCTCCAATGTAGAGGACGAAGGATTTTAAGGACGGTGACAAAATGCTGTGTAACAGATGCTCGCTAAAGCCTGAGGTCTAAGAGAGAGGGAGGGGTGAAATGCTTTATGAGAACCTGCCCAACTGAAAACACTACCATCGGAAGACCTACGAGTACAAATACAACTGATATCTTTGATACAGGATATGTGGTATGGGCGTAACTATCCATAATAGAGTGTACAAAAACCGAGATCCAAGGTATGGACGCAGCCATCCAGTAAATAAGGATCAATAAGTAGACTCAGGTATGGTCGCAGCCATCCAATAGAATGAGTCATGTAATAAATCACAATAATCCACAAAGAACCCAAAGGCCGGATTTTTATCAGATAAAATCCAGGGTCTTGTGCTCCATCTCAACCCGAACAGAGTACAAGTTCAAGCATGCGAATATGTGAACTAAAGTCGAACATGCAAGAAACTCATCTGATTAGCAGCCAATAATGAAAGTCGTTAACAGACACGAGAGAAACCACCAATAATGACAATGGCTCTCAAGATACAAAAGGTACAATCTATGGAATGTGAATAGTGAGCTCGTGTCGAACACCCGTAGAATCATCCGATCGAATGCAGGAAACATCATCTTTACGACTATCAGTGAAACATCAGTGAAGATTAACTCAAAGGGTAATAATAATCATAAAAATTCAAAAGATGATAAGTTTTCAAAGGGAACTACCTCTTGAAGGTATAAAAGACAATCTTATCCACCATCAAGTATAACAAAATTTATAGGTGGCTAACAGACTTCAGCTCATTATCCGGGAAGTTGATCTAGAGACTCCCTTCATGTACCGTCGAATGCAAATAACCTACCATTGAGGCATGCAGGCTCCAAGGTACCTGAAGGGAGTCTCTAGATCAACTTCCCAGATAATGAGCTGAAGTCTGTTTGCCACCTATAAATTCTGTTATACTTAATGGTGGCTAAGCTTGTCTTTTATACCTTCAAGAGATAGTTCCCCTTGAAAGCTTATCATCTTTGAAGTTTTATGATGATTATTACCCTTTGAGTTAATCTTCACTGATGTTTCACTGTTATTCCTAAAGTACCTGTTGTTTACCAAGAAAGACTTCTTAAAACTCCATTCTTCATTCATTCACTTCACCATTTGACTCTTATGAGATTCCATTTTTCACTCTTAAAACCATTTCCAAATTTCCTCTAAAGACTTTCATTTTAACCTCTAAATCATCCTAAAACCATTTTTAAACCATATATTTCCCTTTATCTAGTTAAAAAAACCCTTATCTCACCTATCGGAACCCTTATTTGGCTTTAAAAACCCTTTTTTTTCCTTTAAAAATAGTATTTTTACCTTATAAGTTATTAAGCCCCAAAGGGATTATATCCTTTAGCCCCCAGTCTCATATAACCTAAGCCCCACAATCGGGCACTTAAAGGCCTAAAAACCCTTTCCGAAACCTTATTTCCTTCTATTCACCGACGTTAAGGTTAAAATAAATCTGGACTGTTGATATAAATCGATCAACGACCGTCAGACCACCTTCCGTCCACTCATTCATCTTCCCATTACCTCCCATCCATTTTCCTTTTACATCCCTACCTCTCGATCATTAGATCTAACGGACAAGAATAAACCCAATCCTTGTGCTTTAACACAACACTTTACCGCTACACAACAAAAAACAACGTCATCGTAGGCCCCACTACTTTCCCCGACCATGCCTCTTATCCCTCATCGCGCTCATTCTATATCATTGGATCTGGACCCTTCGATCCAATGGTTGTGGCTGCATATTGCAAAATCTTTGCGCCAAAGGTTTAACACATAAACATTTTGTGAAATCGGTGGTATCGAAATGGACAGGTGTCAATTAATGTATGGAATCACATTTTTTCAGGAAATACCGCCTCCCCTCATTTCATTTTTCAAAAACCACCCCTGGTTTTCTGCCATACCGCTGCCCTCCACAACGTCACTTTTTTTTTTAATCCCAGCCGTCGATCTCCGAGATCGGACGGTCCTGATTTAATCTCGCCCCCATTCATGTTCCACCTAATTTGCTCCCAAAATATTTCACCGAGTAATCTCGACTGTTGATTGTCCTAATCCAACGACTCCTATTCACCGTCGCGCCCAAACCTCCATTTGCACCTAGTTAGCTGCTCTACCAAGGTTTTCATCCCATTTCTCCACTTGCATAATCACCCTTCCTCTGCATCGCTCCTCCACTTTGCCCAGCCTCTGAAGCAGTCTAACCTCTAAACAAAGGATTTTAAAATAACTTTGTTTGTTTGTGCAGGTTTGGATAAAATTATAGGGATAAACCCTCCCACAGCCATTACAGTGTTATGGGCCGAGGATGATGATCCTCATAGCCTTGAAAGCGAATTAAAGGGATCAAGGGTTTGTTTTTCACAGTTTAAGAAGGTTGATAAGTCATGATTGTCGGCTTTTCAAATCCATTTCTCCAACAAACCCTCTGCACACCTGCAAACCACAAACATAGTCAGAGTTGACTAAATGAAATAATATCAGTGTCAAGATGAAGATCAAAGCATAATCAAAGGTTCAAATATGTTAATCAAAGCTTAAAGGATCAAGGCATGAACTCTAGAATCAAAGGCCTAATCCACAAATCAGATCCAAAAGACCTCGAATGCCACATCAAAGGGGCTAATTGGATCCCCAGCTACCAAAATTGCCACCTACAACCTCTCTGCCTCAAAGGAATACCTAGATCAAATCCCAGTCAGTAACATTAAATACAAAGGAAACTAATAGTTATTACAAGAAAAAACAAATATTCCAAACTGTCAGTAGAAGTTATGGTAAAGATAATAAGAGCCTTAAAGTCAATATTTTTACCCACTAAGCCTAAAAATAAAAAACAAAGTAAATGAAACAGAGTTGTAATTCAATGCATTCCTGCCTTATGCCTTGCATGGTTTTCAAGGCTAGGAGTTGCATTTAGTATAGAATTAATCACACTTCAACCCTAGGAACTCTTCCACCTCCTCATTTTCTTATAAAATCTCCTTGAGGAGCACATTGTAAAGGGTTGGTTGGTCACTATTTGTAACACTAAAACTCTCTGAAATAATACATAGTCTTTCTGAAGTTAAAGAATAAATTGAAGTCTTGGAAGCTAGATTATGTTTTGACATGCTTTTTCTTGAGAAGGCTTTATCATTAGATCCCTGAGCTTGGCTGTTGGTGATGTAGTCTGAACTGTCTGCTTTTTTTTTCTTGTTTTCGTTATTTTTCATAAATTATTACTACAACAGGATGAAAATTTCAGGATAATAAATTACTCCTGGAAGCACCTTAAACATGTTTATCCTTCATTGTTTTATGTTTTCTTCTACTAAGGCATTTTAGAGTCTTTAATCATTCTCTTGAACCCTTATGCTTGTTTATTTTTCAAATAGTTCAAATAGTTGGTTCCAGCATGATTTATGGTTTTCCCTGCTTGTGTGCTGCCACTTGAAAGTTGTTTTTGAAGTCTTCCTTTGAAGTACCAATGTTTATAGTTAGCCAAGGAGGTTTGTTTTGATCATACCCTTTTTCCCTGCTTGAACAATTATTTTAAAGGTATTTATAGTTGTGATCATAGATGTGTTAGGTGTTCCCTCTTCTATGGCTCCAATTATCAGTGAATCTTTTATGTTTTCTAAGTCCTTTGAAATAAAATCTTTAAGGAAATAAAATGTGCTCCAAATCTTAGATTTCATTTTGAAATTTGTCTTGAAATCATTATTTTCTTAAAGTGTGGTTTGTAGAATTCATGGTTAGCCCTATCTATCAAATACCTCTTTATTGTTCAAGTTATGTTTTTAAGTTCCCTTTGTAGAGAATTCAAACTCTCTTTCAAATCATTAATGTCCATCTCATTCACAAAAACTAAAGGATCCTATGGCCAAGTTAGATTTTCCCTTTGATATCCCATATCCATTTATGAGCTTGTTATTTACTTCTTCTTGACTCCATTTCCCAATGAACGTAACACTGTCTCTTTCTATCTATCTTTCCTAGACCTTTCATGTTCTGTTGTGCCAATCCAACCAAACAAACAAACACTTGCACTTAATAACTAGTCTAAAATCAATACTTAAAGGAAAACAAGATATATCTTTGCAAAAAATTTGAGAGATCCCTCTCTAAGTATAGGAGGACTAGATCCTGTAACTCTAAAGGTTATGATGTTGTTTTGTATTTTGTTTAGCCAATCTATCAAAACACAGGATACACAACATAATGGCAATCACAATGGGACCTATTGAATCTATGATAGCTTAGAAAACTATTACAAACTCTTTAGTCCTACAAATCTCTAAGAAAATCAGTTAGTGAGCCATAGAGTAGAGTTTGTTTGTTTTAACACCTTAGCTAAGTGTTGAAATCAGACATAGGACATTCTAATATCCATAGAAATATACAAAATCCAAAAATATTTCAGATTGGCTTCATAATAAACATGGTGGTGGAACCATAAAACATTTTACCTTCACAAAAGCTAAAAATTTTCCACCTGACGACTCCATTGGCCCTAGTAGGCTTATTATTCATATAGGTCTCTAGATCTCTTTAGGATTGTTTTAACCAGCCTTGAGGAACTTTAGAAGCCTAGTCCCATACTAGAATAGACATTGTGAGAGGCAAAATTTTCAAAACAATCCATAAAAAACTTCAGCCTCTCTCATTTTTGAAAAAACATGTTAGCTTCACATAGGATTAACACTAGATCTCATCCAGCCCCTAATCCTCCTATAATAGTTGACAATCCAGATAATATTTTTTGGCAAACTTCTAATTCTGGAAAATTAGTTGATGATAGGAGCCTCTTAAGAAAAAAATATGTCCCTGAAAACCTTGCTGTCTTAGAGGATTTACACTTTGAATTACATCATACAAAGAACGTATTCTGAACCAGATCTCAAAGTGATTCAAGCCAAGCTAATTTTGAAACTACAAGTTTGCAACAGAGCTTTTGGTAGAGAAGCCTCACCTTCTACTCCTCCTGATTCCCAGCTTCTTCACAACTTTAGCCTCTTTTGTAACAAATCTTCTCAAAACTAGTTTGCTGGCCCAAGTGTTTCTTCCACTCCAATCCATACCACCACTATCCAAAACACTCCATTCCATCCCACTTTCCCTCTTATCAATCCACCCCTTGTAAATCCACCTTTCCTTCCAGCCATGGCAGCATGGTATGCTCCACTAGTGTTACCAAAACCCATGGTTCCCTTGTCAAATGATTACCAATCCAAAATTCCTCATTTCATTAGAAATGAACCTACTACTGCCCAACAACACATAGATAAAATGAATGATGCCTTTGATTACGTGGAGATAGAAGAAGAGACTATTAAAATGAGAATTTTTTCTTAATGTTTAGGAGGATAAGTCAAGAAATGGTTTAAAAACTTATCTCCTCACAACATAAATGATCTTCCTTATCTATATAAAACATTCATAAACAAATGGGAAATCAGAAAAAACCCCCTCCAAATCCTTTGAGACTATACTAACCTCAAAAGAAATACTAGGGAAAGTGTCCATGATTACTGCACTAGATTCAATAGTGTGTATAATGTACTTCCTCTAGACATGAAACCTCCACTAGGCTTAGCCTTGGCTAAATTCCCATAAGGATTTGACCTGGAAATGGCCTATCAGCTAAGAGAAAGAGACCCCTCAACTTTAGAAGATATGCAGAGGGGAGCCATGAGTGTGGAGGAAAATTTGATTGAAAAAAGAGATAGGTTGAGGGCAGAGAAAAGAGTTACATACAGGGATGATACAATGCCATCAACCTCAGTATCAGATATAAAATTGATAACTTAGTAAAGGTAATGGATAGGATGCTTGAAAAGATAAATATGAATGATAGAGTGCCTCCTAGAGAAAACTAAAACAGAAATACAAACCAAAATCTGATAAGAGACCCTAATCAAGATAGGCAGAGAGACAATCACCAACAAATTAGACCTCCCTTCCAACAAAAATATGTAGATCGAGAGGAAGAAGGGGATATTGAAAGGTTGGGAGAAAATCATGTAAACATGATTGGATCAGACAGTGGGGATGATTTTTACCTCACTAAAGAAGAACAAGGTTTCTTCTCCCTAGAACAAAATGAAGATAGATATGAGGATTCTGATGATTATAGATCCAAGTTTGAAAATTCAATCATGGAGGTGCACAAAAAATATGATCTTAGGAGCGGAGGGAACATAGATAATTAAAATGACAAAAACACTAGCACTACTGTTAGGAAAAATGCAGAAAATTAGCCTAAGAAAACAGCAGAGAAACCCAACATTTTGGCTAAGAAAACATATTTAAACAAAGAGAAAAGAAGCCAGCCAAATGTTGAACAAAGCAGCCCTAGTACTTCAGCTAGTGGCCCTAACAAAATTGTCCCAAATAGTATTCCAAACAAATTTCAGCAAATCAGAATTGCTGAAAGAAATTCAATTGAAAAAATAGATGTAAATATGACAAAATCAATATTTCCTTTCAGCCTTGAGGGAGAGATTGCAAAGATAAAAATTACCATACCTCTAGCTGAACTAGTAACCCAAGAAGTGTACAAAAACCAAGTTTTGAAAGCTTTGAACTTAGGAAGTGACACTGATATGTTAAACTTGACAGATGACAAACCTGAGTTATTGTTTGGTTTAGAAGTTGAAGGAAAATACCAGGAAGGAGTTGTCCCTCCCTTCTATGTCAGTTTGAATATACATGATAGGATATTACACAATGCCATGTTAGACTCTGGAGCTTCACATAATCTTATGCCCAAAGTAGTAATGGAAAGCTTAGGCTTAGAAATTACTAAACCATACAAGGATCTGTATTCCTTTGATTCAAGCAGAGTCAAATTCTTGGGTTTAATCAAAGATTTATGTGTAAACTTATCTCATATCACTTCTAAGAGTCTAGTAATAATGGTAGCTGACATTCCCCCAAAATATGGCATTCTTTTATCAAGATCATGGGGAGCCAAACTTCAGGGGAGCCATCAAATAGACATATCTTATGCCACCATCCCTGTATTTAACCAAAACAAAATATTATATAGGTAATCCCACATGAAATACATCGTGAGAAATATAGATAAACCAAACAACTCTCTAATATATTCCATTCATTCAAGTTTAGATTCCTTTATCTTGTACAATGAAGATGAAATCACTCAACAGGAAAAGGAAAATAAAGAAGATATCAGTTCACCAGAACAATCTAAGCTACCACCAAATCAGATACAAAATAGTAGTAATCAGTAGCAACAAGAAAATGAAAATAAGATAGAAATACTTTGGATAATAAACTTTGATGGGTCTTGTAATAAGACAAGTGCAGGGGTAGGTGTATGGATTCACAATACAAATCAAGGTTATTCATATAAATTAGACTTTCCATGGACCAATAACATTGCTGAATATGAAGCCCTGCTCCTTGGCTTGCAGTTGCTTAAACAACTAAAAGCCCAGAAAATGTCAGTCCTAGGAGATTCTGAACTCATCATTAGACAAATCAAAGGATAATATTCAGCTAAAAACCCAAGACTTAGAGAATATCAAAATGCTACCTTGATTTATTAAATACCTTTGAAAGATATGAAATCATTTTCATTCCAAGAACACAAAATCATCTAGCAAATGAACTTGCCGTCAATGCCAGCAATTGCCAAGTACCCGAGATAAATTAACATCTTAACATAAAGGTCAAAAATAGACCTGCAGTGCTTTACAATGAGGACCACTGGCAAGTGTTTGACACTGACAAACACATAGATTATTTCCTAAAATCAGAAAATTATTTTTCCATACCAGCATTAGAAACCAGCCATGAAGAAAATTGTTTGGATAATGAAAAAATCCCAGAAACAGAAATGACATATTCTATTGATATAAATCACTGTGAGAATCTTTTTGAAGAAAAATTAATTGACAACGCAGACCAGAAAGACTTGGAAGTTTTACAATGCAAGAATGATACAATTCCAAGAGGTCTCACACCTTTAGAACACCTTTTTGACTTTAATGATGTAGCCAAAGAACCAAGAATGGAGCCTATGGAAATAGATGTAGAAGAACATAACATAGGCAGCCTAGTAGAACCCAAGATGATCAAACTATCTAGCACACTCCTAGCTCATATAAAACTGCAATACATGGAGTTGTTCAAAGAATTTAGAGATGTGTTTGCTTGGGGATACAAAGATCTGAAATCTTATGACACTAGCATAATTCAACACAAAATTCCTCTTAATGAAAATCAGAAACCTTTCAAAAAAACTAAGGAGAATAAACCTTGTTTTATTACCTTTAGTCAAGAAAGAAATTGAAAAGATGTATGATGTTGGGATTATAGTATCCCTTAGATATTTAGAATGGGTGTCAAACCTAGTTTCTGTTAGGAAGAAGATAGGGAAAATCAGGCTCTCCATTGACTTTAGAAATATAAATAGAGCCTCCCTAAAAGACAACTACCCCTTACCCAAAATGGACCATATACTTCAAAGGGTATTTGGATAAAAAAGAATATCACTGTTGGATGGGTTCTCAGGTTACAATCGGGTGTTAGTACTCCCAAGTGATCAACACAAAACTTCTTTTACTACACCTTGGGGCACCTTTATGTATGTCAAAATGCCATTTGGTTTGATGAATGCATGGGCCACCTTCCAAAGGGCCATGGAAATAGCCTTCTCAGAAGATATTGGCTATTTTATAATCATTTACCTTGATGACATAACTGTTTTCTCTAAAACTGATGAAGAAAATTTGATTCACTTAAGAACATTTTTTGAGAAATGTAGGAAATTCGGCTTATCTTTGAATCCCAAGAAGACACTCTTTGGTCTCCAAGAAGGCAAGCTTCTTGGTCACATAATTTCAGTAGAGGGAATTAGAGTAGACCCTAAAAGGATTGATGGCATATTGAAAATCAACCATCCAAGAAGCCTCAAAGAATTACAAGCTTTCATTGGAAAGATTAATTTTTTAAGGAGGTTTATCCCCAACCTTGCTGAGCTATTAAGAAACATAACAAACATGCTTAAGAAAGAGGTAGGTGTGAAATGGACTACATAAGCTAAACAATCATTTGAACTGGTTAAACAAGCTCGCACTCAAACACCGGTCTTGATTAGTCCAGATTCACCAAAGAATTTTATATCTTTTCTTTTGCATCAGAACATACAATAGATGCAGTATTACTTCAAAAGAATGATTTGGGGCAAGAACAACCAATATCCTTTTTTACTAGGGCCTTAAGAGATTCTCCTCTCAGATATAACATCATGGAGAAGCAAGCATTAGCATTAGTGAAAGCATTAAAAGACTTTGGAGACTATATTTCACACTCTCACATAATTGCTTTTGTTCCACATACTATTGTCAAGGATATTCTGAGTCAAGACCCTAATGGTAAAAGGGGAAGATGGATTGCTACTATTATTGAATATGACTTAGAAATCAAGCCCACCAAAGTAATTAAATGGCGGGGATTAGTAAAACTCATGGTTGAGTCAAACTTCCAAGCACTAGATATGAATATGGTAGATGTGTTGGAAGAAATAGAATAATTCACTGCTCCTTTCATTGAAGAAATGTTTTTAATTCTCCTTGGAATGCTGACATCATTTATGTGCTTTTATATCTAAATTCCCCTCCTTCTTTGTCTAAAACTAAAGTTAGATTTTTTAAATAGAAGGCTTTGAATTATTGCATATTAGATGGGGTATTGTATTGGAAAAATTCTGTTGGAATTTTGCTTAAATGTTTACTTGAGGATGATGCAGGAAAAATCATGCATGAGCTGCATGAAGGAAAATGTGGAGGACACCTCTACTGGAAGACCACATCAAACAAAATCCTCATATCTAGTTACTATTGGCCCACCCTTTTCCCAAACACTCAAAAGTTAGTTATGTCTTGCCATAAGTGTCAAATTTTTGATGGAAAAAGAAAGCTCCTTCCCTTACCCTTACATCCCATCAGTGTTGAGGCACCCTTTCAACAATGGGGCTTGGACTTCATTGGGGAAACTCACCCATCTTCATTAGCCCAGCATAAGTGGATCCTCACTGCCACTGATTATTTTATCAAGTGGATAGAAGCCATACCATCTAGGAATGTTACTGACTCTGTCATTATCAAGTTCCTTGAAACAAACATCCTATCCAGAGTTGGTTGTCTTAGAAAAATCAGCACAGATAATGCTGCTACCTTCAAGTCTAAAATAATGGTTTATTTTTGTTACAAATATCACATCACCTTGGGCCACTCTACTGCCTACTATCCCCAAGGAAATGGATTAGTTGAATCCTTCAACAAGAGCCTCATCAATATCATCAAAAATCTATTGGAGAAGGATCATAAGTCATGGAATAGTAAGTTGGTTCATGCCTTATGGGCTGATAGATTAACTACTAAGAATTCAATAAACATGTCCCCCTATCAGTTGGTCTATAGCATGGATGCAGTCTTCCCAACCTCATTTGGAGTTCCAGTCATGAAACTCCTCCAAGAAGTACAAACTAAAGAGAATGATATGCAGAGAAGAATCAACCAAAAAATTCACTTACAACAATCCAGAGAAGAAGTCTATGAAAGAACACAACTATTCCAAGAAAATATCAAGAAAATATTTGATAAAATGACTAAGGAAAAAAATTTACAAGTTAGAAATATGGTTCTCAAATGGTATTAAAGAAGGGAAGAAAAGGGACAACATGGCAAGTTTGAGAACCTGTGGAAATGATCCTATATTATTCATGTTGAGAGGGGTCATAATGCATTTTTCTTGAAAGAGTTGAGTGGAGAAGGTCTATATGGAGGTCCTGTCAATGGCAGGATGCTCAAGCATTACTTCTGTCAAGAATCATGAGTTTCAAAGCTTTTTACTTTCCATTGTAAATTATCATTTTTTGAACATTGCATTCAAAGTTAGAAAAATAAAAATACAAAAAAAAATAGAAAAGAAAAGAGGGGAGATAAAAACAAGAAAGGTACAGCCCCATACCAAAAAAGAGAGACAAAGTCTGAAAGTGTGCAAGCTCAAATGCCACTCCTAAAAAAATGCTTCTAGTTAGTCATATAGCCTAATCATGACTAATTAGCTTTTCAATTTACTGCTAATAGGTTAGTGAATTAGATCAGCCAAACAACACAATTTTAGCTTATCAGTAAGGCAGATTAGGATAGAGGAAACAAAAGTTCGAACAAATTCAATATCTGAACCTATGAATCTCAAAGGAAGAATGACTCTAAATTAGATTAAATCTTGAGCCAAAGATAGAAAACAAACTAGTTCCAATATTCTCAAAACTTGAACCAGATGAGAGAGAAAACACAGCTCAAACAAATTCAAAACAGAGCTGAACAAATAATGAAGGATGTTTTAGTTTTCAGATCTTAAGCCTTCACAATTTTGTTTTACTTTTATGCAAATAAAATCTATGTGCAGCTTGTTATTATGCCATAGATCTGCAGCAAGTCGAATTGCTTAATCCTAACTTGGCTGCTTTTAAATTTCTGTTTGAGAATTTAGAGAATAAAGGTATGTCAGACAGTCTAATCTTGATAGATATTAGTTAGGTAGAGAATTTATGAACTCAACTGTTTAAACTGAGTCCATGGAGAAATAAGAGTAGAAATAGATTAGTTTCCTGTTTTGCAAAAGAATAAAATGTTGATGAAGAGAGTTTGCTAGTCCAAATGCACTTTGAAAGAAGAAAAAATGTTAGGATCAATAGGAATGGGTAGGTAGAGATGTTGTTTTGATAGAATTCCATTGTTTTAGATTGCTACAAAGATCATCAAATAAAAGAAAGGTCAGCTAAAGGAAAAGAAAATTTCTGCCAAATGGAGAAGGCACTAGTTTACTAAAAAGCCAGAGATCACTAGTTGAGGTTCTAGACACCTAAAGAACCATTTTTCATCCCCAAGTGGAGCCACTGTTAGCCACCTATAAATTCTGTTATACTTAATGGTGGCTAAGCTTGTATTTTATACCTTCAAGAGATAGTTCCCTTTTAAAACTTATCATCTTTTGAAGTTTTATGATGATTATTACCCTTTGAGTTAATCTTCACTACCGTTTCACTGTTAGTCCTAAAGTACCTGCTGTTTACCAAGAAAGACTGCTTAAAACTCCATTCTTCATTCATTCACTTCACCATTTGACTCTTATGAGATTCCATTTTTCACCCTTAAAACCATTTCCAAATTTCCTCTAAAGATTTTCATTTTAACCTCTAAATCATCCTAAAACCCTTTTTAAACCATATATTTAACTTTATCTGGTTTAAAAAACCCTTATCTCACCTATCGGAACCCTTATTTGGCTTTAAAAACCCTGTTTTTGGCCTTAAAAATAGTATTTTTACATTATAAGTTATTAAGCCCCCAAGGGCTTATATCCTTTAGTCCTCATCTCATATAACCTAAGCCCCACAATCGGGTGCTTAAAGGCCTAAAAACCCTTTCTGAAACCTTATTTCCTTCTATTCCCCGATTTTAAGGTTAAAATAAATCTGGACCGTTGATATAAACTGATCAACGACGATCAGACCACCTTCCGTCCATTCGTTCATCTGCCCATTACCTCTCATCCATTTTCCTTTTACATCCACACCACTCGATCATCATATCTAAGGGACGAGAATAAATCCAATCCTTGTGCTTTAACCCAACGCTTTCCCACTACCCAAAAAAAAACAATGTCATTGTAGGCCCCACTACTTTCCCCGACTATGCTTCTTATTCCTCACCGCACTCATTCCGCATCATTGGATCTGGACCCTCCGATCCAACAGTTGTGGTTGCATATCACAAAATATTTGCGCCAGAGGTATAACACATAAAAATTTTGTGAAATCGACTGTATCGAAAGGGACAGGTGTCAAGTAATGTATGGAATCACATTTTTTCAGGCAATACTGCCTCCCCTCATTTGATTTTGCGAAAACCACCCCTAGTTTTCTGCCATAATGCTGCCCTCCGCAACATCACTTTTGTTTTTACTCCCAGTAGTCAATCTCTGAGATCGGACGGTCTTGATTAAATCTCGCCCCCATTCATGTTCCACCTAGCTTGCTCCCGAAATATTTCACTGAGTAATATCGAGCGTTGATTGTCCTAATCCAATGACTCATATTCACCATCACACCCAAACCTCCATTTTCACTTGGTTAGCTACTCTGCCAGGGTTTTCATCCCATTTATCTGCCTGCATAATCACCCTTCCTCTGCATTTCTCCTTCGCTCTGCCCAGCCTCCAAAGCAGTCTAACCTCTAAATGCAGGATTTTAAAATAACTTTGTTTGTTTTTGAAGGTTTGGATAAAATTACAGGGACAAACCCCCCCCTAGCCATTATAGTGTAATGGGCCAAGGATGACGATCCTCATAGCCCTGAAAGTGAATTAAAGGGATCAGGGGTTTGTTTTTCATGGTTTAAGAATGTCGATAAGTCATTATTGTCGGCTTTTCAAATTTATTTCTCCAACAAACCCTCTGTGCACCTACAAACCACCAACACAATCAGAGCTAATTAAATGAAATAATATCAGTGTCAAGATGAAGATCAGAGCATAATCAAAGGTTTAAAGATGGTAATAAAAGCTTAAAGGATCAAGGCATGAACTCTAGAATCAAAGGCCTAATCCACAAATCAGATCCAGAAGACCTCGAATGCCACATCAGAGGGGCTAATTGAATCCCCAACTACCAAAATTTCCACCTGCAGCCTCTCTACCTCAAAGGAATACACAGATCAAATCTCAGTCAGTAACATTAAAGGCAAAGGTAGCTAACAGTTATTACAAGAAAAATAAAATATTCCAAACTGTCAGTAGAAGTTATTGTAAAGATAAGAAGAGCCTTAAAGTCAATCTTTTTACCCTCTAACCCTAAAAATCAAAAACAAAGTAAATGAAATAGAGTTGTAATTCAATGCATTCCTGCCTTATGCCTTGCATGGTTTTCAAGGCTAGGAGTTTCATTTAGTATAGAATTAATTACACTTCAACCCTAGGAACTCTTCCACCTCCTCATTTTCTTATAAATCTCCTTGAGGAGCACATTGTAAAGGGTTGGTTGGTCACTAGTTGTAACAATGAAACTCTCTGAAATAATACATAGTCTGTCAGAAGTTAAAGAAGAAATTGAAGTCTTGGAAGTTGGATTATGTTTTGACATGCTTGTTCTTGAGAAGGCTCTATCATTGGATCCCTGAGCTTGACTATTGATGATGTATTCTGAGTTGTCTGCTATTTATTTCCTATTTTCATTATGTTTCATAAATTCTTACTACAGTAGGATGAAAATTTTAGGCTAAGAAATGACTCCTGGAAGCACCTTAGACCTTTTTATCCTTCACTGTTTTATGCTTTCTTCTGATAAGGCATTTTAGAGTCTTTAATCATTCTCTTGAACCCTTATGCTTGTTTATTTCTCAAATAGTTCAAATATTTGGTTCCATCATGATTTATGGTTTTCCCTGCTTGCCTGCTGCCACTTGAAAGTTGTTTTTGAAGTCTTCCTTTGAATTACCATTGTTTATAGTTAGCCAAGGAGGTCTGTTTTGATCATACCCTTTCTCCCTACCTGAATAATTGTTTTAAAGGTCTTTATAGTTGTGATCATATATGTGTTAGGTTTTCCCTCTTCTATGACTACAATTATCAGTGAATATTCTATGTTTTCTAAGTACTTTGAAATAAAATCTTTGAGGAAATAGGATGTGCTCCTAAATATTAGATTTCATTTTGAAAGTTGTCTTGAAATCATTATTTGCTTAAAGTGTGGTTTGTAGAATTCATGGTTAGCCATGTCTATCAAATACCTCTTTATTGTTCAAGTTATATTTTTAAGTTCCCTTTGTAGAGAATTCGAACTCTCTTTCAAATCATTAATGTCCATCTCATTCACAAAAAATAAAGGATCCTGTGGCCAAGTTAGATTTTCTCTTTAATATCCCATATCCATTTATGAGCTTGTTATTTACTTCTTCTTGACTCCATTTCCCAATGAACCTGACACTGTTTCTTTCTATTTTTCTTTCCTAGACCTTTCATGTTATGTTGTGCCAATCCAACCAAACAAACAAACAAACAAACCAAACAAACACTTGCACTTAATAACTCGTCTAAAATCAATACTTAAAAGCAAACAAAATATATCTTTACAAAACATTTGAGAGATCCCTCTCTGAGAACAGGAGGACTATATCCTGGAACTCTAAGGTTGGTTCTGATGTTTTCTTGTCTTTTGGTTAGCCAATCTATCAAAACACAGGATACAAAACAAAGTCAACAGGAAGTGACCTTGATTGAAGGTGGGCCATAATGTTTCCCACATCATCGACACGAGACGAAGGGATATAATTCTTGTGAATCAAGACTAACAGAGACTCAGAGAGAGGTTGAAAACTATAGAGGCCAACTTCTATTGAACATATTGGTGGCACGACATTGGATTTGGTAGTATTTGACATCAAGGGATCTCAGGTCATGGTGACGTGGAAAAGAGAAGATGAGCGGTCAAAATGGATTATCCAAACCCATGAAGGCAAGCAGATAACGATATGAGATGTCCCCAACTCGACACGAATATAGACAACTACCATTTTCAAGAGAGACATACTGCCGACACAACTATGATACTGGTTCCATTTTCCCCCACCATTTCTGGCAAGTACCCCAATTATTTTTTGAAAACAAGATTGAAGGGGATAGCATATGCTTGTGATATAATTTTTTTCTTCGGAAAAATCCAACCTAGTACATTTAACGAGTCCTAGGAAGGAGGAACTCGATTAACGTCATTACGATGGAGTCTGATGTCATCAATTTTTAACGAGTCTGACAAAGGAAGAACTCGAAATATTTTCATGTTTAGAGGGTTTGAAAAGACAACAGAAAAGAAAACTCCAGTAGTCCCATTTCATAGATAGTCCCACATATCTGAAAAGGTAGAAAACTATGTCTGAGAGAACCTCCTAGTTGCAATAGGCTAGGATATTCCTTTTTTCGTAAATAATATATCCCAGCCCAAAAAAGGGGTAAACATATACTGGGTAGATGTCGTTTTGAAGCCAATTTAACGAGCTCAACATGACAAGCATCTCGGCAATATTTTTAATTTTAGAGAGTTAGAAAAGAGCTAAAAGGTGACTCCTCATAGAGGAACGAGTGGTATAAAGGGCAGCAACTAGTTTCGGTGATGGTGGAACTACTCAGAACAAGATAAAGGTCAAGAGGCTGGCTAACAAGACCACTCATCATAGAAGTTCCTTAGGAATGGGTAAAACAACCAAGTGAAGGCATATGATCACCCAAGCAGATAGTGATGGTGGAATGAGAAAAACAAGGCTCATCTGGAAAAACAGGCTGATAAAATGGCAATCACGAGAGGTAAAATGGGATGGTTTCATTTTCACAGAAGCTTGAAATTATAAAACTCTGCCTGAAGTTGGTTTTATTTTTACACAAGCTTGAAAAAAATATAAACTTAGCTTGAAACCGATTTCATTTTTACACAAGCTTGAAACGGAAACAAACTATGCTTGAAAATTTTAACTATGCCCCCAGCATGGTGACTCAATTCGAGGTACATGCCCCCTCGGCTTCAGTGCATTCACTGGAGTAGACTGCTATTTACTGACAGGTGGATGGAATGAAGGTTCAATTACGAGATGAAGAGAAAGACTCGACTGGGATTTTACGAGATCATGTCAAAAACTCGAATTGAACAAGAACATGTTTCATTATTTTAACAAGGATGAAAGATTAAAAGAACTATCCTCATGACCTAATTAATTTTTTAACGAGGTTGAAATAGTAAAAGAATTATTCTCATGACATATTGTTTCATTTTTTAGGGAGCTTGACACAAGGAAATGAACTGTTCTCTGACCGACTTGTTTCATTTTTCAAGGAGCTTGACACAAGAAAAAGAACCCTGCCCCAACAACCTTGTTTCATTTTTTAAGGAGATTGACACAAGAAAATGAACTATGCTCCAACCGGCTTGTTTCATTTTTTAAGGAGCTTGACACAAGAAAAATAACCCTGCTCCGACGACCTTGTTTCATTTTTTAAGGAGCTTGACACAAGAAAACGAACTATGCTTCGACTGGCTTGTTTCATTTTTTAAGGAGCTTCACACAAGAAAAAAAACCCTACTCCCATGACCTTTCATCATGATGTACATGATGTACAACAACACTATCACTGAATATGGGCATAGGACAGGTATCCACATAATTGACATGCAGCAGGGATGACACAACTGGTGGATAAAGATATGGCAGGGATGATGGTGGACTAGCTGCCATATTCAAACCAAAGAATGCAAGTTGATCGATGTTCATGATCTGACCTTGGTGTGGAAAACACATCACATGAAAGAGGGAGGAGACAAGCGCTCCCATGGCATAAGTATAATCACAGCCCAAGATTAAATTAAATTCCAAGGGGCCAGGAACAACCACCACATACAGATGGATATTTTTCCCTCCCAAAGTAACAGGCAACTTCAGGAGGATCCATAACGGTTGACTATTCCCTCTGTTAAATGCCAACAGATTGTGCATAACAAGCACAAGCGACGGCGAACCAAAAGCTTTCCAAGTAGTTGACCCAAATCGAAGGAAGCAACCAAACTACTTGGAGGGACTACCATCGAACCGAGATGGTATTCCCCTGGTGTTACAGGAGAAGAAGGAGCATCCTTTGCCACCTCCATCATGGAGGCAGAAGGAGTATCCTCTGGGATCTCCATCATGGGAGGTGGAGGAGTATATTCCAAAGGTACAGGGATGGGAGAATATTGCTCCAAGTCCGAGGAATCTGAAGAAACAAGAAGAACACGAGGGATGTGAGATCCACTCTCAACAGAAAAGACCTGGTGCACCGTAGACGGGGCCAGCTCAACCAATCCCATGACTAATGGTTGGTCAGGGATGGATTCATGATGGTGAATTTCTAGGGGAGCGGGATCAAGCAAGGATGACTCTTGAATGATCATTGAATCAACTGGTGAAGGACTCAAAGAAAGTTGTTTGTAACCATTCAGAAGGCATGGTGCAGAAATAGTCGAGTTGTCCAAAACTCTCTTGGCTTCATCTATATATGGACAAAGGTGAATGGCGTGATGCCCTTCACACAACTTACAGGGATTGGTGAGCTTACCCTGATTCTTAAGAGCTTTACCAACACTAGATGAAGACGTTCCCCCAACCTGACTCCCGGAAGCCAAAGGCAATGGCAGACAACCGTTGGACCATACTTCGAGCATCTTGGGAATGCCAGGGCAATCTCGAAGAAAATGGTTTCCCTAGCACAAAATGAAAGGGAACTTAAATTTCCTTGGAGGGTTGGAAGGTTCATCGAGAGCAGCTGTTCTAGAAGCAAAAACTGCAGAATTAGCCCCTCGCTTATCTAATTTCTTCTTCTTCTTCTTCTTCTTCTTCTTCTTCTTAGCCACCTGGGTACTAGAATCCAAACTTTCACCAGTTAAATTAGAATATGAGGACAAAGAAATAGGCGAATAAGGGCATATCTCCACCTTCTAATCAACATGGTGTTGTTCAGGCGGAGGAGTGGATGGTACGGTAGCCGAAACACTTGAGACCACAATGGTTAAAATTCAATATTTCCTAAAAAATTAAAAGGACTAGGACTCCCTTCAGAGGGGACTCCTTGATTAGAAAATTTTGGAAAATTTTCCATCAGAAATGACCTTGAAATAAAACACTAAGGACAAAAATTCTAACCAAGAATATTTCGTGGGCGATTAATTTTTTAAGAAACTGAAACCAGACTCTGTTGTTTCGTATTTTAAGAGTAGAGAAACAAGCAAAAGGTGACTCTATCGCTTTTAGGTTGGACACGAGCTTTAAAGGACAAGATCTTGATGATATTTTCAGTTAAAAGAGTCAGTAAATATCAAAGTGACTGCCCTGGTAATCTAGGTAAATGGGTGTACCAGATTTCTGTGAACTGCCATATACACCTTAGAAAAATGAAAGAGAAATCAACCAAGGACTTAACGTACATGTAGGTAATATCCCCGAATGTTGTGTTCAATGTATCATGGTTAAGAGGCAGCAAAATTGGCTTCTTATGGATAAAGAATTTGCAACCTAATGGGGTCTCCCTTTATATACATGACAGTACGGGGAGCACAAGTTCGTACTAGCACTGTCTGTAGCCAGATGGCGAGCGACAGCTACTAGGCTTAAAGACACCAGAACACGTCTCTACCTTAGACTACTAGATCTTTTGTTAAGTTTCAATGATGCCTTAGGTTAATTTAGTAAATTTTAAAGTTGACCTTCAATTTGCGTTTCGATTTCAAGGCCCTATCGAATGTTGGATCTCATAAAACCTCTAGATGCAAACTAGATGCCACAAAATATCATTTTGTTCAATGAAGAGCTATCTTCAGGAGAGTTGAGAGGTTTCAAATGACAACAAAATGAACACACAAAAACATCAACTACTTTTTCTAATGCAAGCTAATGAAACTAGAAAACTTTTCTATATAATTATATAATACTAGTAATGTGAAAAAGTTTTCAATTTTCACTATGCCAATCGAAATGAAAAATATTTTTTATTTTTTTTATTTTTCAATATATTAGAGAAAATGCACTAAATAAATGAAAAACTAATGAAAACATCAATTTGAGAATGATAAAGGGAGAGACAAAACCAAACAAATTCACTCAACTCACACAAGTGCAATCAAGACTCAAACTGATGACGATATCCCTCAAAGCAAAGAAGAATCTCGAAAGAGACTCAAACAAGCCGTGTGATCTAGGCTTGGAGCAACAAAAAGTGAAACTGAATGAAAGAGAGGAAAATCACCCAATAAATATAATGACTCAATCTGATTCATCAAGATGAGTGCAAAGAAGCAGAAACAAATTTGATCGGGAAATCAAAGACCCAAAACTCCCACGGGAGGCTTAGCACACTGAAGCACCTAGAAGCCCTAGGGTTAAAATGTAAACCTGACAGAAAAGTGAAAACGACCAGAGGACAGGGGCTAAACACAGTAAAAAATGACTTCAAAGCACTCAAACAATCAGAAAAAACAACCCAGGACCAAAACTCAAGCTCAAAGAGTCGAGGAACATGCAAACCCTTAAACCAAGCAAGGTTGGTGCACCTGTCTGGCTGTAATATGCACCAAACAGGGGATGGCATGGGTGCCTAACTAGCAACTAGAACCATTTGGTGCGACTGTCAGAGGTATAACAATGCCAATCAATTTTACCCTAGAAATTTATGAAAATGGACAAACAGAGGCTAGATCTGGTCTTTTGGGGGTTGAACATGGGTTTAACACCAACGAAGGTGAACCAGAAAAGTAGACTAATCAAACGAAAAGCGCAAAAAAAAAACTAGTGGAGGAAGGACCAACTCCCACTAATCCCTAGTGGAGTCACCAAATTTTTGTGGAGGTAAATCCCATATGCGGACAGAGGCGATCCCAGTAGCCCTAGAGTGGGTCTAGCAACAATCGAAACACCCAAGGCTATTGATTCCTAGTTACAAAAGATAGAATTTCGATGGATCACTTACTGTGATTCCTTCACTGTTGTTGTCGAAGAAGAAGTGGCACTTCTATTCCTAGCTAGACAGGTCACGATCCGTGAGCTTGTCGCATCCAAATACATGTACACATGCAAAGAAAAGAGACAACATGCAACGCAATATTTCGTACTTTGTAACTACGATCAGTCAGAGAGGAACAAATGAAATTGCATTATATAATGGAAAAACAAAATTATGGAACCAATATCAGATTCATGTATATTAAGATACCAGAGAATGATTACAACCGGTGATCTGACATCGTGATCTTCCTCCGACAAGGTTCCAGTGGGACGTGTCTCACAAAGCTCATCAGGGATTCTACATAACTCTCTCTCTCACGGGGTTCTCCTTAGCTCTTCTCTTTATCGTCACTCAACTATAAATTCCTTGCCAAAAATTCAGCTAGCTAGCAAATGGAGAGGGCAGACTTTTATAGAGGGAGAAGGAGAGGTTAGGCTCCCTATAATCATGGGGGAGAGTCCTATCTCTTAGGAAGGTTCCATGAGAGGTGGAAAACCACTTCCTAAACAGGGAGATCCAGAGGCAAACAACCCAACCTCATTTTGGTGATCCGTTCTGAAGTTGTTAGAATCAAAATTCCACCTTATTTTGTTAAAAAACATTCCTTAATAGGCTTGGTGCAAGTGAAACATAGGGACAGAGGGCCAGCTGGAACGCCCACTAGTGTGCATTTTCCCCATTGGCACGAGGGATGAAATGACTACCTATGCCAATGCCAAAAAATGGGTTTTTAGGGTTTTTTAGAGGAAATATTCTTCAAGAGAATTCTTTCCCTTATGCAGAAGGATACCATCAAGGTGTTTTTAGGACATTTTACTATTCACGGGTCATGGGAATAGTCCTCCAATGTACAGGACGAAGGATTTTAAGGACGGTGACAAAATGTTGTGTAACAGATGCTCGCTAAAGCCTGAGGTCTGAGAGAGAGGGAGGGGTGAAATGCTTTATGAGAACGCGCCCAACCGAAAACATTGTCGTTGGAAGACCTACGAGTACAAATATAATTGATATCTCTGAGACATGATATGCGGTATGGGCGTAGCCATCCATAATAGAGTGTACAAAAACCGAGATCCAAGGTATGGACATAACCATCTAGTAAATAAGGATCAACAAATAGACTCGGGTATGGTCATAACCATCCAATCGAATGATTCATGTAATAAATCATAATATACCACAGATAACCTGCAGCCTGGATGTTTATCAGACAAAATCTAGGGTCTTGCGCTTCATCTCGACCCGAGCAGAGTACAAGTTTGAGCATGCGAATATGTGAAATAAAGTCAAACATGAAAGAGCATCATCTGATTACCATCCAATAATGAAAGTCATTAACAGATGCGATAGAAACCACCAATAATGACAATGGCTCTCAAGGTACAAAATGTACAATCTACGAAATGTGAACAGTGAGCTGGTGTCAAACACCCGCAGAATCATCCGATCGAAGGCCAATAATGAAAACCTTGCGTCAAATGCGAAGAACCTACCATTGAGGCATGCAGGCTCTAAGGTACCTGAAGGGAGCCTCTACATCAACTTCTCGCATAATGAGCTAAAGTCGATAGGAAGTGTCCTTGATCGAAGGTGGGCCATAATTTTTCCCACATCATTGACACGAGACATAGGGATATAATGTTTGTCAATCAATAGTAATAGATAATTAGAGGGAGGTTGAAAACTGTAGAGGCCAACTTCTCTTGAACATATCGGCAGCATGACATTGGATTTGGTATTATTTGACATCAAGGGATCTGAGGTCATGGTGACATGGCAAAGAGCAGATGAGCGGTCAAAAGAGATTATCCAAACCCATGAAGGCAAGAAGATAACGAGATGATATGTCCCCAACCCGACACGAATGTAGACAAGTGCCATGTTCAAGAGTGACATACTGCTGACATGACTACAATATTGGTTCCATTTTCCCCCACCATTTCTGGCAAGTACCCCAATTATTTTTTGAAAACAAGCTTGAAGGGGATAGCATATTCTTGAGATATAAGTTTCTTCTTCAGATAAATCCAACCTAGTAAATTTAACGAGCCCTAGGAAGAAGGAACTCGAGTAACGTCATTACACCGGAGTCCAATGTCATCAGTTTTTAACGAGTGTGACAAAGGAAGAACTCGGTGTCTTTTCATGTTTAGACAATTTGAAAAGATAGCGGAAAAGAAAACTCTAGCAGTCCCTTTTCGTAGATAGTCCCATATATCCGAAAAGGTAGAAAACTATGTCTAAGAGAACCTGTTAGCTCCCTGTAATCAGCAATATTGGCAAAGTCTGACTGCAGGGAGAAACATTGTTTCAACCACTTTGGGATTCTAGGATCTATCCCTCCTGAATCCGATGAGGGATCTCTCCAATAAGTGCAAAGATGGTTTTATCTTTAAAGGCTTTTGGGTAATGATACTAGGCTAGTTATGAAGTCCAAGGGTTTTTTGTTTTGTTTTGGATGGTTGAGCATGATTATTATTTGAGTGGAAATTTCTAAATGGAAATAGTTTCAAAGGTGTGAAGTTGCAAGCAATCAGAACAAGATTTGGCTAAAAAGATAGATATAACGTTGGTTTTAGTCCATTGGGCTATGGAGTCATAAGAAGGTTTAATTGAAACAACAAGGTTCAAGAGTGGTCCATGGGGCAAGTCATATATGTCTAAGGATCTCTTTAAAGTTTATTTTATGGAATGAAATGATACAACAAGGAGGGGAATTAAACAAATGAAGAACAAAGAGCAGCCTAAGATCTGGTAAGTACTTTGAAACTAGCCATCTTTTGACATACACTTAAGAAATATATGAAATTAATCTAAGATCTGGTAAGTACTTCGAAACTAGCTAGCTTTTGATACACTTTCAATAGAAAAACATATTAAACATAGAGGGGAACACAAATGATAACAAAGAAATGTTTAAGATCTGGTAAGTACTTTGAAACTAGCTAGCTTTCAACACATTCTTAGGGAAATTTTTAGACAGTCTTTGGGGATAAAACTATAGGACAGGCTCACCATAAATTCCTCAGTTCATCTCTACTTAACATAAACCGAAAATAACATTCAAGAATAACAATTATCTTAGACATTAGGATGAGGGAACGCCAACATTCCTAACTGATTACACTGAATTAAATCATTCCTAAACAACACAATTTGGAAGAAAACATGTAGATAAAGCTTATCAGTCAGAGAAGGGTACTGATATACAGTAAATCCTAACTCTATGCTTGTTGTTCTTTATTAGAGAAGATGAAAAAAGTGAAAATAGAAATATAATAACAATTTACAATAAGAAATAACATCACCGTTGACATAGAGCAGGATCCCATAAATTAGCTTGTACTGATGCTTCAAACCAGTTACAACTTTAAGTCCAATGTTTCAGTTTAGCAATCATCTTCACTTCTCAAACTAACTTATCTAATCACAAGCATAGCTTCAAGAGCCCGTGAACACTATTTACAAGTAGAAGTTTCAAGCACAAGTATATTTCAAAGTTCAACAACCAAACTTTTCTCATCTTCTACAGGAGTATTTATAGAAGAAATGAGGAGGTGGGAGACGATAAAATATCTCCCAAGTCAATTAATACAGATTTAATAGCTTCTCGGCCTTTGAGGGGCTCAATGGAGAAGTTTACAAATTTTCTGTCTGTATTAATTGTTTTACATTTAAGAATTAAGCTCGGTGGGAGCTTTTGTTGACTTTTAAGGCTCTGTGTTATCTCTATAGTAACTCAGCAGATATTTTTTGCAATAAATCTTTAGGCTAAATTAATTGTTGGATTGCATTGAGACAAATATCTGATTTTTAGATAATAACTCGGCCTCTGTTGAATGCTTTGAGGCTACAGGTGTCATTGGGTAGCTGAGAGGAATCAATTAGCCTCTGATGTGATAATGGAAGCTCTTTCTGACTGACAAACCTTTGATTTTTCCTTAATTGTGTTTTAATTTGGAGGATTAGGCTTTTGATTTTTGATCTTAGCCGTAATCATCCAAAACTGTGGAAACAGTCTTCAATCCTTTGTTCTGTTGTGTTTAAGTCTTCAACACTGATACTCTTTTGTTTTGCTTTAACTTACTGTGTCTTGTTGATGTGCAAGTGCCACAAATGGCTCATGTGGCATCAATGCCCATGAAGCATTGATGAAACTTGCAGTTGGAACCCTATGGAATGATCTTCCTTTTATGAATAAAGTCATGGGGATTGTCATCCCGGCCTTTGGATTTTCTTCAATATAATGAAAAAACCATTTAAACCTGCAAAATACACACAAATGTTATGAAATCTTGCTTTATTTGGTAAAACTGCTTCAGAGGTTGTGGGGAGGAGCATGGTCGTTGGATGGCAGCATCCGATGGTGGAGATTCATTTGCGGGAGGTTAAAAAGGAAAGCAGGTGAAGAATTAAGTCAAATAAATCGATCTGCAGAGATCGATGGTTAAGACTAATCGAGAAGAACATAATGTAAATGGTCACATTATGGAAATTTGGAAGAGAAACAAAGGAAATAGATGAAATTTCCTTCGGCGGAGGTAAAAATGAATAAGAATTGAAATTTGGGTTTCGGTATGATCGTGGGCCGTTGGATGAGACCAGGCCACGAGAGTAACGGTGGAGATTGCACGTTGAAATCCTTTGGTGAAGGGGGAGGGCGATAGTTTAAGGCCAAATTAGATTTGAGCCATTGATCTGCAGAGATCAACGACGGAAGACGCGTGCAATAAATAATAATAGAAATGGGGAAAGGTTGTTTCGGGAGGCAAAACCATGGGTTTTGCGCTGCGGAAGGATGGGAAAATGGTTTTATCTTTTGGAACGTGATATGCGTCCCCACCCAAAACATGGCTTCTTAAAACCACCTATATCATGCAGCCCTCAAGAAATTAACCTTCGCGCTGAAAGTTACGCGATATATAACGTAGGCTGTTAGATCTGGGGCCTCAGATCTAACGGTGAGGGATTGAGCGCGATACAGGCAAGATGCATGGGCAGAAGGAAGATGGGCAGTTTCAATCTGGGCCGTTGGATCAAGGATGAACGACTGGGATCAAAAACTGAGGAAGACAGGACCCACAGGAGGCAAGCCTGTCGAGATTAATATGAGCCGTTAGATGGAACAAATCAATGGCTAGGATTGAAACTGGGGCTTGAACGAAATAATAAAAAAGCAGAGAAAGGGTTAATGAGGGTTGTTTATCTATAGAGATCAATGGCTGTGATTGGCTGAAACAACATTATGAAGCGGGGCGTATGTTTTTAACCAAATTTGGGAGATGCGATTTGGACCGTTCGATCTGGATACGTGGATGATCCATATGTAATCAGAGGCATGCGATAAGCGGGGAAAGAACTTGTATGGCATAGATGCGATTTAGCATTGGCCATCGATCTGAGGATCAGATTGATGGTGGGAAGTGAATCAGACGGATTCAATAGGTGGAGGAAGGGTATGATCGGAGCAAATGAGGGCCATCGGATCTTGGAAGGCGGGGAGGAGATCAATGGCTCACGATTGATCAGGGGATCGCCAATCGGGGAGGGTTATATATATATGAAATGGCTGGTGCCCATCTGCGGGGCCCTTGGTTTATATGAAAAATGATAGGCCTGGGGCTTAAAACATATATAAGGGCCAATCAGATCATAGATAAAGCGATGGTCTTTCAATCTACCCATTTGAGATTTTTTGATGCGATTAGTGCTTCAGGACTTTAACTCTTGGTCCCGGGCACAGGTTTATAAGTGGAGAAACAAAGAGCAGTAGTTTATACAAATGGGGCTTAATCGCATCAGAACTTTGATGCAGGGTTTTTTAATATACCCATTTATATTAAAAATATTGCTCCTGTGGGTTTTAGACCAAAACTTAGGAAAAGGGGGTTTTATGAATTTACAAAGGAAAATATCAATCGGGAATGGGTTTATACAATGTTTTAGTGCCCAATTGCAGTCACAAAGGTTATATGAAGCGATGACAGGATCGGGAGCTATGTAATAAGGGGCCAATCACATTGGAGGTCTCAATAAAGCAAAAAGACTTGTGCGCTCTATTTTCTCCAATGCGATAAGTGCCGAAAAGGCTTAGCACTTGGTTCCAACACAACACCAAGGCATATAGTGGGGAAGTGGTTAGGACTTAGCCCAAAGGGCCTTAAGCCTGTAATACAAAAAATATATTTTTTATGAAATTTTTCACAGTTTTTGATGGATTTGGGGGTTTCGGTAGAGTTAAAAAAGGAGTTTTAAACTCTGTAATGTGGATTTTATGGAGGGGAAATGAAAACAATGGAAAAAATAGAGGAATTTTATGAGGAAAAGAGAAAGAAAAATGAAGGTTAGTTTCATTATGGAAGGAAGGGAAAAATGGATTTTGCAGCAGTCTTTTCTCTATAAAATCAGCGGAATCTCAGAGTTTGAAATGGAAACAGCAGTGAAGATTTAAATAGAGGGCATGATGTCTTCATAAGTCTTCAACAGATAACATTTTTTGCAATAAAAATTGTTCCTTGAAGGCTCCAAAAAGTTCTTGCCACCTTTTGATATAAAATTTTTTATAGGTGGCTAACAGAACCTCCTAGTTGTGATAGGCTAGGGCATTCCTTTTTCGTAAATAATATATCCCAGACTAAAAAAGTGGTAAACGTATATTGGGTAGATGTCGTTTCGCAATCAATTTAACGAGCTCAAAACGACAAGCGTCTTGGCAATATTTTCAATTTTAGAGAGTCAGAAAAGAGCTGAAAGGTGACTCCTCCTAGAGGAACGAGTGGTATAAAGGGTAGCAACTAGATCCGGTGATGGTGGAGCTACTCAGAACAAGATAAAGGTCAAGAGGCTGGCTAACAAGAACACTCATCACAGCGGTTCCTCAGGAATGGGTAAAACAACCAAGTGAAGGCATATGATCAGCCAAGCAGATAGCGACGGTGGAATAAAAAAACCAAGGCTCATCTGGAAAAACAGGCTGATAAAATGGCAATCATGAGAGGTAAAATGGGAATGGTTTCATTTTTACAGAAGCTTGAAATCAGAAAACTCTGCTTGAAGTTGGTTTCATTTTTACACAAGCTTGAAACAAAGATAAACTATGCTTGAAACCGGTTTCATTTTTACACAAGCTTGAAATGGAAACAAACTATGCTTGAAAAATTTAAGCACGCCCCTAGCATGGTGACTCAATTCGAGGTACATGACCCCCAAGCTTCAGTGCATTCACCGGAGTAGATTTCTAGTTACTAACAGGTGGATGGAATGAAGGATAAATTATGAGATCAAGAGAAAGAATCGACTGGGATTTACGAGATCATATCAAAAACTCGAATTGAACAGGAACATGTTTCATTTTTTTAACGAGGTTGACACATTCAAAGAACTGTCCTCATGACCTAATTCATTTTCTAACAAGGTTGACATAGTAAAAGAACTATCCCCATGACATCTTGTTTCATTTTTTAGGGAGCTTGACACAAGGAAACGAACTGCGCTCCAACCGTCTTGTTTCATTTTTTAAGGAGCTTGACACAAGGAAAAGAACCCTGCTCCGACAACCTTGTTTCATTGTTTAAGGAGCTTGACACAAGAAAACGAATTGTGCTCCAACCGGCTTGTTTCATTTTTTAAGGAGCTTGACACAAGAAAAAGAACCCTGCTCCGACGACCTTGTTTCATTTTTTAAGGAGTTTAACACAAGAAAACAGACTATCCTCCGGCCAACTTGTTTCATTTTTTAAGGATCTTGACACAAGAAAAATAACCATGCTCCGATGACCTTTCATCATGATGAATAATAAGTCATGGCTTACAATATTTTCTTGTCCGATGGAAGGAAAACATCTTGAAAGTCTGGACCCAATGCCCCCAGCACACGATGTACAATGGCACTATCACTGAATACAGGCACAGGACATGTAGCCACATAATTGACATGTGGCGGGGATGACCCAACCAGTGGATAAAGATCTGGCAGCGATGATGGTGGACTAGCTACCATATTTAGACCAAAGAATGCAAGCTGATCGATGGTCACGATCCGACCTTGGTGTGGAAAACACATCACACGAAAGAGGGAGGAGAAAATCACTCCCATGGCATAAGTATAATCACGACGCAAGAGTAAATTAAAGTCCAAGGGGCTAGGAACAACCATCACGTCCATATGGATATTTTTCCCTCCCAAAGTAACAGGCAACTTCGAAAGGATCCCTAGCGGTTGACTAGTACCTCTGTTAAATGCCAACAGACTCTGCATAACAGGCACAAGTGGCAGTGAATCGAAATATTGACTAGTAGTTGAGGATAAAATAATAACATACGCGCCTTCATCTATAATGGTGTTGGGTACGACCAGATGGGAGGCGTGTACCGTGATCTCAAAGGGAGCATAAGAAGGAAGGCGATAACCTACGAATCGAACCCAATTGAGGGAAGTGACCAAACTACTTGGAGGGGCTACCATTGAAACGAGATGGTCTTCCCCTGGTGTTATGGGAGAAGAAGGAGCATCCTCTGCCACCTCCATCATGGAGGCAGAAGGAGTATCCTCCAGGACCTTCATCATGGAGGCAGAAGGAGTATCCTCCGAGACCTCCATCATGGGAAGTGGAGGAGTATCTTCCAAACATATAGGGGCAGGAGAATATTTCTCCAAGTCCGAGGAGTCTGAAAAAACAAGAATAACACGAGGGATGTGAGATTCACTCTCAATGGAAAAGACCTGGCGCACCGCAGACGAGGCTAGCTCAACTGATCCCACGACCAATGGTTGGTCAAGGATGGATTCATGGTGGTGAATTTCTAGGGGAGTGGGATCAAGCAAGGATGAATCTTGACTAATCATTGAATCAACTGGTGAAGTACTCAAAGAAATTTGTTTGTAACTAGCTAGAAGGCACGGTGCAGAAACAATTGAGTTGTCCAAAAATCTCTTGGCTTTATCCATATACAGACAAAGGTGAATGGCATGATGCCCTTCACACAACTTATAGGGATTGGTGAGCTTACCCTGCTTCTTAGGAGCTTTACTAGAACTAGCTAAAGACGTGGCCCCATCCTGACTCCCGGAAGCCAAAGGCAACAGTGGACGACCGTTGGACCATACTTCGAGCACCTTGGGAATGCCAGGGAAATCTTGAAGAAGATGGTTTCCCTAGAACAACATGCAAGGGAACTTAACTTTGCACGGAGGGTTGGAAGGTTGATCGAGAGCAGGTGTTATAGAAGAAACAATTGTAGAATTAGCCTCTCACTTATCTAACTTCTTCTTCTTAGTCTTGTTCTTCTTCTTCTTAGTCACCTGGGTACTAGAACCCAAACTTGCACCAGGCGAAGTAGAAGATGAGGACGAAGAAACAGGAAAAGAAGGACAGAGGTCCACCTTCGAATCAACAAGGTGTTGTTCAAGAGGAGGAGTGGATGGTATGGTAGCTGGAACACTTGAGATCACAGAGGTTGAAAACAACCAAATAGGTAACCCAACAGTTAACCCAGGGAGGGATAACGTGGCCTTATAAGGAGCACCAATATTTCCTAAAGCATTAAAAGGACTAGGACTTCCTTCAGAGGGGACTCCTTGATTGGAAAACTCTAGAAAATTTTCCATCGGAAATGACCTTGAAATAAAACACTAAGGACAAAAATTCTAACTAGGAATATTTCATGGGCGATTAATTTTTTAAGACACTGAAACCAAACTATGTTGTTTCATATTTTAAGAGTTGAGAAACAAGAAAAAGGTGACTCTATCGCCTTTAGGTTGGACGCGAGCTTGAAATGACAAGAGCTCAATGATCTTTTTAGTTAAAAGAGTCAGTAAAGATCAAAGTGACTGCTCTGGTAATCTAGGTAAATGGGTGTAACACATATCAGTGAACTACCATATACACCTTGGTAAAAATGAAAGAGAAATCAACCAAGGACTTAACGTACATGCAGGTAATCTCCCTGAATGTTGTGTTCAGTGTATCATGGGTAAGAGGCAGAAAACTTGGCTTCCTATGGATAAAGGAATTGAAACCTAATGGGGTCTCCCTTTATATACACGACGGTATAGCGAGCACAAGTCCGTACTAGCACTGTCTATAGCCAGATGGAAAGCGACAACTACTAGGCTTAAAGACACTGGAACAAGTCTCTACCTTAGACGACTAGATTTTCTGTTAAGTTTCAATGTTGCCTTAGGTTAATTTAGTAAATTTTAAAGTTGATATTCAATTTACGTATCGATTTCAAGGCCCTATCGAATGTTGGATCTCATAAAACCTCTATATGTAAACTACATGTTACGGGAGAGTTGAGAGCTTTCAAATGAAAACAAAATGAACACACAAAAACATCCACTACTATTTTGAATGCAAGCTAATGAAACTAGAAAACTTTTCTCTAGAATTATATAATGCTAGTAATGCGAAAAAGTTTTCAATTTTCACTATGCCAATCGAAATGCAAAAGATTTTTTTTAATTTTTCAATATATTACAGAAAATGCACTAAATAAATGAAAAAATAATGAAAACATCAATTTGAGAATTATAAAGGGAGATATGAAACCAAACAAATTCACTCAACTCACACAATTACAATCAAGAATCAAACCGATGACGAGATCCCTCCAAGCGAAGAAGAATCTCGAAAGAGACTCAAACAAGCCATGTGATCTAGGCTTGGAGCAACACGAAGTGAAACTCAATTAAAGAGAGGAAAATTACCCAATAAACAGAATGACTCAATCTGATTCAGCAAGATGAATGCAAAGAAGCATAAACAAAGTTGACCGGGAAAGCAAAGACCCAAAACTCCCATGGGAGGCTCAGCACACTGAAGCACCTAGAAGCCCTAAGTTTAAAATGTAAAACTGACAAAAAAGGGCAAACAACCGAAGGAAAAGGGCTAAGATAGGGTTAAGAGTAAGGTTAAGGTTAAGGTTAGGTTAAGGTTATGGTTAAGGTTAGGTTAAGGTTAAGGTTAGGTTAAGGGTAAAGTTAAGGTTATGGTTAGGGTAGAGGTTAGGGTAAGGTTAGGGTTAGGTTAAGGTTAAGGTTAGGTAAAGGTTAAGGTTAAAGTTAACATTAAGGTTAAGGTTAAGGTTTTGGTCAAGGTTAGGGTTAGGTTATAGTTAAGGTCAAGGTCAAGGTTAGGTTATGGTGAAGGCTAAGCTTAAGGTTATGGGAAGGTTAAGGTTTAGGTTAAGGTTAACATTAAGGTTTGGTCAAGGTTAGGGGTATGTTATAGTTAATGTCAAGGTTAAGGTTAGGTTAAGTTTAAGGTTAAGGTTATGGTTATGGGAAGGTTAAGGTTAAGGTTAAGGTTTTGGTTAAGGTTAGGTTAAGGGTTAGGTTAAAGTTAGGTTAAGGTTAAAGTTAAGGTTATGGTTAGGGTAAGGTTAGGGTAAGGTTAAAGTTATGGTTAGGGTAAGGTTAGGGTTAAGGTTACGGGTTTTAGTAAGGTTAAGGTTAAGGTTAAGGTTAGGTTAAGGTTAAGGTTAAGGTTAAGGGTAAAGATAAGGTTATGGTTAGGGTAAGGTTAGGGTAAGGTTAAGGTTACAGGTTTAGTCAGGTTAAGGTTAAGGGTAAGGGTAAGGGTAAGGTTAAGGTTAAGGTTAGGTTAAGGATAAGGTTAGGGCAAGGTTAAGTTTAGGTTATAGTGAAGGTTAAGGGTAAGGTCAAGGTTAAGGGTAAAGTTAAGGTTAAGGTTAATGTTAAGGGTTTGGTCAAGGTTAGGGTTAGGATATAGTTAAGGTAAAGGTTAAGGTTAAGGGTAAGGTTAAGGTTAGGTTAAGGTTAAGGGAAAGGTCAAGGTTAATGTTAAGGTTATGGTTATGGGAAGGTTAAGGTTAAGGTTATGGTTAAGGTTAAGGTTAAGGTTAAGGGTATGGTCAAGGTTAGGGTTAGGTTATAGTTAAGGTCATGGTTAAGTTTAAGGTTTAAGGGTAAGTTTAAGGTTAAGGTTAGGTTAAGTAAAGGTTAAGATGAGGTTAAGGTAAGTTTAAGATAAGGTTAAGGGTAAGGTAAGGGTAAGGTTAAGGTCAAAGTTAAGGTTAGGTTATAGTTAAGGTCAAGGTTAATGTTAGGTTAAGGGTAAAGTAAAAGTTAAGGTAAAGGTTAAGCTTAGGGTAAGTGTTAGGGTTAAGGTTAAGGTTAAGGTTAGGTTAAGGTTAAAGTTATGGGTTTTGTCAGGTTAAGGTTAAGGTTAAGGGTTTGGTTAAGGTTAGGTTATAGTTAAGGTTAAGGTTAGGGTTAAGGTTAGGGGAAGGTTAAGGTTAAGGGTAAGGGTAAATTTAAGGTTAAGGTTAAGGTTATAGTTAAGGTCACGGTTAGGATAAGGTTAAGGTTAGGTTAAGGTTAAGGGTTTGGTTAAGGTTAGGGTTAGGTTATAGTTGAGGTGAAGGTTAAGGTGAGGTTTAGGTTAAGGTCAAGGTCAAGTTTAGGTTAAGGTTAAGTAAATGTTATGGTTAGGGTAAGGTTAAGGTTAGGTTATAGTTAAGGTTAAGGTTAAGGTTAAGGTTAGGATTAAAGTTAATGTTAAGGGTTTGGTCAAGGTTAGGGTTAGGTTATAGTTAAGTTCAAGGTTAAGGTTAGGTTATAGTTGTTGGAGAGGTAAATCCCCTCTGTGGACAGAGGTGATCCCTACTAGCCCAGATTGGTTCTAGCAATAATCAGTCACGCAGTGATGCAGGTCTCTAGTTACAAAAAGACAGAACATAACAAGTTGCCTACCTTAGTTCCTACACAATGGTCGTCGAAGAAAGGATGATGCTTCCCATCCTCCGCTTTGGCAGATCACGATCCTTCCACTTAACACGTCCAAAAACCTACACACATATGAAGAAAGACAACGATACACAACATAGAATCTAAATCTTGTAACCATACATCAGTCAGAGAGGATGTAATTCATTGCATCAAAGATAAATACACATGAATGAAACCATAATCAAAATCGCTTATCATTAACAGTAATAAAGGAAAGGTACAACCCAAAGCTCTGACGCTAGATCTTCCTTCAGCGGGGCTGAAAATGGATCATGTCTCAATGAAGCTCGTAAAAAATGGGACAAAGCTCTCTCTCTTCAGCTTGGCTCTCAAAGGCTGTCTGGAAATAGTCTCCTTGCTACAGATTCAGCTCTTGCTTCTATGACTACTACTAGCTTGCTAAGTGAAAATGGCAAGCTTATATAGATGGTGGAAGGGGAGTTTGGATCTCTACAATTGTGGGATTGGCACTATTCTCAAGGAAGCTTCCATGATAGGTGGAAAACTACCTCCCATACATGGAGATCTGGAGCCAAACCTCCCAACTCATTTTAGAGACTCTTTCATGAGTTTGTTGGAAACAAAATTTCGCCATTTATTTAAAAAAAAAATCCTTCTTAAGCTGGCATGAGCAATACACTGGGATAGAGTGCCAGTTGGCACGCCCTCTTTGGTGGATTTCCCCCATTGGCACGAGGGTTGAACTGGATGGTCGTGCCAAGGCCAAAAGGTCAGTTTTTATGGTTTTTCAGAGGAAACTTTCTTCAGAGGAATGATTTTCCTTGTCAAGGGGGATGCCATGAAAGTGGTTTCAGGTTATGTCACTACTCACAGGTCACGGAAAAGGCCCTCCAATGTGCGGGATGGGGAATTTCAGGGACGATGAAAAATTATCGTGTAACATAAGCCCCCTAAAGCATGAGGCCTGAGAGAGAGAGGGGTGAAATTCTTTATGAGAACGTGCCCAACTGAAAACACTACCATCGGAAAACCTTCGTAGACAAATACAACTGATATCTCAAATACATGATGTGTGGTATGGGCACAACCATCCATAATAGAGTGTACAATAATCAGGATCCAAGGTATGGACGTAGCCATCCAGTAAGGATCAGTAAATAGACTCAAGTATGGTCGTAGCCAACCAATCAATGAGTCATGTAACCAATCATGATAATCCACAAAATTTGTAGCCTAGATTCCATCAGAAAAAACCCAGGGTCTTGCGCTCCATCTCGAACCAAATAGAGTACAAGTTCTAGCATGTGAATAAGTGAGATGAAGTCGAACATGCAAGAACATCGTTTGATTACCAGCTAATTATGAAAGCCATTAATAGATGTGAGAGGAACCACAAATAATGACAATGGCCCTCAAGGTACTATAGGTACAATCCATGGAATGTGAATAGTGAGTTGGCGTCGAACACCCGTAGAATCATCCGATCGAAGGTCAATGATGAAAACCTTACATCGAATGCGAAGAACCTGCCATTGAGGCATGCAGTCTCCAAGGTACCTAAAGGGAGTCTCTAGATCAGCTTCCTAGATAATGAGCTGAAGTCGACAGGAAGTGACCTTGATCAAAGGTGGGCCATAGTGTTTCCCACATCATCGATGCGAGACAAAGGAACATAATATTTGTGAATTAGGGTCAGTAGAGAATCAGAGGAGGGTTGAAAAATGCAGAGGTTAACTTCTCTTTAACATATCGGTGGCATGACATTGGACTTGGCAGTATTTTACATCAAAATATCTGAGGTCATGATGATGAAGCAAAGAGCAGATGAGCGATCAAAAAGGATTACCCAAGCACATGGAGGAAAATGGAAAACGAGATTGGATGTCCCCAAACTGACACGAATGCAGACAAGTGCCATGTTCAAGAGTGACATATTGCCGACACAACGTTGATACTAGTTTAATTTTTCCCCACCATTTCTGGAAAGCCCCAATTATTTTTGAAAACAATATTGAAGGGGATAGCATATGCTTGTGATATAAGTTTTTCCTTCAGACAAATCTATCCTAGTACATTTTAAGATCCCTAGGAAGGAGGAACTCGAGTATCATCATTATGACGGAGTCCGATGTCATCAGGTTTTAACAAGTCTGAAAAAGGAAGAACTCGACGTCTTCTCATGTTTAGAGAGTTTGAAAAGACAGCGGAAAATTAAACTCCAGCAGTCCCTTTTCGTAGATAGTTCCTCAGATCTGAAAAGGTAGAAAACTATGTCTGAGAAAACCTCCTAGTCGTGATAGGCTAGGGTATTCATTTTTCGTAAATAATCTATCTCAGCTCGAAAAAGGGGTAAACATATACTAGGTAGATGTTGTTTTGCAGCCAATTTAATGAGATCAAAAGGACAAGAGACTTGGCAATATTTTCATGTTTAGAGAGTCAGAAAAGAGCTGAAAGATGACTCCAGTAGGGACTTTTTCATGTTTTTACCGAGTCTGAAAAAGTATAAAATACAACTTGCATCATCATCCTAGTCGCATGAAAACCTGTTGCTCCACAAGAAAGCAAGCGTAAAACCCATTTTTCGACAAAATATAATAAAATATTGGAAAAATAAGCTTCAAAACCTAATTTGATATTGAAAAGTTATAAATATGAAAAAAATAGTAAAAACATATTTACTTTTACTTTTTACCTCTTGTGAAGAGCAACAGTGAGTTTTTCCTGTGCGAACTTGCGGCGACGATTGTGGACGATCTAGTGCATTATTTCAGTTCTCATTTTTCTAGGTAAGAGGCGCTCCCCTTAGCCATGTTTTAATCCATTTTTTATATAATTCCACTGTGATTTTGGATCCCGGAGGGGATATTTGAAAATTTAGGGCTTACCCAATTGGCCCGGGTATCATGCATGGACCTGCGCCAATTGTCTCCTTTTTGCAAATGGGTCGCGCCAGTTGGCACGACTGTCAGCAAAACAGTTGCGCCAATGGCGCAACCTAAATTTCCACTCATTTTTTACAAAAAATGAACTAATCAATAGGATTTTTGAGAGTTCAAGGGATCTAATGAAGTGTTTATGACCATTTTGGTGTAGTTACATAGTCACAATGGTGATCGAATGGAAATAAAGGGAGCATAGTGAAGAAGATGAAATGGCCATGGAGAACGAGGCATGCATGAATGCTCTCTGGGATTGCAGCTTAAAAATGTTCTTCTTGACACTATGTCTTAGGGCACAACCTAAATTGCTGCAGTACTTAATCAGTGTCTGGGATGAGAACAAAGAAAAGTTCAGGATTTGAGACCAAGTGTTGGAGCTTGAAGTATCCGATGTGTACTTCATAACTGGACTGTCCCGCAGAGGACCAGTGCCGATCTTGACAGGTACTAGGCCATCTGGTGAAAAAATGTCAATGGTAATGGAAAGAGTGTGCCTAGGGGCACGAACTGGATCAGTTAGCAAGAAGGTTGACATCCATACAGTTCCTGATCTACCACTCAGAGTGGTGCTCCATACCATTATGCAGGCTGCAGGGTCGCAGGCACCGCATGAGGCTACTAAAACCCAGCTCCTCCTGGCATCAGAATGCATGAACCCAAGACTATTCGATTGGGCCACTGCCGTGACAATGAATATCAAACGACAGTTGATGAAGTGTAAGAAGACCAAACTGAAGCAGTTTGGGTATGGATCTATCTTGGTATCATTCATCCTTGAATAGTTTCCAATCTTGCAGGGCCGCAGGGCAATAGTATCTGAGCCACCGTTGAGAGAGCCAAGGATGGCTCGATGGGCAGCACTCATGCCCAGATCAGGAGGGGGCCAGAAAATGTCATGGAGGCCTGAGTTATTTTTATGGCTTTGGTGACAATTGACCATCGTGGAAGACTGGCCCTATGCCGGTACTAACTTCACGGGAGACCCAGATTTTCCACTCCCAGAGGGAGAAGACTAGGATGAGGAACTGGGTAAGACTCTTTTTGCTTTTATGTACTTTATGAATTTTTTGGATATACATGCATGTATTAACAAAAAATTCTACATGCATGTAGATGTTGGCCCATAGAGGCCCGCCGGGATGTCGCCGATCGCACGGAGTACCCCTCTCGCTTATGACCCTCAAGGCAAGGGTGGTGAGGGGAGTGAGCTAGTCCAAAACTTAGAGGGAATCACCCTCGGGATCCCAGATTATGCTCGCCAAGCAGACGTCCCATTGGCTTATTAGAGGCACACTGTGGGGGTGCCTAGTCGCCTTCATCGTTTACTAAGGCGATTGGTGCGGGTAGTGACATGCTACCACGAGCACCATGCTGATTAGTCATCTAGAATTTTCATTTGCACATTTTTGAGAGACATGTTGTCTTCGGCTATTATTAAGACAAACATGTATATTTTTTGGATTTTATGTTATGCACACAAACTACAAACATTTTGACATATATATATATATGGATGGATCTTTTTTCACATATGATGATATTTTTTACAAGTTGTGTAAATGTTTATCTAAAACCATGTTAGCTACTGCATCTGTTAACGCATTCATGCGTCTGGGTATATGTTGATATGTAATGTAATCAAAAATCCTTTCCAATAAGTGAATACATAGATACAGTCATAAAATGGATGGGTTCCTAATTGAATAATGACCATTGAGTTGTAACACTACAAGCTGTGAGTCCATATATACAATTAATGCACGAATACCAAGGTTAACAGCCTCATTCAATAATTCCAAAATGGCACTATATTCCACAACATTATTTGTGGTAGGCCCTAAACAAACACCTTGCAAATTGACTAACTCACCAGCAGGATTGTATATTACCCAGGCTGCCGAGGATAGATTCTTGGTACTGTGGGAGGCACCATCCATGAAACTGACAAAAGGAGTAATAGGCATCTGCACAATTAGGAAGACCCAATCAGCAGAAAGATGCTTACAAAGCACACCACACCACACATGCACAAAAAATGAAATCACTCACTTATGTACACACACCACACAAGAATAATTCAACCATAGTACTTTTTGAGGTACAACCCATTTCTAGGTTGCGCAAGAGGAATACCTTCATAATAAATTAGCTCATAAGCCCCATTTTTTAATAGTCGCTTTACGATATAGGGCCCATGCCACATGGGCTGGAATTTTCCCGCTCCAATTTTATCATGTGCTTGGTCATATAAGAGGACGAGGTCCCCCTCAATGAAAGAACGTGGAGAAACTGTTTGATCAAAATGAGCTTTAACCCACTTTTTCTGTGCTTCAATAACCAAAGCAGCCAAGCAGCGGGTTTCATCCAGTCATTCTAAATACAGTAGACACTCTTCCTTCAGGGAAGTTTCGGGAAATAATTCCACAACCAACTTCAGTGAAGGGATCTCACATTCAACTGGAAGAGTCGCCTCCAGACCATACACCAACTGGAAAGGTGTGAATCCGGTTGCGCTCTTTACTGACGTTAGATAGGCCCAGAGAGCTCAGAAAAATTGGAGATTCAAATTGGATTTGTGAATACCAATCGTTCGTTGAAGCATCATGACCTGTACCTTGTTCACGGCCTCAACCTGGCCATTCACCTAAGGGTAGTATGGCATTGAGCTGTCATGACGCAAGCCGGACTTTAATGTCAACTCTGCCATCATGTAATCCCAAAAATGAGTGCCATGATCAGTGAAAATGGATTGAGGAACTCTGAAATGTGTAATTACATGGTTGAAAATGAATTGAGCAGTTTTCTTACCGTCGACAGCTAATGTAGGCATTGCCTCGGCCGACTTAGTGAAGTAGTCTACGGCAAAAATTATATAAGCATGCCCCCCAGCTGAGTGAGGTTTACATGTCATAAAATCTATGCCCCATTTGGAAAAAGGGCCTACGGTAAGGACAAGATGAAAAGGTAGGGGTGGCGCATGCATCTTGCGCTGAAAGACCTGGCACGCATGGCATTTTCAAACTGCAAAAATATAGTCTTTGAATATAGACAACCAGAAGTAACCCGCACGTAGAATCTTTTGGGTGGTAGCATAACCAGACATATGACTGCCACAGGCACCACTATGACAATCATTCAGGACTTTCTCAGCCTCTTCTAGCATCAAACATCGGCAGAGTACATAATCAACTCCAACACGATATAAGGTATCTCCAACAATGTGATATGGTTGAGATTGATGCCGAACGCGACGTCGAGCATCCTTCATCAACTTGGACCTAAAAGTAGATGTCTGAAGGTACATGATGATGTCACCATACCATGGGTCATGAGTGCTGATAAGAAAGAGCGTTTCATCCGGGATATGATACTCAGGTTGGGATAGAACAAAATATGTCGGGAGAGAGCAGATAAGATCAGTAAAAACCAATTATTTTGTCGATTTGGCAATGGTGAACTCCAAATCAAACTCCTAAAGGATGACAATCCATTTGGAGTACTTTCCCCCTAGCAATTTTTGAGACAGATGTATGTCATGGGGTTGCAATCGGAAATCACGGTTAGCGTACACAACAAGATGTAATGGCGGAATCGCTAAACGACCTAGACCGCAGCAAGTGCCAACTTCTCGACGAGGGCATAGCACATTTCAGTGTCAAGAAGATTCCAAGACAGATAGTAAACTACATGTTCATTTTTTTCGTCATCATCCTATACCAGAACCATGGCTATCATGCTGAAAGTGGCAACCAAATAAAGGGTAAAATCGTGATGATAATTGGGAGGACATATTAATGGAGCGTTGATGAGAAATGTCTTAAGTTTATCGAAGGATTGCTAGGCAATATCGTCCCAATGGAAGGGAACGTCCTGTTTCAAAAGTCGCGTAAACCCCTTGGCCACTTCTACATAGTTCAGAATGAAGCAACGTAAGAATTTGGATTTCCCCTGTAATACTCTGCAGTTGATGCAATGAGGATGGGGATGGGAGGTTAACAATGGCCTCGACCTTGAGGGGGTCAAGGTGAATTTCGTATTTAGAGACGATAAATCCCAAAATACGACCAAAATCAATGCAGAAGACACACTTGTGAGGATTGAGCCTAATATTGTAACGTCTGCAGCGGAGGAAGATCTAGCGGAGGTGTTCAGGATGGTCCTCGCGTCGAGCTGAGTGAGCCGGAAAATAGTCCAGATATGGTTGGACAGTGTGACATATGTCATGAAAATCATAGGACATAGCACACTGGAAGGTGGCTCCAGTGTGTTTTAAGCCGAACAGGAGCTTCTAGTGAGCGAAAGTGCCCCACGGATAGATAAATGTGGTCTTATGTTGATCAGCAGGTAAAATATTAATTTGATTGTAACCCGAGAAGCCATCCATGAGGGAATAGATCTCACTCCCCGCGCAGTCATTGATGATCTGATCTATAAAGGGAGTGGTTAATTGTCCTTAGGACAAGCCTGATTGATGTCTCGGTAGTCAACACAGACCCGTATAGTGCCCTGCTTATTATCTATAAGGAAAATATTAGAAACCCATTCTGTGAGGGGAATTGGATACATGAAGCCCACGTTAAGTAGTTTTTCAACTTCTGCCTTTATAGTTGCAGCTTTTCGGGGATGCACTAGGCACAGACGTTGACACACAGGCTTTGCACCTGGATAGGTGTGAATTTCATGCTCTCCTATACTGGGATCAATCCCAGGAATCTCTTCATAGGACCATGCGAAATAATATCTAGATTCGCGAAAAGGTTTTGTGTATACTTGTATCTCTTCGGGAGAACAAGTAACTCCCACGTGAATGTTCTCAACTACCCCTGATTTGATGGAGATTTTTATACACATGGTTTGGGTGATGTTACTCATATTTCCCTCCAAAATAACCTCATGAGTTAACATCGGCGTTTGGAGAGGCGGAGTGGGAACCTGAGATGCGAAGCGCTCTAGACAACTAGAAATTTCCCCCAGGCTATGCATGAACAAGGAACGATGATTTCCATCGCTCCAGGGCAGATCTTCAAGAGACATCATTTCAACGATAGCTTCATCAGAGGGGAAGAATTCTCTTAAAGGATCGGATGAATCCGCATCGCCAAGCCAAGGGGATTGAGAATATACATCTAGAGCCATGCTCAAAGGAGCATGTTCAGGAGGAGGAAGATCTGATGCAGCTATGATTTCACAATAATTGATCTCAACTGGATTCAAAGGCATCGATTCTCCAAACGAGGTCACCTGTTCAGGCAAAGGAATGATCCAAGGGTCATCTGACCTAGAGATCATGTTAAATTGAACGGTGTGCGATGGTGGCGCGGGATAAATACCCATGAGAACGGGGTCCTTGAAAAGACCGGGTCCTACGGTGTCGGGGGGAGTGGGGATTTGATCCACATATGGTACATTGTCCTTAGAGGATGAGGTGAAGAAAGACAATTTATCGACAGTGATGATCTTGCCCTCATGTGGAAACTTCAGACGCCGGAAGAGGGTGGATGGAATGCATAGCATGGTGTGGGTCCAACTGCGACCAAGAAGAAGATTGTAGTTGAGCTTGGTGTCAACCATTTCTACTTCTATGTTGATTTTCTTACCTTGTAATGTGATCATAAAACTTGCAAGAACACCCAAGGGTTTTAATTCCGGACCATCAAATTCCTCAAGGGAATTGGGAGATGAAGTGGGGGCTGGAGAGCCAATGGCCTTCCAGCAGGCAGATTACATAACACAGGCGGAAGCACCTTCATCCACAACAACTCTATGGATGTTGAGGCCGTTGATACCGAATTGAATAACAACATCGATTTGATGTGGAAGTCGAGGGACAAAATTTTCCAAGTCGAAGGTGAGAAGACTATAATCGGCAAGATTGATTCCACCGATTGCGGGCAACAGAGCTTTCTATTGTGATGGGAAACTTTGAAGCACTTCCAACGCATACATTACGGAAGGCACCTGTGCCAAATCCTCAACAATGTTGTAGTGCTGAGCGGCACGGGAATTTGGATTATAGGAATATTTTCGCAGAACACCTTTGGAAGGTGGCCTTACAACGAGTTCAACATTGGGCTTCTTGATTTCTAAAGGACCAAAGATAGGTGGGGGAGGTGGGTCATCAACGACTTCCTTCCCATTTTCCTGGCGTGATCCAGCGTAATCCTTCAAATGCATGGCAAAAGAAATAGGTGCAACACCATTCATCATAAAAACTTGGGACCCAAATGGTGCAGATGGTGAAGGCTGCTCAACCATTTGGGTCTGCTAATATGGGAACGGTCCTTTGAGAACTATCGGAGTCCCTTTAGAGCCTCTCAGAAGTTGACTAACCTCAAATTTTCGGGGACAATCTTTGGTGTAGTGGTCTCCGTCATAAATCAGGCAGGGGTACTTTGGTTTATGTTGGGAACCATCATCAGCATGAGGTTTGGAAGACTCTAGTTTTGGGGCATCAGGTTTGGTTTTTCCTTTGCCCTTCTTCTTCCCTTTGGAGGCCTTTTTTGAAAGATTGGCCTGGATGGAATTGACCTCCATGGTCTTACCAAAATATGGAGGGGCAGGAAGAGCAAAATTATTGGAATAATTTGACTTATGCTTCCCATTAGAAGACTTCCGAGAAGTCTGAGAGATGGAACCAATAACACCGTCCACTGATGGGGTGATTTAGAGGTTCCTGGCCCTAGGGCATCAGTCAAGATATCATATAGCGTGCTGGATTGAGAGTACAGTAGATCAAGGTACTGGGCACGAGCGATGGCTTGTTCTTCAGTTACAGACACCCCCATAGAAATATCTTGAGCGATCTTGTTAACAAAGGAGGTAGTGAACTAGTGTGTTAGGAGCTGGTCAGGAATATCAAACTTGATCAGTCTATGACGACGTCACCACTCATGAATATGATCTAATATGTGAGTGGCTTTATAATGCTTGAGAGAAGTAAAGAGATGCGTCCCGGCTTCATAACAAACTGATAACTGGAATTGTGTCAGAAAATCCATATCTATCGTATTAAAGTCTTGAAAGATGCCACAGGGTAGTTCTATATACCACTTAGCAGCAGCACCGGTAAGAGTGCATTGGAAAAGACACAGACGAATTGACTCATCCACCCAATAGTTCGAAGAACACCATAGATGGTAGGTCATGACATGAGTTTGGGGGTCCTCTCTAGCTTTACCCTCAAATTTAGGACAATCACCAGGCACCTTGGTCAGAACTGGAGGCCAATAATTATTGTGAAGAATCAGATCATTGGTCAATTTAGATGCATCCAACAATTCCAACGTGGTAAGGAAAGGTAACTAAGGATTGAATGGCATACCAAGCCCCCGATAAGGACCTGTACCTGTACTCCACCCTGGTTGAGCATAAATTTTCCCCCATTGGTTCTTTCCTGCGGGATTCTGACCATAGGGGTGTAAGCCGCATAATTAGGTTGATACGGTTGCTGATAAATAATGTAAGGGGGTTGATAACCATAGTATGGACCCTGATTATATATAGGCCCTGTTTTAGAAATATATGGATTTGACTGTTGAGTATAGGCATAGCCTGTTTGTTGAAGGTAATAACCAGAACCTTGGGGTGGGTTGTAAACTGGTCAAGATCGACCTTGAAGATAATAACCGCCTTGGGGTCTAGCATATTGCTGGTAAGTGGGGCCCTGTTGAGCCTGATAAGTTGGGCACACAGGCGGATTCGGCTGTGGCATAGAATAATTCGGCTGTTGAGTAGGGTTAATCGGATGTGCAGGTTGTCCTGGTTGAACAGGTTGACCTGGCTGAGCAGGCTGCCCTGGTTGAACAGGTTGGCCCGGCTGAACAGGTTGTCCTAGTTGAACAGGTTGGCTTGGCTGATGAAGGATGCCAAGTTTCCCTGGATGAGCCGGTTGGCTTGGTGTCAGGATAGGGCTAGGTTGTGCCTGATAACCAGGTTGACCTGTAACAAGACCATAAGATGGCCACAGTTGTGCAACATTTGGACCAATAGGAAACTGAGGTTGCTGAGGTTGCACCATAGGTTGAGAGGGATGGATTTTCTCCCCAGGACCATACAACAGTCCAATTTGATACCTCGGTTGACCTGTGGATCCTTTAGGTTGCCCTGGTTTGACTACAGAATGAGGCTGTAAAGGTTGACCTTGAGGGTTGTAGGATTACCCTTGCGGACCGTACAACAACCCTTGCTAGCCCAGAGGTTGTCCCTATAAGGGTTGTCCTTGTGGGTCATATAGATAACCAGGCTGGCCTGAAGGTTGACCTTGGAAGGTTTGTCCTTGCGGGTTGGAAGGTTACCCAGCTTGGGAAAACTGAAAACCTTGAACATACTGATAAGCCTTAGGAGCAGAAAAATGAAGAGGGTTACCCTGCTCATCATATTGATAGGGAAAAACATAAATGGGTGTACCATCTGGTCTATAATGGGAAAAGTAAGGACAGTTGGGATCTTGGGAGGGTTGACTAACCTTGGAGTTTGACGGCTGTAAAGACAACTGATACTCCTTAGGAGAGATGTTCTCCGGAACAGCAGATGCTATGTAAATATCTTCAGGAAGCGACGAGGTCCTGGTGGACTGAGTGGTGACAACAGGCGTAGATATAGCTACACAGAGGGTAGGCCTAATAGGTACTGATGTGACCTTAGAAGATGATGTGAGAGGTGTCGATGGCAACATCCCTAATGAAGTAATAACCGGCCTCGTAGATAGAGTCGATACTCCCATGGAGGCAAAAAAAACCACAATCTGACTTAAGGACCTATATCCCACTGGAAGTGAAGGACCAGGTGAAGACATGACAGAAGACTCGGGGTTTTTTTATGGGAAAAGCTGGTAATCTTCACCAGATGTAGGAATTTCCTCACCAGGAGAAGGACTGGGTGAGTCCATATCTGACCCTGCCACTAGATCTTCTAAAAGACAACAAGGACTAGGAGGTATAATGGTAGCCAAGAAAGGCGATCCCGATGTGAGAGGAGGGAAATATTCCCCCACTCCAAATCCAAACCAAGCATTGGATAATGGCCAATTGAATTCAACTAGTCCACCAAAGGGAAGCTCAGATAAGATCGGTCCCCCGTCGTGAAACTCGGATAAAGTAGGCTACTGAGGTTCAGCAGAGGACTGAGAGACCTCTGATGAATCGTCTATGTAGGGACTACTAGTAGATGAAACTGAGGGTTCCACCACTATGACAGTAACAAAAAGAGGAAGAGATCAAAACAAAAACACGCGGGCAAAAACCAAGGCAAAAAATCAAACGGCCGAAAAACAATCTCTAAAAGGGCGTGTGATCATAGGTGATTAATTTTACCACATTGAAATTGGAAAATTTCACCGTTTCATGTTTTAAGAGTCTATAAACGAGTAAAATATGACTCTATCTCTTTCAATTTGGAAACAAGCGTGAAAGGACAAGTGCTTGATGATCTTTTTCAAATTTAATGAGTCAGAAAAGATCGAAATGACTACTCTGGAAAGCTAGGCAAAAAGGTGTACTAGATGTTAGCCACCTATAAAAATTTGTCATATCAAATGGTGGCTAAATCTCTTTTATCCTTTAAGAAAAAATTTCATGACCAAATTGTTAGTTCTTAAAGTCTTATGAATATCTTCACTCTTTGAATTAATCTTCACTGCTGTTCCCCTCTTTATCCTAAAGAATTTGCTATTTTCCAAGAGAAAACTACTTGAAAACCCTATTTTCCATCATTTTCACCCCTCCTTTCACTCATAAAACAACTACATCTTTTACCCTCTTTCCTTCATTAAAACCTTCCAAAAAAGCCTTCATTTAACCTTCAAAATCATTCCAAAGCCCCTTTTAAACCTTATGTTCCCCTCTGATTTGGTTTAAAACCCTCCATTCCCTCTATCGGGACCACTATTTTGGCTTAAAAACATTGTTTTTAAGGCCTAAAGTAGTCTAAAGGAATTATAATATTCTTAAGCCCCCAACGGCTTAATTCCTCTAGAACTTGTTCTCATGTGGCCTACAGCCCCAAAATCAGGAGCTAAAAGTCGAAAAATCCATCTCCAAACCCCGTCAAACCTAACTTTTCTTTGCTATTTCACAAACCCAATAGTTCAATTTTTCGATGAATATCCACTGTCGATCTGCAAGGATCAACGGTGATCATTGCCCCGTTCTCCGCTCGTTCACCTGCTTTTCCCTTTCATAACTCACCCCATATTTGAATCTTGACTGTTCGTTCATCCAATCGAACGATCGGGACTAAAACCCGACAAACCTTTCAACCTGTCCACTACGCGACAAAGCGTTGATGCAATCGTCGGCCTCACCATACTTTACCCTACAAATTCTAACCCCATCATGTGCAATCCACACCATCCGATCTGTCCCTTCCGATCCAACCGTCACTGATACGTTTCACAAAAATTTTGCACCCGAAGGTTAACAGAAAAATATTTTGTGAAAAAAATGGTTTTGGGAAGGACAGGTGTCGTGCGATGAATCGTATTGAATTTCTTTTGTAAAAACCACTTACCCCCCAAAATATTTTGCGAAAACCATTAGTATTTTTATGCTTTACCACTAGCCCTGCAATGTTTTTTTCTAATTCAATCTTAGTCTTCGATCTCCGAAGATCGGATGGCCCTAACTTGATCTTACCACCATTCACCCAACCACCTCCCAATTGAACCCATCGAGCAATCTTGACCGTTGGTCATTCTCATCCAACGGCCATGATTTAATATCGTGCCCAATCCTTAAAAACAGTGCTAAACCTATTCTTCATGGGTTTTTCTTAATTTCGCTTGTTTTTGTGCAGGTTATACAAGATTTTCCTACAGTTTAAAAAGAAATGAAAGGCTAGGGATGACGATTCCCCAGGCCGCTATCCATGAAGAAAAGGGATCTAAAGGGTTCTGATTATGATTCCACCCTTACCTCATGAGCAGTGGAGATCTCATGAAACCTTCTACGCACCTGAAACACAGCAAAAAGACAGTCAGAATCCATTTATTGAAGAATATCAGCATTGAAGATATGAGATCAAAGCATAATCAAAAGATTAAAGGTTTTAAGAAGAGTTTAAAGGGATTAAGGTAGAAAGCTCAGAAATCAAAGGCCTAATCCACAGATAAAGATAGTATGAAGACCAGAAGACAAATATTAAGGCTAATTAGGCCTAAAACATAGACTAAAGGTAAATTAACAATGTTTTAGGATAAAACAAGGAAATTTATCAGTCCAAAAGCCTCCACTTCCACATCAGAGGCTAATTGAATCCTCTCGAGCTACCAAAGAGCCACCTGCAGCTTTCATAAATCAAAAGAAGGCATATTTATTGCCTATTCAAAAGATATTATTGCCTAAAGACAGCTGAATAGTTATGTCAAACAAAAAAACTTATTACAACAGTTAGCAAAGTTATTACAAAGATAAGAAAGAGCCTTGAAGTTAATATTTTCGTCCATTAAGCCTAAAAACTAAAAACATAGTTATTAAATAGAACAATAGATAGAATACAGTCCTGCTTTATGCCTTGCATGGTTTTCAAGGCAAGGAATTTCATTAATTGTAGAATTCATGATACTTGAACCCTAAAAACTCTTCCAACTCCTCATTTCCTTATAAAATCTCCTTGAGGAGCACATTGTAAGAGTTTGGTCTCTGGATATCTGTTGCATGTAAATAGTGTTCTGAAGCTGTTGTATCCCTATTTGTAATTGAAGATACATAAGCTGAGATGAGAAGTTTGAAGCTGTAGAGACCCATTGGACTTGAAGATTGTAACCGGTTTGAACATCAATATACAAGCTGATTTATGGGATCGTGGTCTATGTTAATGGTGATGTGTTTCTCACTATAATTGTTATTTTTCTTTTTGTTTCCATTTTTTTCACTTTATCTGACACAGGTAACCCTGCAAAACCCAGAATCTTCCCACTCTCATTCAACCAAATTCCTCCAACACACTCCCAACTCATCATTTAACGTTTCCATGCATTGAATTTCTCCATCGATGTTCAATACTGTAGTTTAATTCTTCAATCCATTACTCTAGCCTTTGTAATGCTCTTCCATGCACCAAAACTGCTCTCACGCTGTGCATTTAAATTTCGTCCTTAATTCTTCAGACTTCAACTCTGCATTGATTCTACATTCCATCGAATGCAATCAAACTTTCAACTGTGATATTTCAGACTTTTCGATTAAAACGGTTCCATTCAAACATCATCGAACTTCATGATTTCAAAAACTTCACTCGGCGTTTAACATTGTTCAAAAAAGCACTGTCAATTCGAATACAGATTCCATTTAACTATTCAACGCCTTCAATTTGATAATCAAATTGGGTTTTAAAACAACATTGTTCTTTGTTTATAGACTTGTACTCTACGCATCGGTTTATTCCAACATTTGGGAAATTGCATCTATATTCATTTGAATTGAGGAATCGATGGTCATAACTATAAATCTGTGTTATATACTATCGATTATAACAAAAAATAACTAAACCAATCCAACAACCAATCGATGGCTATACATGTTCATTTATCACAGCAAAGAGTCAAACTCCATATCAACCAATCACAACAAATAATCGATGCCTATCACTTACACATCGATTTCTCTTAAAAAAACGATTCTGCTCAGCTTATAACAAAATCGATCATAGATTTTTAACCAATGCTATTCTCAGATACGCTGCCAATGGAAAATGTATAATCACTGAACATATTCACCCAATCAGCGATTCCACGTAGTGAAAAAAAACACTTATAGTTTACATATGAAACACTTACTGGTAAAAATCGATTTGCACAGAGGTTACTCCTGCATACATTGCAGTTTTGGAATCAATGATTGTCATCACACCCAGCTTCCGGTAAATCCTTCCATTACTTCAATGTAGTGATTGGCTTTAAAATATAAATTCCTTATGCATTCCTGAGTGTCCCCTCAACATGCTGGCTCGACTTCACATGGAGAATACAGCTGTTAATGCTATGTATATTCTATACATTACAATTTGCAATTTAATCATGAATTAATTAAACAGTGAAATCGATCTCTTCAAACCAGATATGAAATTACCCATGTGAATTGAACTTCAATTTAACTCCAACATGAATTGAAAATAACTTAAAATCGACTCTCTCCCATATGCTATTTCACAGAAATACAAACATTCAAACATTCCAAAATCCGAATTCAACCAACCACATATATAATTCACCCAGAAATTTCAAAAAAATCCTCTATAAACAAATATAATTAATTACAAAAATCTTCTTCATCCATGGCCAGATTTTCGAATCGATGGCCCTTTACAAAAGCTCGTAGGCTTGCATACTTGCTATCCAAATTTCACTCGTAATCACTCTATTCTACCTGATCTCACTTGCTCTATTTTCCTTTGAGGCATATCAATTTATACAAATTTAATTGAACCAATTTTGGTTCTCATCCCTTTAATCACTCAACAAACCCTTAAATATCTCAACAAATCCTAAAATCACTCTTGAATCCCTAAGGATCCTCTCTCACCCAAAATTAATGAGACCAATTTCTAAATTAAAATCTCTCATCCCTTTACATCCTCAACTAACCATATTCTCTCATATTTGAGAATTATTTACAATATTTTATTAAAAATACATAAAACCCACTCAAATTATTTATAAAAATATTTCTCTTTTTAAAAACTTAAACACCCCTAAGTTTTAATAAATACAAAGTATTTTCGAATATGATGCTCCTGCATCAGACTCCCAAGGTTGAAAATGATCATGATCTCCAGATCATGCGTTTAAGTCTTTGTCCACCTGGATCCCACACCTTGTTCTGAAAGTTAATATCTGTTGTTTTCTTCTATTCTCCAGGTCTCCATATCTTATGCTGTCTTGCTCCACTCGCTGCACTGTTACAATCTATTTCTGTGTTCATTTTGTTGATGCTTCTCTTCCTTACGGATGTCTTCCTCTGAGACAGTTTCAACATGATTCTTCTGATTAATTCACTTTCTCGATGCAATAAATCTTCAAACTCTTGATTTCTTGCTTCCTACTGAGCTAAGACGGCTTGCTCAGTTCTTACTCGTTCAATTTTTACTGCTATGTTTCCTTCTGTTCTTACTTGCTCCGTCTGTACTACTAGCCAATCATCCATGCCCTCTTGTTTTCTGCAACGGAAAACTTCTTCTCTGTTTTCTCCTATCAGCAACTTACTGGACTGGTACATTGTGTACTCTCTTCTTCTATCTTCATCTCTCTACATCTGTAATTCCCAATTATGAAATTGAGATTCTTCCTACATTGAATTTTGATCATTCAGCATCATTTCCAGCAACATAATGTCCTCATCCCATGGATTTGAAATTTCCATAGAATTCTCGTTTTTCTCCTTCATTTGACTTCTCAACTGAGTCAAATGTTCTTCAGCCTCTGCAAAAATACCTGCATTCACAAAGCACTTGTTAAAATAAAAATCATAAGGCCTAAGTGTCATAATTCCCACTATCAGCACTTCAATATGCTGATCCCAATCATTCTTGAGACTATCAGTTAGTCTCTCCTCAGTATCATCCTCTTCGAGAATGTCTCTGTGTTCTGGTTCATAAAAATGAACCTCTTTATTTACATTCATCTCTGTCTTTATATTCTGAACACTTATCCTCTTTGCTTCTATTCCCTGCTCTAGGGCACTTAACTCATACCATAAACCTGTCATATCCTTTGAGAAACATTCTGTGCAATACTAACTACCTTCACAAGCCAAGCTTTTTGTTGTCACCATCTCTTCATCTGTCATCAGGACATAATTCTAATCCTCAACTTCTGCAATAAACTCAGTTATCTGTCCATCACTTTTTAATTGGCTATTTAATAAAAAAAATTTGTCATTATCAGAATTTATAACAAATTCATCATCATCATGTATCATCCATGCATTCATACACAACTTGTCAGTTTGAAAAATAAAAGTTTCAACAGTCTCAACTGTTGGTTCATATACCAGCTCTTCAAGTTGATCCTCTTCTTCATTCACAAGAACTTCCTGTGCTGTAACAGCTTCAAGTAGAAATGCAACACTACTTTCTTCTTCTCAATACTTATCTCCTGAAAGACTCTTTTCCACACTTGCGACAATTTCACAAGATTGTGCATCTGCCTTAGTAAAAAATGTATTCACATCACAATTGTCAGCTACAAAAATACAAGATTTCACATTATCTAGCTGATCTGGATCTGCCCAGTAACTCAAGAAATCATCAATGATCTCCTCCTCTGTTTCACCAATGGAAACCTCTACTCTCAACACAGCTTCTCTGAGTTGCATACACCCCGACTGTACATCCATCATCTGCTCGAGCTTCTTCAGCTCTTTTGTTAACTTCATGTTTATCTGTCGATCCCTCCTTACTTGTAGTCTCTGCCATTTCACTCTCTTCCTCATGAGCCAACCATGTCTCTGGTCTTTCATATTTTCCTGTAACAATTCCATCAATAACTCGATATGAACCATGATCTCAGCTTTCTCTTTCTCATACTCTTCATCAGTCCACTGCTTCAATATGCCATTTGCCTTGGCATCTTCTTTCTCCCTCTTCCTACTGTGGCCTCTCTCGGAACCTCTGCTCTCTCCTTTATGAATTTCAATAGTCATCTTCCTCGCCATGAGTTTCTTACCCATGAGTTGCACCAAGCCTCTGCAACAGTAAACTCTTCTACTGCCACTTACCTCACCAATCCCTTCCTCCGGATCTGGTCTTTTGGTAATCACCGGTCCTCTGCTGGAACCTTTCAAGCATTTCTCCACTGCTCCTTCAGGATTCTCTCATCTGCAACTTTATTCAACCTCTTTTGAATCTCCAGGTTCTGCCACTTTCTCTTAGAATCCATGTCGGACTCTTTCATCACTACACTCTAGCTCTAATCTTCTCCTTTCCACTAAGACTTCCTTCAACATGCCTGCAATCAAATTCTTCATAACCTTCAAACCAGAGTTAAATATCATCTGCAAACTCACCTTCAAGATCCGGTCGATCTTGCTTCACTTCTTCAATTGCACTGCATCTCTATGCTACAATCTTTGTTAGTTTCACAATCTAACATTCATTCATCACATGCAATTAACTCAAATTAAAAAAAACTTGAATCCTCACACAGAGCTATTCCAGCTCTGATACCAAAATTGACGTAGGTAACCCTACAAAACCCAGAATCTTCCCACTCTCATTGAACCAAATTCCTCCAACGCACTCCCAACTCAGCATTTAACGCTGCCATACATCGACTTTCTCCATCGCTATTCAATACTATAGTTTAATTCTTCAATCCATTACTCGAGCCTTTGTAATGGTCTTCCACGCACCAAAAATGCTCTCACGTTGTGCATTTAAATTCCGTCCTTAATTCTTCAGACTTCAACTCTGCATTGATTCTGTGTTCCATCGAATGTAATCAAAATTTCAACTGTGGTATTTTAGACTTTGCGTTTTCAACGGTTCCATTCAAACATCATCGAACTTCATGATTTCAACAACTTCACTCAGCGTTTAACGTTGTTCAAAAAAAGGTTGTCAATTCGAATGCAGATTCCATTTAACTATTCAATGTCGTCAATTTCATAATCAAATTGGGTTTTAAAACAACATTGTTCTTTGTTTACATACCTGTACTCTACGCATCAGTTTATTCTAGCGTTTGGGCAATTGCATCTATGTTCATTTGAATTGAGGAATCAATGGTCATAACTATAAATCTGTGTTATATACTATCGATTATAATAGCAAAGAGCTAAACCAATATAATAACCAATCAATGGCTATACATGTTCATTTATCACAGCAAAGAGTCAAACTCCATATCAACCAATCACAGCAAATAATCGATGGCTATCACTTACACATCGATTTCTCTTTACAAAACGATTCTTCTCGGCCTATAACAAAATCGATCATAGATTTTTAACCAATGCTATTCTCAGATACACTGCCAATGGAAAATGTATAATCACTGAACATATTCACCCAATCAGCGATTCCACGCAGCAAAAAAAAACACTTATAGTGTACATATGAAACACTTACTGGTAAAAATCGATTTGCACAGAGGTTACTCCTGCGTACATTACAGTTTTGGAATCAATGACTGTCATCGCAGCCAACTTCCGGCAAATCATTCCATTACTTCAACGCTGTGATTGGCTTTAAAATATAAATTCCTTATGCATTGCTGAGTGTCCCCTCTGTTAGACACCTATAATATTTTTTATACCAAAAGGTGGCTAATACTTTTTGAGCCTCCAAGGAACAAATTTTATCACTAAAAATTGTTGGCTCTTGAAGGCTCCTAGATGGCCTCATGCCTCTATCCAAAAAATCTTCATTATCTTTGCCTTTTATACTCAGAAAATTATGCTGATTCCAAGTGAAAGACTGCTGAAAGACCTTCATTTTCCCCGTTCTCAAACCTTCATTTGCTCCCCTTTTCTCCATAAAAGTCCTCTATTTTTCATAAATCCTCTTCTTCCATTTATGAAAACCACTTTTCCATATATGAAAACCACTTTTCCATAGTTGAAAACCCATCTTTTAGCTATTTTGGAACCCCCATTTCCATTGATTAACTTAAAAAGCTTTAAGTCACATGTTGAAATAATCTAATGGGTTGATCAAAAAGACCGATTGCGCAATCGCAATCGGAGAAAAAAAAAATGGGTAGATTAAAAAGACCAGGCCCGATGGCCTGATTGTGATTGGCCCTTGTTTTAAACAGGCCCCAAGCATATTACAGTTCATACAGCCCAAAGGCCCCGCAAACGGGCACCTAGCTATCATATATATACATCCCGCCCATATTATAAAACCTTTATTTTTGTTAAAGTGATGGATTTTCCTATGTTTAAAGGTTTTCTGCTGGTGCGTAAATTGAAACAATCCTGACCATTGGTCTAGTCCTTCGATCCAACGGTCCGCGCAAACTCGCATCAGAGTTTTTTCTTTCGGTGCATTTGTTTTGTTCCCCCGATTGGCCGTCCCCCGATCCATTCTCCACCGTTGATCTCATTCTTTGATCAACGGCTAGTGCTTAATCGCATCGCGTTTCTCAATTGCTGCGCTAACACTTCTTCCTCCGATTGACATCCATCCAATTCATTTCCCACCATTGATCTTGTTCGTGGATCAACGGTCATCGCTCAATCACTTTGACCCTCCCAATCACGCAATAGCATCGGAGTTTTTTTTTAATCGCATACATTTTGTTCGCCCCACCGATCGCGACTCCCCCGATCCATCCTCCACCGTTGATCTCGTTTTCAGATCGAAAGCCATCACTCAATCGCTTTGACCCTCCTGATCGTGCAATCGCATCGGAGTTTTTCAATCGCACCCCTTTTCTCCTCTCGCCGATTGTGATTCCCTGATTAAATATGGACTGTCCACATGTCCAAATCTAACGGATATGCTATTTCCCCGCCTCCTAATCAGTTTAAACCCATTTCGCAGGATTTCTTAATTGTTTTGTGTCTTATGCAGATTTTAAATGGTTTTTCATTATATATAGGCCGAAGACCGGGAATGACGATTCCTGTGCCTTTGATTCACAAAAGAAAGCTAGTCGCTGGGCTCCATTCCATGCTTCGTCGATGCTCTATAAGCATTGATGCCGTAAAACCCAGCGCGACTCTGCACATCGAAAAGACACAGTTTCAATTCAAAAAGCAGTTAAAGAGTATAAGTTTGAAGGCAAAGCATAGCAGATGAAGATTCAAGACAGATTTGTAGGATTATGGCTAAGATTGAATATCAAAAGCCTAATCCCCCAAATTAGAACAGAATTAATAGAAAATCAAAAAGATATATCAGGCAGAAAGGACCTCCACCGCTGCATTTTGGGGCGAATTGATTCCTCAGCTACCACAGAGCCACCTGTTGCCTCAAATCTTTCAAACAGAGGCCAAAGTTATTGCTTAAAGAAATATCTGCCTCCAGCACTGCCAAGAAGTTAATTCCGCCACAAGAAACTAATGCGACAAATATCTGCATAATTACTCCACAAAGCTCCCATCAAGCTTTGATATTTATTGTAAAACAATTAATACAGAGAAACACCTGTAAACTTCTCCCTCGAGCCCCTCAAAAGGCCGAGAAGTCTTGAAACTGTATTAATTGTCTTAGGAGATCTTTTTAGATTTCACCTCCTCATTCTTCTATAAATACCTCTGTAGAAGAAGAGAGGTTGTTGGTTGTTGTTTGATCACAAGTTGTAATACTGAAACTCTTTCAAATTATACATAGTCTGTTGAAGTTGAAGAAGAAATTGAAGTCTTGGAGGTCTTGATGATGTTGTTGCATGCTTGTTCTTGAGAAGGCTCTATCATTGGATCCATGATCTTGGTTGTTGGTGAAGTATTCTAGTTGTTTAATGTTTTCTCCTGTTTTCATTATGTTCCATAATTTCTTACTACAGTAGGTTGAAATTTTTAGGCTAAGAAATGACTCTTGGAATCACCTTAGACTTGTTCATCCTTCACTTTTTTATGTTTTCTTCTGCTGAAGTATTTTAGAGGCTTTAAAATTTCTCTTTAATCTTCATGCTTGTTTATTTCCTTAATAGCTCAAATAGTTGGTTTCAACATGCTTTATGGTTCTCCCTGCTTGTCTGCTATCACTTGAAAGCTGTTATTGAAGTCTCCCTTTGAAGTACCATTGTTTTAAGTTAATCAAAGAGGTCGGTTTTGATCTTACCCTTTTCCATTGCATGAACAATTTTTTTGAAGGTATTTATAGCTGTAAGCATAGATGTTATTTAGGTGTTCCCTCTTCTATGAATGCAACTATCAGTGAATCTTTTATGTTTTTTAAATCCTTTAAAATAAAATCTTCGAGGAAATAGGGAGTTCCCCGAATCTTAGATTTCATTTTAAAAGTTGTCTTAAAGCCATTATTTGCTTAAAGAATGTTTGTAGAATTTATGGTTAGCCTTGTCTATCAAATATTTCTTTATTTTTGAGTTATGTCTTTCAAGTTTCCCTTAGTTGAGAATTAAACTTCTCTTTCCAAATCATTAATGTTCACTTCATTCCAAAAACAAAAGGATCCTGTGGCCAAGTTAGATTTGCCCTTTGATATCCCATATCCCTTCAAGAGTTTGTCATGACCTTATTTCGACTCCATTGCCCAACCAACTAGATATTTCTTCTTTCTGTCTATCTTTCCTAGACCTTTCATGTTCTGCTGTATCAACTCAATCCAACCAAAAAAACATCTGCACTTAATAACTAGTCTAAAATCGATAATCAAAACACACAAGGTAAACCTTTGCAAACAAATATTTGAGAGATCCCTCTCTGAGAACAGGAGGACTAGATCCTGGAACTCTAAAGATTGGTTCTGATGTTGTCTTGTCTTTTGATTTTCCAAACTATCAAAACATGGGACACCAACACCCTCAACATGCTGGCTCGACTTCACATGGAGAATAAAGTTGTTAACGCTGTGTATATTCTATACATTACAATCTGCAATTTAATCATGCATTAATTAAATAGTGAAATCGATCTCTTCAAACCAGATATGAAATTACCCATGTGAATTGAACTTCGATTTAACTCCAACATGAATTGATACTAACTTAAAATTGACTCTCTCCCATATGCTATTTCACAGAAATACAAACATTCAAACATTCCAAAAGCCAAATTTAACCAACCACATATATAATTCACCCATAAATTTCAAGAAAATCCTCTATAAACAAATATAATTAATCACAAAAATTTTCTTCATCCATGGCCAGATTTTCAAATCGATGGCCCTTTACAAAATCCTGTAGGCTTGCAAACTTGCTATCCAAACTTCACTCATAATCACTCTATTCCACCTGATATCACCTGCTCTATTTGCCTTTGAGGCATATCAATTTATACAAATTTAATTGAACCAATTTTGGTTCTCATCCCTTTAATCACTCAACAAACCCTTAAATATCTCAACAAATCCTAAAATTACTCTTGAATCCCTAAGGATCCTCTCTCACCCAAAATTAATGAAACTAGTTTCTAAATTAAATTATCTCATCCCTTTACATCCTCAACTAACCATATTCTCTCATATTTGAGAATTATTTACAATATTTTATTAAAAATACATAAAACCCACTCAAATTATTTATAAAAATCTTGCTCTTTTTAAATCCTGAAATGACTCTAAGTTTTACCAAATACAAAGTATTTTCAATCCCATGGCTCTATTGGACTCCCAAGGTCACGTAATGACTGCAGATCTCCATCGAATGTTTAAGTCTTTGTCCTTCTGGATCCCACACCTTGTTCTGCAAGTTAATATCCGCTATTTTCTTCTTTTCTCCAGTTCTCCATATCTTATGTTGTCTTGCTCCACTCGCTGCACTGTTACAATCTGTTTTTGTCTTCATTTTGCTGCTGCTTCTCTTCCTTGCCGATGTCTTCCTCTGAGACACTTTCAACATGATTCTTCTGATTAATTCAATTTCTCGGTCCAATAAATCTTCAAACTGCTGATTTCTTGCTTCCTTCTGAGCTAAGACGGCTTGCTCAGTTCTTATTCGTTCAATTTTTACTGCTATGTTTCCTTCTATTCTTACTTGCTCCGTCTGTACTACCACCCAATCATCCATGCCCTCTTGTTTTCTGCAATGGAAAACTTCTTCTTTGTTTTCTCCTATAAGCAACTTACTAGACTGGTACATTGTATACTCTCTTCTTCTATCTTCATCTCTCTACATCAGTAATTCCCAATTATGAAATTGAGATTCTTCCTGCACTAAATTTTGATCATTTAGCATCATTTCCAGCAACATAATGTCCTCATCCCATGGATTTTAAATTTCTACAGAATTCTCGTTTTTCTCCTTCATTTGACTGCTCAACTGAGTCAAATGTTCTTCAGCCTCTGCAAAAATACCTGCATTCACAAAACACTTGTTAAAATAAAAATCATAAGGCCTCAGTGCCTTAATTCCCACTGTCAATACTTCAGTATGCTTATCCCAATCATTCTTGAGACTATCAATTAGTCTCTCCTCAGTATCATCCTCTTCGATAATGTCTCTGTGTTCTGGTTCATAAAAATGAACCTCTTTATTTCCATTCATCTCTGTCTTTATATTCTGAACACTTATCCTTTGTGCTTCTATTCTCTGCTCTAGGGCACTTAACTCATACCATAAACCTGTCATATCCTTTGAGAAAATTTCTGTGCAATCTTCACTACCTTCACAAGCCAAGCTTTCTATTGTCACCATCTCTTCATCTATCATCAGAACATAATTCTGATCCTCAACTTCTGCAATAAACTCAGTTATTTGTCCATCACTTTTTAATTTTCTATTTAATAAAAACAATTTGTCATTATCAGAATTTATATCAAATTGATCATCATCATGTATCATCCCTGCATTCATACACAACTAGTCATTTTTAAAACTACAAGTTTCAACAGTATCAACTGTTGGTTCATATACCATCTCTTCAAGTTGATCCTCTTCTTCATTCACAAGAACTTCTTGTGTTGTAACAACTTCAAGTACAAATGCAACACTTCTTTCTTCTTCCAAATACTTATCTCCTGAAAGACTCTTTTCCACACTTGTGACAGCTTCACAAGATTGTGAATCCTCCTTAGTAAAACATGTAATCACATCACAATTATCAGCTACAAAAATACAAGAGTTCACATTATCCAGCTGATCTGGATCTACCCAGTAACTCAAGAAATCATCAACGATCTCCTCCTCTGTTTCACCAATGGAAACCTCTACTTTCAACTCAACTGATCTGAGTTGCGTACACCCCAATTGTACATCCATCATCTGCTCGAGCTTCTTTAGCTCTTTTGTTAAATGCATGTTTATTTGTTGATCCCTCCTTACTTGTAGTCTCTGCCATTTCACTCTCTTCCTCATGAGCCAACCATGTCTCTGGTATTTCATATTTTCCTGTAACAATTCCATCAATAACTCGAGATGAACCGTGATCTCAGCTTTCTCTTTCTCATACTCTTCATCAGTCCACTGCTTCAATATGCCATTTGCCTTGGCATATTCCTTCTCCCTCTTCCTACTGTGGCCTCTCTCGGAACCTCTGCTCTCTCCTTTATGACTTTCAGTAGTCATCTTCCTCGCCATGAGTTTCTTACCCATGAGTTGCACCAAGCCTCTGCAACAGTAAACTCTTCTACTGCCACTTACCTCACCAATCCCTTCCTCTGGATCTGGTATTTTGGTAATCACCGGTCCTCTGCTGGAACCTTTCAATCATTTCTCCACTGCTCCTTTAGGCTTCTCTCATCTGCAACTTTATTCAACCTCTGTTGAATCTCCAGGTTCTGCCACTTTCTCTTAGAATCCATGTCGGACTCTTTCATCACTGCACTCTAGCTGTAATCTGCTCCTTTCCGCTGAGACTTCCTTCAACATTCCTGCAATCAAATTCTTCATAACCTTCAAACCAGAGTTAAATATCATCTGCAAACTCACCTTCAAGATCCTGTCGATCTTGCTTCACTTCTTCAACTACATTGCATCTTTGTGCAACAATCTTTGTCAGTTTCACAATCTGACATTCATTCATCACATGCAATTAACTCAAATTAAAAGAAACTTGAATCCTCACACAGAGCTATTCCAGCTCTGATACCAAAATTGACGCAGGTAATCCTGCAAAACCCAAAATCTTCCCACTCTCATTCAACCAATTTCCTCCAACTCACTCCCAACTCAGCATTTAACGCTACCATACATCGAATTTCTCCATCTCTGTTCAATAATGTAGTTTAATTCTTCAATCCATTACTCCAGCCTTTGTAATTCACTTCCATGCACCAAAACTGCTCTCACGCTATGCATTTAAATTTCGTCCTTAATTCTTCAGACTTCAACTCTGCATTGATTTGGAATTCCCTCAAATGCAATCAAAATTTCAACTATGGTATTTCAGACTTTACGTTTTCAACGATTCCATTCAAACATCATCGAACTTCATGATTTCAACAACTTCACTCGGCGTTTAACGCTGTTCAAAAAAACGCTGTCAATTCGAATGCAGATTCAATTTAACTATTCAAAGCCTTCAATTTGATAATCAAATTGGGTTTTAAAACAACTCTGTTCTTTGTTTATAGACCTGTACTCTACGCATCAGTTTATTCTAGCGTTTGGGAAATTTCATCTATATTCATTTGAATTGAGGAATCGACGGTCATAACTATAAATCTGTGTTATATACTATCGATTATAATAGAAAAGAACTAAACCAATCCAACAACCAATCGATGGCTATACATGTTCATTTATCACAGCAAAGAGTCAAACTCCATATCAACCAATCACAAAAAATAATCGATGGATATCACTTACACATCGATTTCTCTTTACAAAACGATTCTTCTCAACCTATAACAAAATCGATCACAGATTTTTAATCAATGCTATTCTCAGATACGCTACCAATGGAAATTGTATAATCACTGAACGTATTCACCTAATCAGCGATTCCACGCAGGGAAAAAAAACACTTACAGATTACATATGAAACACTTACTGGTAAAAATCGATTTTCACAGAGGTTACTCTTGCGTACATTGAAGTTTTGGAATCAATGACTGTCATCGCACCCAGCTTTCGGAAAATCCTTCCATTACTTCAACGCTGTGATTGGCTTTAAAATCTAAATTCCTTATGCATTGCTGAGTGTCCCCTCAACATGCTGGCTTGAATTCACATGGAGAATACAGCTATTAACGTTGTGTATATTCTATACATTACAATCTACAATTTAATCATGCATTAATTAAACAGTGAAATCGATCTCTTCAAACCAGATATGAAATTACCGATGTGAATTGAACTTCGATTTAACTCCAACATGAATTGATACTAACTTAAAATTGACTCTCTCCCATATGCTATTTCACAGAAATACAAACATTCAAACATTCTGGAAGCCGAATTTAACCAACCACATATATAATTCACCCAGAAATTTTGAACAAATCCTCTATAAAAAAATATAATTAATTACAAAAATCTTCTTCATCCATGACCAGATTTTCAAATCGATGGCCCTTTACAAAAGCCCGTAGGTTTGCAGACTTGCTGTCCAAACTTCACTCGTAATCACTCTATTCTACCTGATCTCACCTGCTCTATTTGCCTTTGAGGCATATCAATTTATACAAATTTAATTGGACCAATTTTGGTTCTCATCCCTTTACTCACTCAACAAACCCTTAAATATCTCAACAAATCCTAAAATCACTCTTGAATCCCTAAGGATCCTCTCTCACCAAAAATTAATGAAACTAATTTCTAAATTAAAATCTCTCATCCCTTTACATCCTCAACTAACCATATTCTCTCATATTTGAGAATTATTTACAATATTTTATTAAAAATACATAAAACCCACTCAAATTGTTTATAAAAATCTTGCTCTTTATAAAAACTTAAACACCCCTAAGTTTTAATAAATACAAATTATTTTCGAATCTGATGCTCCTGCATCAGACTCCCAAGGTTGAAAATGATCATGATCTTCAGATCGTGCGTTTAAGTCTTTTTCCGCCTGGATCCCACACCTTTTTCTGCAAGTTAATATCTGTTGTTTGCTTCTTTTCTCTAGTTCTCCATATCTTATGCTGTCTTGCTCCACTTGCTGCACTGTTAAAATCTGTTTCTGTCTACATTTTGCTGCTGCTTCTCTTCCTTGTCGATGTCTTCCTCTGAGACAATTTCAACATGATTCTTCTGATTAATTCAATTTCTCGGTCCAATAAATCTTCAAACTACTAATTTCTTGCTTCCTGCTGAGCTAAGACAGCTTGCTTAGTTCTTATTCGTTCAATTTTTACTGCTATGTTTCCTTCTGTTCTTACTTGCTCCGTCTGTACTACCACCCAATCATCCATGCCCTCTTGTTTTATGCAACGGAAAAATTCTTCTTTGTTTTCTCCTATCAGCAACTTACTGAACTGGTACATTGTGTACTCTCTTCTTCTATCTTCATCTCTCTGCATCTGTAATTCCCAATTCTGAAATTGAGATTCTTCCTGCACTGAATTTCGATCATTCAGCATCATTTCTAGCAACATAATGTCCTCATCCCATGGATTTGAAATTTCCACAGAATTCTCATTTTTCTCCTTCATTTGACTACTCCACTAAGTCAAATGTTCTTCAACCTCTGCAAAAATACCTGTATTCACAAAACACTTGTTAAAATAAAAATCATAAGGCCTCAGTGCCTTACTTCCCACTGTCAGCACTTCAATATGCTGATCCCAATCATTCTTGAGACTATCAGTTAGTATCTCCTCAGTATCATCCTCTTCGAGAATGTCTCTGTGTTCTGGTTCATAAAAATGAACCTCTTTATTTCCATTCATCTCTGTCTTTATATTCTGAACACTTATCCTCTGTGCTTCTATTCTCTGGTCTAGGGCACTTAACTCATACCATAAACCTGTCAACTTCTTTGAGAAACTTTATGTGCAATCTTCACTACCTTCACAAGCCAAGCTTTCTGTTGTCACCATCTCTTCATATGTCATCAGAACATAATTCTGTTCCTAAACTTCTGCAATAAACTCAGTTATCTGTCCATCACTTTTTAATTGGCTATTTAATAAAAACAATTTGTCATTATCAGAATTTATAACAAATTGATCATCATCATGTATCATCCCTGCATTCATACACAACTTGTCAGTTTGAAAACTACAAGTTTCAACAGTCTCCACTGTTGGTTCATATACCAGCTCTTCAAGCTGATCCTCTTCTTCATTCACAAGAACTTCCTGTGCTGTAACAGCTTCAAGTACAAATGCAACACTGCTTTCTTCTTCCGAATACTTATATCCTGAAAGAATATTTTCCACACTTGCGACAGCTTCACAAGATTGCGCATCCTCCTTAGTAAAACCTGTAATCACATCACAATTGTTAGCTACAAAAATACAAGAGTTCACATTATCCAGCTGATCTGGATCTGCCCAGTAACTCAAGAAATCATCAATGATCTCCTCCTCAGTTTCACCAATGGAAACCTCTACTTTCAACTTAGTTGCTCTGAGTTGCATACACCCCAACTGTACATCCATCATCTGCTCGAGCTTCTTCAGCTCTTCTGTTAACTGCATGTTTATCTGTCGATCCCACCTTACTTATAGTCTTTTCCATTTCACTCTCTTCCTCATGAGCCAACCATTTCTCTGGTATTTCATATTTTTCTGTAAGAATTCCATCAATAACTTGAGATGAACCGCGATCTCAGCTTTCTCTTTCCCAGACTCTTCATCACTCGACTGCTTCAATATGCCATTTGCCTTGGCATATTCTTTCTCCCTCTTCCTACTATGGCCTCTCTCAGAACCTCTGCTCTCTCCTTTATGACTTTCAATAGTCATCTTCCTTGCCATGAGTTTCTTACCCATGAGTTGCACCAAGCCTCTGCAACAGTAAACTCTTCTGCTGCCACTTACCTCACCAATCCCTTCCTCCGGATCTGGTCTTTTGGTAATCACCGGTCCTCTGCTGGAACCTTTCGAGAATTTCTTCACTGCTCCTTCAGGCTTCTCTCATCTGCAACTTTATTCAACCTCTGTTGAATCTCCAGGTTCTGCCACTTTCTCTTAGAATCCATGTCAGACTCTTTCATCACTGCACTCCAGCTATAATCCAATCCTTTCTTTTGAGACTTCCTTCAACATGCTTGCAATCAAATTCTTCATAACCTTCAAACCAGAGTTAAATATCATCTACAAACTCACCTTCCAGATCCCGTCAATCTTGCTTCACTTCTTCAACTGCACTTCATCTCTGTGCTGCAATCTTCGTCAGTTTCACAATATAACATTCATTCATCACATGCAATTAACTCAAATTAAAAAAAACTTGAATCCTCACACAGATCTATTCCAGCTCTGATACCAAAATTGACGTAGGTAACCCTACAAAACCCAGAATTCTCCCACTCTCATTCAACCAAATTCTTCCAACGCACTCCCAACTCAGCATTTAACGCTGCCATACATCGAATTTCTCCATCGTTGTTCAATACTGTAGTTTAATTCTTCAATCCATTACTCCAGCCTTTGTAATGCTCTTCCACACACCAAAACTGCTCTCACACTGTGCATTTAAATTCCGTCTTTAATTCTTCAGACTTCAACTCTACATTGATTCTGCGTTCCATCGAATGCAATCAAAATTTCAACTGTGGTATTTCAGACTTTGTGTTTTCAACGGTTCCATTCAAACATCATTGAACTTCATGATTTCAACAACTTCACTCGGTGTTTAACGCAGTTCAAAAAAACGCTGTCAATTCGAATGCAGATTCCATTTAACTATTCAACACCTTCTATTTGATAATCAAATTGGGTTTTAAAACAACACTGTTCTTTATTTATAGACCTATACTCTCCGCATCGGTTTATTTCAGCGTTTGGGCAATTGCATTTATATTCATTTGAATTGAGGAATCGATGGTCATAACTATAAATGTATGTTATATACTGTCGATTATAACAGCAAAGAACTAAACCAATACAACAACCAATCGATGGCTATACATGTCCATTTATCACAGCAAATAGTCAAACTCCATATCGACCAATCACAACAAATAATCGATGGATATCACTTACACATCGATTTCTCTTTACAAAACGATTCTGCTCGGCCTATAACAAAATCAATCACAGATTTTTAACCAATGCTATTCTCAGATACACTGCCAATGGAAAATGTATAATCACTGAACATATTCACCCAATCAATGATTCCACGCAGGGAAAAAAAACACTTACATTTTACATATGAAACACTTACTGGTAAAAATCGATTTGCACAGAGGTTACTCCTGCGTACATTGTAGTTTTGGAATCAATGACTGTCATTGCACCCAGCTTCCGACAAATCCTTCTATTACTTCAATGTTGTGATTGGCTTTAAAATTTAAATTCCTTATGCGTTGTTGAGTGTCCCCTCAACATGCTGGCTCGACTTCGCATGGAGAATACAACTGTTAACGCTATGTTTATTCTATACATTACAATCTGCAATTTAATCATGCATTAATTAAAAAGTGAAATCGATCTCTTCAAACCAGATATGAAATTACCCATGTGAATTGAACTTCGATTTAACTCCAACATGAATTGATACTAACTTAAAATCGACTCTCTCCCATATGCTATTTCATAGAAATGAAAACATTCAAACATTCCGGAAGCTGAATTTAACCAACCACATATATAATTCACCCAAAATTTTCAAAAAAATCCTGTATAAAAAAATATAATAAATTACAAAAATCTTCTTCATCCATGGCCAGATTTTCAAATCGATGGCCCTTTACAAAAGCCTGTAGGCTTGCAGACTTGCTATCCAAAATTCACTCGTAATCACTCTATTCTACCTGATCTCACCTGCTCTATTTGCCTTTGAGGCATATCAATTTATAGAAATTTAATTGAACCAATTTTGGTTCTCATCCCTTTAATCACTCAAAAAACCCTTAAATATCTCAACAAATCCTAAAATCACTCTTGAATCCCTAAGGATCCACTCTCACCCAAAATTAATAAAAATAATTTCTAAATTAAAATCTCTCATCCCTTTACATCCTCAACTAACCATATTCTCTCATATTTGAGAATTATTTACAATATTTTATTAAAAATACATAAAACCCACTCAAATTATTTATAAAAATCTTTCTCTTTTTAAAAACTTAAACACCCCTAATTTTTAATAAATACAAATGATTTTCGAATCTAATGCTCCTACATCATTATATGATAAAGAAAAAAAAATATAGATTAGGATTTACTCTTGAAGTACTCTAAATCTCACTGATAAGCTTTATCTATATGTTTTCTGCTGATTGTTTATTTAAATATAATTCAATAGAGTGTGATCAGTCAAGGAATCTTGGTTAGCCCATGTTTTGCTGAGTGTAACTTGAAATATTTTCTTTAAATGTTCTTAAGAAGTTTGCTAATTAAATCTGAGCTAGAGAATTTTACGGTTAGACTTGTCCTCTAGTTTATCTCCAACAATTTCTTTGAAGAGATCCCTTAAGAGTATGTTGAATGCAGGCTATTTTAAAAGTACTTACCTGATCTTAGACTACTTTTTATGTTTATCATGAATGTTTTTCTTTGGAATATGTTGAAAGCAGGCTAAGTTAAAAGTATTTACTTGATCTTAAGCTATTCTATGTGTTTTAAATGTTTTCTATTGAAAGTACATCAAAAGCAGGCTAGTTTAGAAGTACTTACCTGATCTTAGATTAATTTTATGTCTCTCCTTAAGTGCATGCCAAAAGCAAGATAGTTTCAAAGTACTTACTTGATCTTAGGCTGCTCTTTTTTTCTTCATCTGTTTGATTTCCCTCACTTCATTTCTTATTGTTTCATTCCATAAAATAAACTTAAAGAGATCCTTTGACATAGATAACTTTCCCCATGGACCACTCTTGAACCTTGCTGTTTCAATTAAATCCTCTTATGACTCCATAGCCCAATGGATTGAAGCTGATCCTTGCCTATCTAATTAGCTGAATCATTATTTCACCTACATACACCTTCACCCTTCATTTAGACTTCCTTCACCTTCATTATATCTTCCCAACCAAAACCTGGCTCTTCATAACTAGCCTAACATCATTCTAAAAGCCTTAAAGATCATAGCTCTAAACACACTTATAGAGAGATCCCTCTCTGGATTCAAGAGGGCTAGATCCTAGAATCCCAAAGTGGTTCATATGTAGGCTTTGCAGTTTGTATTTTCCAATCTTGCAAATTACAGAGACACTAACATTCTGGCGAGTCCACTGGGGACTTTGAGTAAAATCCTTAAAAAAAGACACTCATTATTAAGTTCAGTATAAGTAGCTCTCTTCAAGCACTACCAAAGAAAATGGTAATCATGATAGAACTTATTTTAATCAATGACAAACTAAGAAACCCTTAGGATTCTCATAGAACCTTATCAAACCTTTAAGTAATTAGCTAGCTAAGCCATAAGAGTAGAATATATTTGTCTCATCACCCTAGCTAAGTGTTGAAATATATTTAGGACACTCTCATAACCCATAGGACTAAAAAAAAAAACTCAGAAAACCCAAAAATATTTCAAATTGGTTAATGGTGGTGGAACATAAAACATTTTACCTCCAAGAGAGCTAAAAATTTCCACCTGGTGACTCCAAAAACCTAAACAGACCTAAAGACTCCATAGGGAAACTCATTACGATCATAACATCATACAAACTCAGTTAAGAAAACTTTGAAAATAACAATTTTCTTGCTAAAAGATCAGTTAGCCTCCTAAAGATTGTTATATTTGGTTAAAATTTTCTTGTTGTTGGGTCTAAAAACATAGCATAGTGGCTTCTAGAAGAGTTCATACTAAAGCCTATCCTGACTCAAATCCTCCTAATATAGTTGATAGTCCTGAAATCATACTTAAGAAGTCTCCTAAGGCTCAAGCTTCAACTATTGTTAGATCACTCCAAAGAGCTAATTATGTTCCTGAAAACCTTGTAGCTCTACAAGATTCACAAGTTGACTTAAGAAACCCATTCAGAACTAGGTCACTTGATGACATAAATTAGACAGATTTTGAGTCTCCTCCTTCATCCCAAGATAGAGGTGAACATCCTGGTAGCAGAGAAACTACTCCTCCTGATTTCCATTTCATCCATAATTTTGGTTTCTCTCATCCTAGATCTACTCAACAATCTCTTGCTGGTCCATCCACTTTTGTTACCCATACACCCACTGTTCAAACCACACCATTCCATCAACCTCCTTCCATTTCACATCCTCCACTTGTAAACCACCCACTTTTCCCACAACCTCCTATCATGGCCACATGGTATGCTCCCCTAGTCCTTCCTTTACCTCTATTCAATCTACCATAGGAATATCATTTCAAAATACCATTATATGATGCCAGTGGTGCTACTGTTGCTTCACAACATGTGGATAAGATGAATGACTATTTTGATAGAAATGAGATTGATGATGAATCTGTCAAACTTAGGTTATTTGCTCAAACTATAAGGGGAGAAGCAAGAAAATGGTTCAAAGGCTTAACCTTTCATAGTATCAATGATCTTCAAGCCCTTCATCAATTATTCCTAAAAAAGTGGGAAGTTAAGAAAAACCCTCTCCAAATACTTTTAGACTACAACAATCTCAAAAGAAACACTGGGGAAAGTGTTCAAGCTTATTGCACTAGGTTCAATAGTGTTTATAATGCCCTGCCCCTAGACTTGAAACCTCCAAAAGGCTCAACCTTGAACAATTTTCCTGAAGGATTTGATCTTGAAATGGCTTATCAGCTTAGAGAAAAACACCCTCTAACTCTAGAAGATATGCAGAAAGGAGCCTTAGCTGTGGAAGTAAATCTGATGGAGAAAAGAGCTAGAATGAGGAATGAGAAGAAAGTATCATTTAGGGAGGAATATGCACCTTCCAAATCTAGCTCAAAGATGGAGAGAATGATGGAGGAGATGATTAAAAAGATGAGCATACTTGAGAGAGCACAAACTAGTCAAAACCAATCAGCTCCCCAAAACTGGAATCAAAATCAAAATCAGAATTTTAGGAGAAACCAACCTCAAAACAGACCAAGGGAGGATAATCAACACATTACACCTCCTTTTCATCAAAAATATGTAAGTGAGGTTGAAGAAACCATTTAATAAATAGAGGAAGATGGCATAAACATGTTGGGAGTAGACAATGATAATTTTGATGTTCATTACAATAGGAAACTAGGTCTATACACACCATATGATGATAAAAGAGCAGAGGATGAATACTACTATCAAGAGCTAGAAAATGTCATCATAGAAACCCCAAAAGAGTATGACCTTAGGATTAAAAAGAATCAGGAAACTCCCAAAACTAAAACCTCTGAAAATTCTACAAAAAACAGCCCTGTAAACAAAACCAAAGTTACAAAACAAAAAGACAAAATAGTGGCTATAAATTCTGATCAAAACAAAGATAAAGGCATTCAAATTAATGAAAAACAGAGTGCAGACCTTAGTAGTGCTAGCACCTCAGCTAGTGCTCCTATTCAAACAATTTTGACCAATGTAAATAGAGGAAATCAGCAAACAGATTTTGCTGATAAAGTGGTGATTAACAAGGCTGAAACTAACATTGTAAAAAATCAACTGCCTTTTAGTTTGGAACAAGAAATTTCCAAAATCAAAATCTTTGTGCCCCATACTGAATTAGTCACCCAAGATGTATATAGATCACAAATTTTGAAAGCTTTCAACATAGCAGAAAATAATGACAATGTCAATCTTAATGATGACCAACCAGAGCTCTTATTTGGTCCTAAGATTGAGGGAAGATACCAAGAAGGACCAGTTCCCCCATTTTATGTTAGTTTGAGGATTCATGATAAAATGTTACACAATGCTATGCATGACTCAGGGGCCTCTCACAACTTAATTCCCAAACCAGTAATGGAGAGCCTAGGCCTTGAAATTACTAGACTATACAAATATTTATACTCCTTTGACTCCAGCAGAGTGAAATGTTTAGGTTTGATCAAATACATTTGTATAAAATTATCTCAAATTCCAGCCAAGTGCTTAGTGATGGATATTATAGTGGCTGATGTACCCCCCAAATATGGTATGTTTTTATCAAGATCTTGGGGAGCTAAGTTACAAGGAAAAATGCAAATTGATATGACATATGCTACCATCCCTATTTTTAATCAAACTTGAAGACTTTATAGGGAGTCTCTTATGCAATAAATGGTTAGTAGCCAAGAGAGACCAGAAAAATCTCCTCTTTATTCTGTACATATAGGCCTTGACTCATTTATTCTTTTCAATCATGAAACCTTTAATGAGCAAGAAACCTTAACTGACTTAGTGGCCACTCCTCACTGTAACATAGTGGCAAACTTAGAAAAAGAGGAAAAAAAGACAAAAGAATCAAAATAGTTTGTTAAATTAGAAAATTACAGCAAAATAAACATAGGTCTAGAGCTGCAAGACAGTCATCCATTTGTCGTAAACTTTGAGAGTCAAGAGAAGAATCCTCAAATTAATGAAGAACATGAGGAACTAGAACAATTTCAACATAGTGCCAATTTTCAAGAACAATATAAAAGCACACTAGATGAAGAGGATAGTAGTCAAACTAGTGAATCTGAAACTAGTCCTCTTTGCAGTATGAACTTTGATGGGTCTTGCACTAAAAATTATGCAAGTGCAGGAGTGTGGCTTCACAATACAAACAAAAATCATGCTGAAGGGCACTCGTGTAAATTGAACTTTCAATGCACAAATAACATAGCAGAGTGCGAAGCCCTCCTTTCAGGCCTACACTTATTGAAGAAATTAGGGGCCAAAGGATAAAGGTTCATGGTGATTCTGAACTAATAATTAGGCAAGTGAATGAGGAATATAGTGCCAAACATCCCAGACTTAGAGTCTATATAAATGATGTCATGGACTTATTGAAAACATTTGATGAATTCCAACTTGTCTTTGTCTTAATAAATCAAAATATCCTTTCCAATGGTTTAGCTTTTGCTGCTAGAACATGTCTAACACCTTATGAAACCAAACAATGCACCACCCAAATTAAATTTAGACCAGTTGTCACAGAAAATGAGAAATACTGGCAAGTATTTGATGGAGATAAACAAATAGAAGCCTTCCTACAGTCCAGAAATGAATTTGAACTACAAAGTTTAGATTCAGATTATGAACAAGAGTATCCTATTGAATAAAATCCACTTGATGAAGAATTAAAGTCTCCACAGATTGTTGATATAAATCTGTTAGCTAATAAACTTGAAAATACCACAGATATTAGTGCATATTTAGAAAAAGAAGGCTTAGAAACTCTGCAATATAACACTCAAAGTTTTCCAAAAAGGACTCGTCCCATTAGAAGAATTGTTTGATTTCAATGATGTTGCCAAGAAACCAAAGCTGGAACCTGTTGAAACTGAAGTAGAAGAGTGTAACATAGGCAGTTAACAAGAACCAAAAATGATCAAACTGTCTAAAAAATTGCCAGCTCACATCAAACTGAAATACATTGAGCTTTTTAAGGAATTTTCTGATGTGCTTGCATGGAGTTATGAGGATCTAAAGTCCTATGACACAGAGATAATTCAACACAAGATACCCCTCAAAGAAAACCAAAAACATTTAAAAAAAATTGCGCAGAATAAACCCTGTTCAATTACCTTTGGTTGAGAAAGAAATCAAGAAAATGTATGAAGCTGTTATTATTGTCCCTATTAGATACTCAGAGTGGGTATCTAATCTTGTGTTAGTTAGAAAAAAGATAGGATAAATAAGGCTTTGTATTGATTTTAGGAACTTAAACAGAGCCTCATTGAAGGAAAACTACTCTTTACCCAAGATGGATCACATTTTACAAAAGGTAGTTGGTTCTAAAAGAATTTCTTTGCTAGATGGCTTCTCAGGTTATAACAAAATTTTAGTGCATCTTGATGATCAAATTAAAACAGCCTTTACCACACCTTGGGGTACTTTCATGTATGTGAAAATTCTCTTTAGTTTAATGAATGTTGGTGCCACATTTCAGATAGCCATGGATATTGCATTCTCAGAAGAGTTCGGCTTATTCATCATTATTTACCTTGATGATATCACTGTGTTTTCCAAAACACATGAAGAACACCTACAAAACTTGAGAAAATTCTTTGAGAAATGCAGAAGTTATGGTTTATCTTTAAATCCAAAGAAAACAATGTTTGGTCTCCAAGAAGGAAAACTATTTGGACACATCATATCAAAAGAAGGTATAAAGATAGACCCAAAGAGGATTGATGGTATATTGCAAATCAACCATCCTAGGAACATCAAGGAACTTCAATCTTTCATTGGGAAGATTAATTTCTTGAGAAGGTTCATACCCAATCTAAGTGAACTCCTTAGAAACATGAAAAACATGCTAAAAAGGGAACAAGGAGTTAAATGGACCTTAGAAGCAAAGAAATCATTTGAACTGGTAAAACAAGCATTAACCAAAACACCAGTTCTCATTAGTCCTGATTTTTTAGAAGATTTTTTCATTTTTTAATTTGCATCAGAACACACAGTGGTTGTTGTCCTATTACAAAAAAACTTAAAGGGACAAGAGCATCCAATTGCATTCTTTAGTAAGGCATTGAGAGGTGCACCTATGAAGTACAATATCATGGAAAAACAAGTCTTTACCTTAGTCAAAGCCTTAAAAGACTTCAGAATTTACATTTTACATTCCCACATAATTTCATTTGTGCCAAATTCAGTTGTGAAAGACATTTTAACACAAGATCCAGATGGAATAAGAGGAAAGTGGATTGTTGTGATACTTGAATATGATTTGGAAATCAATCCCACTATTAGCAATATTAATGGCTGATTCTAATTTTGAATCTCTTGATATAAACATGATAGATGCATTAGATGAACAGGAGGAGTTGTCAACTCCCATTATTGAAAATAATTTTCTGTTTTCATCTTGGTATACTGATATTTTTTATATTTTCCTCAATTTGAATACACCTCCTGGTTTGCCTGAAACAAAGGAAATATTTTTAAAGTTGAAAAATGTTAATTACTGCATTTTAGATAAATGTCTATATTGGAAAAATGCTAGTGGATTATTGCCTAAACTTTTGCCTGAGAATGATGCAAATAAGATCAGGCATGAGTTCCATGAAGGAGAATGTGGAGGTCACTTCTATTGGAAGAAAAATACCAATAAAATCCTTAGAGCTGGTTACTATTGGCCCACCCTCTTTCAAGATGTCCATAAAATCATTATTGCCTATCACAAATGCCAACTTTTTGAAGGTAAAACAAATTGCTTCCCTTACATTTGCATCCAATCATTGTTGAAGCTCCTTTTCAGTAATGGGGTCTAGACTTCATTGGGTAAATCCATCCACCCTCATCTTCCCAACATAAATGGATCCTCACTGCAACAGACTACTTTACCAAATGGATAGCAGCCATCCCTTCTAGGCAAGTCAATGACTATGTTATCATAAAATTCCTTGAAACTCATATCCTATCTAGATTTGGCTTTCCTAGAAAGATTATCACTGATAATTCTATTGCATTTGGATCCAAAAAGATGGTTGAAATCTGTCACAAATATCAAATTACATTGGGTCGTTCTACTGCTTATTACCCTCAAGGTAATGGATTAGAAGAATCCTCAAAAAAGAGTTTGGTGAATATAATCAAAAATTTTCTAGAAGACAATAAGAAATAATGGCACACAAATCTATTTCATGCACTATGGGTTGACAAATTAACACTTAAGAAATCAATTGGAATGTCACCCTACCAGCTAGTTTATGGAGCAGATGCAATTTTTCCAACTAGTCTAGGAATGCCAGTCATGAAGCTGATCCAAGAAGTACGATCTGAAGAAAATGACATGAGAAGAAGAATCAATCAGATTATACATCTTCAACAAACCAGAGAGGAAGTCTACAAAAAAACATTACATGAGCAAGAAAGCATCAAGAAGCTATTTGAAAAAAGGAAAAAGGCCGGTGATTTCAGCATTGGTGACAAAGTTTTAAAGTGGGATTCTGGGAGAGAAGATAAGGGAAAACATGGAAAATTTGATAATTTATGGCTTGGCCCTTATCTCATTCATTATACTGCTAGTAACAATTCTTATTTCTTGCAAGAATTGAATGCAACTGAACTTCTTGGAGGTCCTGTCAATGGCAGGATGCTCAAACATTATTTTTCTTAACCATATCAGTTTGAAAGCTTTTCTTTTATTTTTCCTCATTTTCAATATCATATCCATCATTACATTCAAAGTTATAATATGAAAAAATAGAAAAAACAACAGTAAAGAGAAAAGAGGGCAGAGTGAAAACAAGAAAGGTACAGCCCCATACTAAAAAGAGAAACAAAATATGAAAGTGTGCAAGCTCAAAAGCCAATCCTAATAAAACACACTTCTGGTTAGTCATACAGCCTAATCATGACTAATTAGTTTTTTCAATTTACTGCTGATAGGTTAGTGAATTAGATTAGCCAAACAACATAATCTTGGATTATCAGTAAGGTAGATTAGGATAGAAAAATGAAGGTTCAAACAAGCTCAAATCTGAACCTATGAATTTCAAAAGAAGAATGGCTCTAATTAGATTAAAACTTGAGCCAAAGAGAGAAAATAAATTGGTTTCAATGTGCTCAAAACTTGAACCAGGGAAGAAAAAGAAGGCAGCTCAAACAAAATCAAATCTAAAGTTGGAGAAAAATGAAGGATGTCCTTAAATTTTCAGATCTTAAGCCTTCACTGTTTTTTATTTTAATTTTCTGCAAAAAAAAATCTATGTGCAACTTATTTTTATGCCATAGATCAGCAACAAGTTAGACCATTCAATCCTGGCTTGGTTGCTTTTAAATTTTTGTTTTAGAATTTAAAGAATAAAATATGTCAGGCAGTCTAATCCTGACAGATAGTAGTTAGGTAGAGAATTTATGAACTCAACTGCTTAATCTGAGTTCATGGAGAAATAAGGGTAGACTTAGATTAGTTTTATGTTTCCAAAAGAATAAAATGTTGATGAAAAGAGTTTCCAATCCAAATTCACTCTGAAAGAAGATAAATTGTTAGGATTATTAGGATTGGGTAGGTATAAAGGTTGTTTTGATAGAATTCCATTGTTTCAGATCGCTGCAGAAATCATCAAATCAAAGAAGATCAAAAAAATAAAAGAAAGGTTGCTGCCCAATGGATAAGGCACTGGTTTACTAAAAAACTATAGATCAATAGCTGAAGTTCTTGACACATTCAAGAAGATGCCATCCCCATGTGGAGCCACTGTTAGCCACCTATTAAAATTTGTCATATCAAATGGTGGCTAAATCTCTTTTAGCCTTTAAGAAACAATTTCATGACCAAATTGTTAGTTCTTAAAGTCTTATGAAGATCTTCACTCTTTGTATTAATCTTCACTACTGTTCCCCTCTTTATCCTAAAGAACTTGCTGTTTTCCAAGAGAGAATTCCTTGAAAACCCCATTTTCCATCATTTTCACCCCTCCTTTCACTCATAAAACAACTCCATATTTCACCCTTTTTCTTTAATAAAACCCTTCCAAAAAATCCTTCATTTAACCTTCAAAATCATTCCAAATCCCCTTTTAAACCTTATTTTCCCCTCTAATTTGGTTTAAAACCCTCCATTCCCTCTATCGGGACCACTATTTTGACTTTAAAATATTGTTTTTAAGGCCTAAAATAGTATAAAGGAATTATAATATTATTAATCCCCCAAGGGATTAATTCCTCTGGCCCTTATTCTCATCTGACCTACAGCCTTGCAATCGGGCGCAAAAAGTCCAAAAATCCATCTCCAAACCCCGTCAAACCTTACTTTTCTTTGTTATTTCACAAACCCGACAATTCAATTTTTTGATGAATATCCACCATCGATTTGCAAGGATCAACGGTCATCATCGCCCTGATCTCTGCTCATTCACCTGCTTTTCCCTTTCATAACCTACCCCATCTTTGAATCCTGATCATTTGTTCATCTGATCAGACGATTGGGACTAAAACCCGACAATCCTTTCAACCCGTCCACTACGCGACAAAGTGCTGACGCAATCGTCGGCCCCACCATACTTTACCCCGCAGCTTCTAACCCCGTCATTTGCGATCCACACTGTCGGATCTGGGCCTTCTGATCTGACGGTCGCCAATACGTTTCGCAAAAGTTTTGCGCCCAAAGGTTAACATAGAAATATTTTTCAAAAAAAGCATTTTTGGGAAGGACAGCTATCATGCGATGAATTGTATCGTATTTCTTTTGTAAAAACCATTTACCCCCCAAAATATTTTGTGAAAACCATTAGCAATTTTCCACTTTACCACTAACCCTGCAATGTTTTCTCTAATTTGATCTTAGCTGTCGATCTCCGAAGATCGGACGACCCTAACTTGATCTTACCACCATTCACCTAACCGCCTCCCAATTGAACCCATCGATCAATCTTGACCGTTGGTCATTCTCATCCAATGGCCATGATTTAATCTCGTGCCCAAACCTTCCAAATAGTGCTAAAGCTATTCTTCATGGGTTTTTCTTCATTTTTCTTGTTTTTGTGCAGGTTATACAAGATTTTCCCATAGTTTAAAAAGAAATGAAAGGCCAGGGATGACAATCCCCCAGGACGCTATCCATGAAGAGAAGGGATCTGCGGGGTTCCGATTATGATTCCACCTTTGCCTCATGAGAATTGGAGATCTCATGAAACCTTCTGTGCACTTGAAACACAACAAAAACACAGTCAGAGTACATTTATTGAAGAATATCAGCATTGAAGACAGGAGATCAAAGCATAATCAGAAGATTAAAGGTTTTAAGTAGAGTTTAAATGGATTAAGGCAGAAAGCTTAGAAATCAAAGGCCTAATCCACAGATAAAGACAATATGAAGACCAGAAGACAAATATTAACGCTAATTAGGCCTAAAACACAGACTAAAGGTAAATTAACAATGTTTTAGGATAAAACAAGGAAATTTGTCAGTTTGAAAGCCTCCACTACCACATCAGAGGCTAATTAAATCCTCTCCAGCTACCAAAGAGCTGCTTGTAGCTTTCATAAATCAAAAGAAGGCATAGTTATTGCCTATTCAAAAGATATTTTTTCCTAAAGACAGCTAAACAGTTATGTCAAACAAAGAAACTTATTAAAACTATCAGCAAAGTTATTACAAAGATAAGAAAAAGCCTTGAAGTCAATCTTTTCATCCATTAAGCCTAAAAACTGAAAATAGAGTTATGAAATAGAATAATAGATAGAATGCATTTTTGCCTTATGCCTTGCATGGTTTTCAAGGCTAGGAATTGCATTAGGTGTAGAATTAATGATACTTGAACCCTAGAAACTCTTCCACCTCCTCATTTATTTATAAAATCTCCTTGAGGAGCACATTGTAAGAGGTTGGTCTCTGGATATCTGTTGCATGTAAATAGTTTTCTGAAGTTGTTGTAGCCCTGTTTGTAATTGAAGATACATAAGTTGAGATGAGAAGTTTGAAGTTGTAGAGACCCACTAGACTTGAATATTGTAACCGGTTTGAACATCAATAAAAAAGTTGATTTATGGGATCCTGGTCTATGTCAATGGTGATGTGTTTCTTACTGTAATCGTTATTTTTCTTTTTGTTTCCATTCTTTTCACTTTATCTGATAAAAAACAACAAATATAGATTAGGATTTACTCTTGAAGTACCCTAAATCTCACTGATAAGATTTATCTATATTTTTTCTGATGATTGTTTATTTGAAGATAATTCAATAGAGTGTGATCAGTCAAGGAATGTTGGTTAGCCCATGTTTTGCTGAGTGTAGCTTGAAATATTGTCTTTGAATGTTCTTAAGAAGTTTTCTAATTAAAGTTGAGCTAGAGAAGTTTATGGTTGGAATTTTCCTCTAGTTTATCTCCAACATTTTCTTTGAAGAGTTCCCTTAAGAGTATGTTGAAAGCAGGCTAGTTTAAAATTACTTACATGATCTTAGACTACTTTTTATGTTTATCATGAATTTGTTTCTTTGGAATATGCTAAAAGTAGGCTAATTTAAAAGTCTTTACTTGATCTTAAGCTATTCTATGTGTTTTAAATGTTTTCTCTTGAAAGTACATCAAAAGCAGGCTAGTTTAGAAGTACTTACCTGATCTTAGATTACTTTTATGTCTCTCCTTAAGTGCATTCCAAAAGCAGGATAGTTTCAAAGTACTTACTTGATCCTAGGCGGCTCTTTTTTTCTTCATCTATTTGATTTCCCTCACTTCATTTCTCATTGTTTCATTCCATAAAATCAACTTAAAGAGATCCTTTGACATAGATAACTTGCCACATGGACCACTCTTGAACCTTGTTGTTTCAATTAAATCCTCTTATGACTCCATAGACCAATGGATCGAAGCTGCTCCTTGCCTATCTAATTAGTTGATTCATTATTTCACCTACATACACCTTCACCCTTCATTTAGACTTCCTTCACCTTCATTATATATTTTCCCAACCAAAACAAAAAAATACCTTGTTCTTCATAACTACCCTAACATCATTCTAAAAGCCTTAAAGATCACATATTTAAACACACTTATAGAGAGATCCCTCTCTGGATTCAGGAGGGCTAGATCGTAGAATCCCAAAGTGGTTCATATGTAGGCTTTGCAGTTTGTATTTGCCAATATTGTAAATTACAGAGAAACTAACACCAGATATCCGTGAACTACCATATACACCTTGGTTAAAAAATGAATGATAAATCAATCAAGGACTTGACGTACGTGCAGGTAATCTCCCTGAATGTTGTGTCCGGTGTATCACGGGTATAAGGCGGTAGAATTGGCTTCCCACGGATAAAGAATAGCAACCTAGTGGGGTCTCAATTTATATACACGATGATATGGGGAGCACAAGTCCGTACTAGTGCTATCTAAAGCCAAAAGGCAAATGACAGCTACTAGGTTTAACAATGCCAGAACACGGCACTAGCCTAGACCTCTAGATATTTTGTTAATGTTTCAATGTTGCCTTAAGGTAAATTGAGTAAATTTTAGAGTTTATCTTAAATTATGTTTCAATTTTAGGCCTTACCAAATGTTGTATCTCGAAAATCCTCTAAATTCATACTACATGCCACAGTATATCACTTTGTTCGATGAAAGGCTAATTATGGGAAGGTTGAGAGCTTGCCAAACAATAAAAAAATGATCAAAAAACAACCACTACTATCTTTAATGCATTCTAATGAAACTAAAAACTTTCCCTTTAGAGTTATATAACACTAATAATGCAGAAAAGCTTTCAATTTTCACTAACTAATCAAAAGAAAAAGATTTTTTTTTGTATTTTTCAATGTTTTAGAGCAAAGTGCACCAAACGAAATGAAAAAATAATGAGAAAAACAATTTGAGAAATGATAGAAAAAGAGTAGAAACAAGAAATTTCACTCAATGAAAAACTCACAATCGAAACTCAAATTGATGGAAGAAATCCCTCAAATCGAAGAGGAATCCCCAAAGACTCATACAAATCGTGTGATGTAGGCTTGAAATGAGACAAAGTAAAACTCGAATGAAAAAGAGAGAAATCACTCAAATAACGCAATGATAAAATGAAAACCAACCAAATCAATGCAAGGAAGCAAAAACGAAGTTGATGGAACAAGAAAAAACCAAAAACTCCCACGGGAGGCTCAGCACATGATAGCACCTAGATGCCCTAGAGCTAGAATGTAAAACTGAAGGTAGAGGGAAAAAAACTAGAGGATAAAGGTCTAACATAGTCAACAAGGGCTTCAATACACTCAAACAATCAGAAAATAACACCAAAACCAAAAATCAGACTTAGAGGGCTAAAAAACAAGTAAACCCTAGCACCAAATAGGGTTGGCGTGATTTTTTGGTTGTATCATGCACCAAAATAGGGTTGGCGCGGGTACCTAACCAGCAACAAGCACCAGCTAGCGTGAATGTCAGGCTAAAAAGTGCGCCAATCGAGTTTACTTAGGACAAAAAAAAAAAAGAGCAAACAGAGAGTAGATCAGGTAAGGTGGGGTTGAAAAGAGGTTTTACACCAGAAGGAGAGAAACCAGAAGAGCAAATAAAGTAGAAAAAAACCAAAAGAAACCAAAAGAGATAATACAGATTCCAACCATATGTTCCCCAATGGAGTCGCCAGTTTATTAGAGAGGTAAATCCCCTCTGTGGACAGAGGCAATCCCTACTAGCCCAGATCAGGTCTAGCAATAATCAGTCATGCAGTGATGCAGGTCTCTAGTTACAAAACGACAAAAAATAACAAGTTGCCTACCTCAGGTCCTACGCAATGGTCGTCGAAGAAAGTATGATGCTTCCCTTCCTCCACTTTGGCAGATCACGATCCTTCCGATTAACATGTTTGAACACCTACACACATACGAATAAACACAACAATACACAACATAGAATCTAAATCTTGTAACCATACATCAGTCAGAGAGGATGTAATTCATTACATCAAAGATAAAGACACATGAATGAAACCATAATCAAAGTCTCTTATCATTAACATTAATAAAGGAAAGATAAAACCCAAAGCTCTGACACTGGATCTTCCTTTGGCGGGGCTGACAGGTAAGCACATCTCAATGAAGCTCGTCGAAAATGGGACAAAGCTCTCTCTCTTCGGTTCGGCTCTCAAAGGATATTTGGCGATAGTATATAGATTAAACTCTTGCTTCTATGACTACTACTAGCTTGCTAAGGGAAAATGGAAAGCTTATATATATGGTGGAAGGGGAGTTGGGATCCCTACAATTGTGGGATTGGCCCTATCCTCAAGGAAGCTTTCATGATAGGTGGAAAGCCACCTCCCATACATGGAGATCCAAAGCCAAACCTCCCAAATCATTTTAGAGACTCGTTCAGGATTTTGTTGGAATCAAACTTTTGCCATTTATTTTTAAAAAACAATCCTTATTAAGCTTGGCACGAGCAATACACTGGGACAGAGCACCAATTTGCGTGCCCTCTTTGGTGGATTTCACCCATTGGCGCGAGGGTTGAACTGGATGGTCGCGCCAAGGCCAAAAGGTCAGTTATTAGGGTTTTTTAGAGGAAACTTTCTTCAGAGGAATGATTGTCCTTGTCAAGGGGAATTCCATGAAAGTTGTTTTAGGTTATGTCACTGCTCACAGGTCACGGAAAAGGCCCTCCAATGTGCAGGATGGGGAATTGTAGGTACGGTGACAAATTACTGTGTAACAATAGTGAAGGTTACGATTAAGATAAGGTTAAGGTTAGGGTTAGGTTATAGTTAAGGTTAAGGTTAGGGTTAGGTTATAGTTAAGGTTAAGGTTAAGGTTAGGTTAAGGTAAAGTTTAAGGTTAAGGTTAAGGTGAAAGTCAAGGTTAAGCTTAGGTTAAGGTTAAGGTAAGGGTAAGGTTAAAGGTTAAGGCTAAGGTTAAGGTTAGGGTTAAGGTTAGGGGAAGGTTAAGGTTAACGTTAAGGGTAAAGTTAGGTTAGGGGAAGGTTAAGGTTAAGGTTAAGGGTAAAGTTAAGGTTAAGGTTAGGGTTGAGGTTAGGGGGAATTTAAATTTAAATTCAAGGTTAAGGTTAAGGTTAACCTAACCTTAACATTAACCTTATACTTAACCTTATCTTAACCCTACCTTAACAATAACCTTAACCTTGACCTTAACTACAACCTAACCCTAACCTTAACCAAACCCTTAACCCTTACCTTAACCTTCACCATAACCTAACCTTAACCTTGAGCTTAACCTTAACCTGACTAAACCTGTGACCAAATCCTTAACCTTAACCTTAACCTTAACCTCACTAAACCCTTAAGGTTAGGGTAAAGTTAAATTTAATCTTAGGGTAATGTTAAGATTAGGTTAAGGGTAAATTTAAGCTTAAGGTTAAGGTTATGGTTAAGGTTAGGTTAAGGGTAAAGTCAAGGTTAAGGTTAGTTTAAGGTTAAGTTTAAGTAAATTTTAAGGTTAACGTCAAGGGTAAAGTTAAGGTTAAGGTTAGGGTTAGGTTATAGTTAAGGTTAAGGTTAAAGTAAGGTGAAGCTAAGGTTAATTAAAGGTTATGGTTAGGGTAAGGTTAAGGTTAAGGTTAAGGTTAGGTTAGGTTAAGGGTAGGTTAAGTTGAATGTTAGGTTAACCTTAACCTTAGCCTTAGCTTGACTAAACATGTAATCTTAACCTTAACCTTAGCCTGACTAAACCAGTAACCTTAACCTTAAAATTAACCTAACCTTAACCTTAAATTTACCCTTAACCTAACCTTAACCATAGCCTTAACCTTAACCTTAACCTTAACCTAACCTTAACCTTAACTTTACACTTAACCTTAACCTAACCCTAACCTTGACCAAACCCTTAACCTTAACCTTAACCTGAATAAACCCTTAACCTGAACCTAAACCTTTACCCTAAAGTTACCCTAACCTTAACCTTAACCCTAACCTAACCTTAACGTTAACTTTACCTTAACCTTGAATTTACGCTTAACCTAACCTTAACCTTAACTTTACCCTTACCCTTAACCTTAACCTTAACCTTCCCATAACCATAACCATAACCTTTACCTTCACCTTCCCATCACCTTAACCTTAACCTTAACCATAACCTGACCTTAACCTTGACTTTACCCTTAACGTAACCTTAACATTAACCTTAACCTTAACCTTAACTTTACCCTTAACCTAACCTTAACCTGAACCTGAACCTAAACCTTATCTTAACCTTAACTTAACCTTAACTTTGACTTTAACCTTAACCTTAACCTTAACCTTATCTTAACCTTAACCTAACCTTACCCGTAACCTTAACCTTAACCTGAATAAACACTTAACCTTGACCTAACCGTAACCTTAACCTTACCTTAACCTAACTTTATCCTTAACCTTAACTTTACCCTTAATCTAATTTTAACCTTGACCTTAACTATAACCTAACCCTAACCTTGACCAAACCATTAACATTAACCTTAACCTGAACCTTTACCCTAACCTCGACCTTAACTTAACCTTGAATTTAATCTTAACCTAACCTTAACCTTGACCTTAACTATAACCTAGCCCTAACCTTGACCTTAACTTTAACTTTATCCTTAACCTTCACCTTAACATTAACTTTAGCCTTAACCTTAACCTTAAACCTTAACCTTACCCTAACCTTAACCTTAACCCTAACATTACCTTAACCTAACCTTAACCTTAACCTTACCCTAACCTTACCCTAACCATAACCTTAACTTTACCCATAACCTTAACCTTGCCCTTAACCTAACCTTAACCTTGACCTTGACCAAACCCTTAACCTAACCTTACCCTTAACCTTAACCTTACCCTTAACCTAACCTTAACCTTAAATTTAACTTTACCCTAACCTTAAGGGTTTAGTTAGGTAAAGGTTAAGGTTAAGAGTTTGGTCATGGGTTTAGTGAGGTTAAGGTTAAGGTTATGGTTAGGTTAATGTTATGGTTAAGGTTAAGGTTAGGTCAAGGTTAAGGTTAAGGTTACCCTTAACATTAAACTTATCTTTGACCTTAACAATAACCTAACCCTAACCTTTGCCAAACCCTTAACCTTAACCTTTACCCATAACCTAACCCTAATGTTGACCAAACCTTAACCTTAACCTTGAATTAACCTTAACCTTAACCTTAACCTTCCCATAACCTTAACCTTGACCTTAACTATAACCTAACCTTAACCTTGACCAAACCCTTAACATAACCTTAACCTTGACTTTACCCTTAACGTAACCTTAGCCTTGACCTTAACCTTAACCTTAACCTAACCTTAACTTTGACTTTAACTTAACCTAACCTTAACCTCTTAACCTTAACCATAACTTTACCCTTCACCTCAACCTTAACCAAACCCTTAACATTAACCTTAGCTTAACCTTAACCTTAACCTAACCTTAACCTTGACCTTAACCCTAACCTTAACCTTAACTTTACCCTTAAACTAATCTTAAACTTACCCTAACCTTAACCTTTATTTAACCTTAACCTCACCCTTAACCTTAAGGTTACCCTTAACCTAACCTTAAGGTTTTATTCAGGTTAAGGTTAAGGTTAAGGGTAAAGTTATGGTTAAGGGTAAGGTTACCCCTTGTTATCACCCTAGTAATTCTTAGGTTGTGGGATGAGGATTTTGTAGTTAAGAAAAGTAGGGGTAACCAAGAACCTCTTTTATAATTCAGGATCTAGCCTTCCTGAGTTTCAGAGAGGGATCTCTCCTAAAGATTTAACTTTGTTTTGTAATTGGATTTTAGGCTAGCTATGCGTGGACAATTTGGTTTGATTTTTTGAATGTTTGTGGGAATAAATGATGTTTCAAGGTAAACTAAAAAGGGATCTACCAGACCATTGGGATATGGAGTCAATTTTCTAGGCAAGCAGAGCTAGGAAATAAGGCTGAAAGAGAAAATTTACTAAGGGTAGGGTAGATGACCTTCAAAGGGTTTTGAATAGGATTTTTTTATGGAATGGGTGAAATCTGAACAAAAGGGCAATTAAGAATCCTTAAGTTACAAAAATGAATATTGAAGAAGGGGATCAAACAGGGACTAAGAGCATTTAAGAGTTCTATAGTATGGTTATCAAGCAGAAAACATAATAATGAACAACTCATAAAAAAAGAGAGATTTTTATCACTAATCTTGTTTAAATTCTCCTAGTTAATCATTAAAGATAGAACACATTAAAATGAATGTATGAAAACTTTTGAAAGATAAAACAATGAAATCAGGAAAATACTAGACTTATCTAGTCAGCACAAGAATCTTGAGTTATGATGTCTTTAATCTCAATTCCAGTCTATTGCTTTACTGATTTACTCACACAAACTTCAATATATCCAGAAAAATGACTATAGTAGTCTTGATAAATTTTATTCCACACTAAATAATTCGAAAGATGAAGTATTTATACAATTGAATTACTCAGAAAAAATATAAAGTTTGAGATATTATCTCAAGCAAAAATAGGAAATATTACATAAGAAGAGGGACAACAACAAAATAGTTTGCAAGCTGTCCTCTTCTACAAGAAAAATGGAACTATTTATCTTATTCAAATTGATTTTTTGATTAGCTAGAAGCGTTGCTGGAAATTGAGATATTATCTCATGGAAGATGACTTGTAGAATACTCCTCCTTTTCACCTTCTATTCTGATACTCTTTATCTCTGCTTTTCACTGTTTCACTGATGTAATTGAAAAATAACCAGCAGTAACAATTTTCTTTTACTGATACACTTTGACATCTGATACACTTTGACCCTGCTTTTTTCACCATAAAGTAACAGTAGAATATGACTTTTTAATGTGATTTTCTTGCCATTTACTTGTCAAATTCACATCAGATTTGTGAATTCTTTCCACTTTTCAGTAGTGGGGATATTCATATTCTTCAATTTTATATAGCTTTCATCAACTTCTGTGTACCTAGAAAAATTTGGCTTTACTATGAACATGTTTAATTTCATTCTCCAGCAAGAATAAGTTCTCAAAATATTGAAGTAATACTTTTCCACTTGGAGACCTTTGAGGCAAAGGTTTGTTAGCCTGCTCTTTAGCATGGACTCTAATCTTCTGGTCATAGTCCTTCTGTGGCATTAAATTTTCATTCAATGCATGGATATCTGGTAAACCTGCTTGTGAAAATATTGTGTATTTGGTCTCAAATCTAGTGATAGCCAATTTCATATCTTTGCACCTGTCGTCCAAATTATTCATCACGTTTATCTTATTCAGGACCTTTTTAATTTGAAGGATGGCCTCTGTCCTGTTAGTAATTTTCAATTCTTCTAATTCCTCCCTGTTTTTACTATTCAAAAATGATATGAGTTGAATTGCTTGTGGTGGTTTGTTGTCAAGTTCCTTCTTTGTTTTGTCAACTTCTGCTAAGGTAGCTTATATCAGATCTTTTTGCTCATATATTATCTGAATAGAAGCCCATTGTGAGTGAATGCCTTCAGTGATTTTTTCCCACAAATGATTTTTGATGTAGGCAACCTGCTCAGTGATATTTACCTACTGTTGAAGGATTTTAACTTGTTCCTGTAATATGTTGGCCCTTTGTTCATTTCCTTTGGAAGTGATTAAGGGATCTTTGTTGGATGTTTCCAAATTTTTGATGGTTCCTTTTAAACTGATTATCTCTTTATCTTTTATGGACATGTCTTCCATAGCCTTGACTATGGTAGTTGTTTCCCTTGTTGTATTTACCTGTGATGTTGATGAAGAAGTGGCAGAGATGTCTTTAGAGGTAATTGACACTGCAATTTCCAACACTCCTTTTGGTGCCAAATATTCTGCCAATGTTGAGGGGATAGCTGTGCTTACAGTTGGAATAACTATAGGAACTTGCTGAAATTTTTTCAAATTTTCATTTTCTTCCATCAAAATTTATATTTGGTTTTCCATTTCCTTTATTTGGGATGTAATATTTAGAAACAATTGATTCAATTCATCATTTTTAGTTTTTTGTTGAAGGATCTCCTTTGCCTGGGGATTTTCACTTTGAGGCAATTTGAGTTGCCTCCTTAGAGCAGCTATGTGTTCAATTTTTTTGTTTGATTAAAGCCTTTGCAACCTCAATGTTATATGGATCAGCTCCTGCTTCAATCATCAAGTCTTCCAATGATTTGATTCTAAATCCATTAGCATGAAATGATGCTTTGTCCAATTTCATTTGATTTTGTAGATTTTTCACTGTCTTCTGAAGTTTAACAGAGCTCATTGTTTTGTTGACTATCTTCGAATACAACATATCTGTATTACTTCTGTGAAAGTCTATTTGATCTAATTCATGAATATCATCTGCATCTACCTCCAAATCTGTCTTTGAATAATCTTCTACTGACTTTGGATCAGCCACTGTAGGCTTCAAAAATGACATTACCAATTTGTTAGAAGAATAATCAAAAGTAGAGAGAAGTATATCTTTATTTCCAAGTTTCTCTTTGAGGAACTTGGAATAGAATTCATTTTTTATTTCTTCATTCTTCTCCATAATTTTCCTAAAATTGATCTGAATGTCTGATTCTCTATTATCAGTTGCCTTTGAGGAAGAAGGAATTTCTACATTAGTTTGTTTCTCAACCATCACTGTATCTTTATCTTATGTCTCAAATTGGCTCTTTTGAAGTTCTCTAATTGTTTCAGTTACTATCTTTGTTGCCTCATCATCAGTTTCATGACCATTATTATCATCAATTTCCATTTCTTTATCCTTATCTTCAGTAGCTAATTTTGTTGTATTGCTATAGGAGGTTTTAAATTTCTTGCCTGTGATGGTTTCTACAATATAATTGACCTCTTATCCGCTTCTTTTGTGAGATACCTCTGCATTATTCACTTGTGTTTCCTATGTATTAACATTCTACATTACCTATGCATCACTATCAATAAAATTATTTGGCTCGCATTCATTCTGACTGGAAAATTTCTAAATTTGTGGCTTTGACTCATGTAGGAAAGGAGTCAACTTGCACTTTAACCTGATAGTGCTCAAAATAACCTGAGGGTCATAAATCCACATGAAGCTTTCCTGGAACTTGTAATATTTTAATTTGACAGTTATTTCTTTCATAGCTTCCCTGTTGTTAACTATAAATGCTCTAATCTGATTCTTGAGTTTGAATTGGGTTTTATTCCTAGAGGCCATGAAATTTATTGCATCAGCATTTAAGATTTGCCTTAAATATTCTAAGGCAAAGATTCTTGTAGTTACAAACCTTGGTAGTTTGTATGGAGCCAAGAGTGCACCATAAACTCTAAACTCTGTGTGATTCCTGTATAAGTACCAATCCATTGTTTTACAGTTCTCAGACAACTGTAAAATCCTATTTGTCTCTTCATTTATTCTTGGAGTTTCAACTTTATTCAACAATTTCATAGCTGGTATTATGAACAGGTCATTAAAATATGTGTAGTATACTGACTGCTATATTTTCTTAAAAGAGATGTCTAGAATATTACTGAAAGTAATTTCCCTTCTACATCCATTTTCTAAAATTCAATAGTGAATTTTTCTTCTTGATAGTACAAGAAAAAGATGTAGTAGATATGATGTATATCTAAATACCCCCTCCTCTGGTAATTTTTTCAATTGGTAGTGCATGTTCTCAGAAATAATCTTAGCAAAATTGAAGATTATGGATGGAGGCTAGCCAGGAGTCAATGTGGATAGAAAACCCAAGATAGAAGCATCAGTAAATTCATCATTATCGTATCCCAGTATGAATGATAGCATGGAGACAATTTTTCTTGTATTTTCAGGGAAATCAAATGTATCATAAGGTGCATTTACTTTTGGGACATCAACATGATTTGGCCAAAAGGTCTGAAAGATATTGAACCTGGTAGGAAAATATAAATCCAGGTAAACCTGGGTCAAATCCTCTATTGACAGTGAAACTGAATTTGGATCATGGTTCATTTGCAACATGGAATTAATGGACTCAACATTGATGTAGAACATGACTTCCCTATCTTTATTAACAATACACCTCTAATCTGGGAGGTAATACAACTTACACAGTCTGAAAAAATCTGGAGCTGAATGAGTAAGAGGAACAACATATTTTGGCAGATTGGAATCCCAAATAGGCACATCATTTTTACCTTTCTCTACAAACTTCCAAAAACACCAATTGTGGACATCTAGCAGGTTGAATTCAACTGAAGAATCAAATATTTTATAATCAAGATCAAGCAATGGGCTACTTTCTTGAGAAGTTATAGGAACTTGAACAGGTCTGACTACTTCAGTTGTCTCAACTGTAAGTGCAAGAGTGGGTTTATTGAGTTTGGATGGTTCAGCCTGTGGTAAATTGTTTGAGACATTTTTCTGGGATTTTGGACCTCCAGACTTGGGAGTGACTTGTTTCTTAGTCATTTTGGATGAACAGAGCAAGTTTAAACAATTTGCTAAGTTCTTTCTTAGAAATAAGAGGAAATTGAAGGACTTTTCGGGCAAAATTTAGACTCTGAGTAGGGTTCTAGATGATAAAAAGAGTTTCTTATGCACAGAGGATTGTTTATATCAATTTCGGCAGTGAAAATGATCTAGGAATGGCTAAAAACCTGCTAAAATGGAAAATGTGGATTCTAGAGAAATTTTGATAGGGTTTCCCCTGTATTTTGGAGATTTTTGGTATTCCTCAGAAGGGAAATTTGGCTTTCTTTGGTAAATGGCAGTTTGATTAACTTAATTTCCTTTGAAACTGAAGATTTTATGGATTATTTTTGACGAAAAAATACCTATAAATGGTATAATTGCAGTCGATGAAGTTACTGGTCTGCAACAATCTTCAATTATGTTGAATTTGACTGGCAGAGGTCGTGGAAATTATCTGGGAGCGAATTTCAGATGAAATGGTGGTTCTAATGGCAAAATGGTTCATAAGTAATTTCAAAAATGGTTAAAGGAGGCTCTGCAAAGGGTTATTAGTGGTTTGTATGCGCCAATATGTGAAATGTTATAAAAATAGTGAAGTTTTATGGCATTAAACCTTAAGCCCAATCACATTTCAATTACATTTATTGGAGGAATGGCGAGAGCGGTTTTGATTTGGGATCGAGCGGTTTTCACGCAGCTATGAGGTGGTAAGATGAATTTCACTTTTTACATGCGGTCGAATAGAAAACTGACACGTTGGCAAGGGGTGGTATGGGAAAACAACTTATATCACGTAATTTTTTGGAAAAATTGGCCGATTATTTTCATTGCGCGATATGTGATCGGCGTCATCCGATTAGACTTTGATAAGCAAACGGTCAGGATTAAAATAAAAGTTGTGGGGAAAGTGCAGTGGGACCAAGGCTTTGAATGATGGCCATATATCTAATGAGTGAAAGATCTACGGTGGTCACTTAACATGATGGGCTGTGGTGGGGACAGGGACTGAAGCTATCGGGTTAACTGTGGATCGTTGGATTTGCAAAGGATGATTGGATGGTTGCAGTTCTATGTGATAGGGAATGAGAAGGGGTTGGGGATTATTCATTGCGCTTGATGGTTATCGTTGGATTAATGGGATATTGGAGATCGGATGGTTGATATTGAATCCGATAGGGTGAAGGGATTTGTTAAAATTTATGTATAAACAGATTTATACATAGAATAAAATGGTCGGGAAGGGTGTATAAGGGATTTTAAACCAAGGTTAATAATGGTAGTAAAGGGATATGTGTCAGGGAATATGTATATGGCTATAGTTTTAACCTTGGGTTAAGGGGGTTGGGAAAGGGAAATATAAATGAAGGGATGGGTTTTAGTATGAAGTTTAGTTTAAACAAAACTTCGGTATTTTTTGTTTTAAACACATATAAAGTATGTTTAAAGATTTTTTTGAATATTTTTATTATAGATTTAATTAAATCAAGTTGATTTAACAACCATAGAGGGCGGGATATTTATATAATGATATATTTAGCCAAAGGGGGTATAATGTGGGTTTTGTTTACACATGTGGGGATAATTAACTTTGGTTAAAGTTATATTAATGGGTTTTTAGGGTTATTTTATAAAATGGAATTATATAATATAGGAAAAGGTTATTCTATAGGGAGTTATTAAATAAGTTGAAGTTAATATGACAAGGGAAAAAGGAAACTCAAAATACATTAATATAACTAAGAAAGTGAAGATTGAAAGCAAATTTGCATTATAATAACTTCATCACTTAAACTTAGGATAAAATGTGATTTTGAGGGTTTTATGCTTTCAAATGATGTGGGAATTTAATCAAATGAGGATTAGAGTATCTTTTAAGTAAAAATGAGGTTTTTACTTATGATTTTCAGGGAAATGAATACATGAATGGAAAATGATATGATTTTAGGGATTAATATAGACATTTAACACTTTCAAATGATCAACCATAGAGCCTTGGGTCTGGTCCCAACAGAAGTCAAGGAAATGCCTTGAGCCTTTCTGACTAATAGTTTTAGAATGATAAATGGCCATGGGGAAGGGAAGTTAGTTATTTGCAGCCCTGGTGAATAATATTTACATTGATGCTTGTAACCTTCTTCTATCTACCCAAATTAAGATGCTAACATTTTTTCTTCCATTTTTGATTAGGTGCATTTGAACTAGCAACATTTACAACATTTATTCTTTCTGAAAGCAATAAAACTATCTAATTCTACACTTATTTCATCCAGGAATCCAGATTAAACTATTGGATTCAATTATTCTCTACCTAACTGCTGAACTGTCATGATTAAACTATATGACAATTCTTTATTCTCTATCTAAAACATTTGAAATTGAAAAATGACGAGTCAAGATCAAATTGTTCAACTCATCACAGATTATGGAATTTACTGATACTCTTCCATAATCAACTGCAAAAGGGTAAAATTAAGGGCATTTAGTCTTGCACACTTTCATGTTTTATTCATTCTTTTCTTTTGGGGTCTATTATTTTATCTAAGTCCTTTGATTGTTCTTTTAGGAATTTTTACCCTCTTTTTGATTTTTGATTTTATTTTATTTTTTTCTTAATTTTTTTTTTTTTACAAAATATGTGAATACAACTTGCAGAAGGAAAAGTATGTACAAATTTACAAGATTACCATAAGTCAAGTCAAAATTATGAATCCTATATTTATAGGTCACTAACATCGGCTTCACTTGGAGATGAAATTTCCTTGTGAAATGTCAAGAACTCTAAGATCAGTAGCCTTATCCATTGTCCTTGGTGATCCTATGATTGTCTTCGGTTTTTCTGCAAAAATTCATATTTACGACATCTTATATTGAAAAGCTTAGGGCCTTCTCTTCAGGCTTCAAATTTGTAGATAAAATATCCAATCCAATCTACACGCTTGCAATGAATATTTACAATGATAAAGTAAATAAATCTAACTTTAACCTTACCCTAACCTTACCCTAACCTTAACCTTAACATTAACCTAACCTTAACTTAACGTTAACCTTAACCTTATCCTAACCATAACCTTAACCTTACCTTTTACCCTTAACCTTAACTTTACCCTTAACCTAACCTTACCCTTAACCTTACTAAACCCGTAGCTTAAGGTTAAGGTTAAGGGTTTGGTCAAGGTTAGGGTTATGGTTAAGGTTAATGGGTTAAGGTTAGGTTAAGGTAAAGTCAAGGTTAAGGTTAAGGTGAAGGTTAAGGGTAAGGTTAAGGTTAATGTTAAGGTTAAGGATAGTTAAGGTTAAGATTAGGTTAAGGGAAAAGTTAAGGTTAAAGTCAATGTTAAGGGTTTGGTTGAGGTTATGGTTAGGTTATAGGTAAGGTCAAGGTCAAGGTTAAGGTTAGGTTAAGGTTAAGTTTAAGGTTACGGGTTTAGTCAGGTTAACGTTAAGGTTAAGGTTAAGGTTAAGATTAAGTTTAAGGTTAAGGTTAAGGTCAAGGTGAAGGTTAAGGTTAAGGTTAAGGTTATAGTTATGGGAAGGTTAGATAAAGGTTAAGGTTATGGGAAGATTAAGGTTAAATTTAGGTTAAGGTAATGTTACGTTTAAGGTTAAGGTCAAGGTTAAGGTTAAGGTTAGGTTAAGGTTAAGGGTAAAGTTGAGGTTAAGGTTAATGTTAAGGGTAAAGTTAAGATTAGGTTAAGGTTAGGTTAAGGTTAAGGGTTTGGGAATGTTAAGGTTAAGGTTAAGGTTAAGATAAGGTTAATGCTAAGGTTTAGGTTAAGCTAAGGGTAAGTTCAAGGTTAAGGCTAAGGTTAAGGTTCAGTTTAAGGTTAAGGTTTAATGGTTTGGTTAAGGTTAAGGTTAAGGGTAAGGTTAAGGTTAAGCTAAAGGTAAGGTTAGGCTATAGTGAAGTTCAAGGGTAAAGTTAAGGTTAAGGATAAGGTTAATCTTAAGGTTACAGGTTTAGTCAGGTTAAGGTTAAGGTTTATGGTGAAGATTAAGGTTATGGGTCTTAACCTTAACCTTCACTATAACCTACCCTTAACATTAATCTTTACCTAACCTTAACCATAACCTTAGCCATAACCTTAACCTTAACCTTCACCTTAACTATAACCTTAACCTTAACCTTAACCTTAACCAAACCTTAATCTTAACCTTCCCATAACCATAACCTTAACCATGACTTTACCCTTAACCTAACCTTTACCTAACCTCAACCTTGACCTTGACCGAACCTTAACCTAAACCTTAACTTAACCTCAACCTCAACCTTAACCTTCCCATAACCTTAACCTTAACCTTAAATATAACCTAACCTTAACATTGACCTAACTATAACCTAACCGTAACCTTGACCAAACCCTTAACATTAACCTTAACCTTAACTAAAACCTAACCCTAACCTAACCTTAACCTTATCTTAACCTTAACCTTAACCACAACTTTACCCTTAACCTAACCTTAGAATTAACCTTAAAATTAACCTTATCTTAACCTTAACCTAACCTTAACCTTGAATTTACCCTTAACGTAACCTTAACCTTAACCTTAACCTTACCCTTAACCTTATATTAACCTTAACCTTAACCTTGTCCTTAACCTTAACCTTAACCTTATCCTTAACCTTAACCTTAACTATAACCAAACCCTAACCTTGACCAAAACCGTAAACTTAACCTTAACTATAACCAAACCCTAACCTTGACCAAAACCTTAAACTTAACCTTAGCCTGAACCTTAACCTGAACCTTTACCCTCACCTTAACCTTAACCTTAACCTTGACTTTAACCTTAACCTAACCTTAACCTTGACCTTAACTATAACTTAACGCTAACCTTAACCTTAAATTTAACTTTACCCTTAACCTTCACCTTAACCTTAACTTTACCCTTAACCTTAACCTTAACCTGACTAAACCCGTAACCTTAACCTTACCTGAACCTAACTTTAACCTTAACCTTGCCCTAACCTTAACCTTAACTATAACCTAACCTTAAATTTTAAGTTAACTATAACCTTAACCTAACCTTAACCTTAACCTTAACTTTACTAAAGCCATAACCCTTAACCTTAACATTAACCTAACCTAACCTTAACCTAACCATAACCTTAACCTTAACCTTAACCTAACCCTAACCTTGACCAAACCCTTCACCTTGACTTTAACCTTAATCGTAACCTTAACCTTAACATGACTAAACCCATAACCTTAACCTTAACCTTGACCTTAACTATAACCTAACACTAACCTTGACCTTAAATTTACCCTTAATCTTGACCTTAAGCTTAACTTTAACCTTGACCTTGACCTTAACCTAACCTTAACCTTAACCTAAACCTACACCTTAACCTAACCTTAACCTTAACCTTAACCTGACTATAACCTTACCCTTAAACTTAACCTAACCTTAACCTTAACCTTACCCTAACCTTATCCTAACCATAACCTTAACTTTACCCTTCACCTAACCTTAACCTTAGCCTAATCTTCACCTTAACCTATCTTTAACCTAAATTTAACTTTAACTTTCCCCTAACCTTAACCCTAACCTTAACCTTAACCTTAACCAAACCCTTAACCTTAACTATAACCTTAACCTTAATTTTAACCTTACTCTTAACCTTCACTTGAACCTTAACCTTAACGTTAACCTTAACCTATACCTTAACCTGACCAAACCTTAACCTTAACCTTAACTTTAACCTTAACCTAACCTTAACCTTAACTATAACCTAACCCTAACCTTAAGTTTAAGGTTAAGATTAAGGTTAGGTTAAGGATATAGTTAACCTTCACTATAACCTACCCTTAACATTAACCTTTACCTAACCTTAACCTTAACCTTAACCTTGACCTCAACTATAACCTTAACCTTAACCTTGACCTTGCCATAACCATAACCTTAACTTTAACCTTAACCTAACCTTATCCTTGACTTTACCTTAACCTAACCTTAACCCCTTAACCTTAACCTTAACCTTATCCTTAACCTTAACATGAATAAACCCGTAACCTTAACCTTGAACCCCTTAACCTTAACCTTAACCTTATCCTTAACCTTAACATGAATAAACCCGTAACCTTAACCTTGACCTTGACCTTGACTATAACTTAACCCTAACCTTGAGAAAACCTTAACCTTAACCTTAACTATGACCTAACCCTAACCTTAATCTTAACCTTAACCTTATCTTAAAATTAACTATAACTTAACCCTTAGCTTGACAAAACCTTAACGTTAACCTTAACTTTACCCTTAACTTAACCTTAACCTTAACCTTAACCTTAGTTAGGGTTACGTTAAAGTTAAGGTTAAGGTTAGGTTAAGGTTTAATCAGGTTAACCTTAACCTTAACCTAACCTTAACCTTTACCTTAACCAAACTCTTAACCTAAACTTAACCTTAACCTAATCCTAACCAATGTTAAGGTTAAGGTTAAGGGTAAAGTTAAGGTTAAGGTTAAGGTTTGGTCAAGGTTTAGGTTAGGTTATTGTTAAGGTCAAGAAAAGGTTAAGGTTAGGTTAAGGTTAAGGTTAAGTTAAGGTTAAGGTTAAGGGTTTCTTCAAGTTTAGGGTTAGGTTATAGTAAAGGTAAAGTTTAAGGTTAAGGTTAGGTTAATGGTAAAGTTAAAGTTAAGGTTAAGGTTTGGCAAGGTTAAGGTTAAGGGAAGGTTAAGGTTAAAGTTAAGTTAATGTTAGGTTAAGGTTAAGGGTTTGGTTATGGGAAGGTTACGGTTAAGGGTAAAGTTAAGGTTAAGGTTATGGTTATGGGAAGGTTACGGTTAAGGTTAAGGTTAGGTTAAGTTTAAGGTTAAGGTTAAGGTTAGGTTAAGGCAAGAACGTCGTCTGATTACCAGCCAATGATGAAAAATGTTAACAGACGTGAGAGAAACCACCAATAATGACAATGGTTCTCAAGGTACAAGAGGTACAATCCATGGAATGTGAATAGTGATCTGGCATCGAACACCCGCAGAATCATTCGATCAAAGGCTAATAATGAAAACCTTGCATCAAATGCGAAGAACCTGCCATTGAGGCATGCAGGCTCTAAGGTACCTGAAGGGAGTCTATAGATCAAATTCTTGGATAATGAGCCGAAGTCGACAGGAATTGACCTTGATTGAAGGTGGGCCATAATGTTTCCCACATCATCAACATGAGACAGAGGAACATGATATTTGTGAATCAAGAGCAATAGAGAATCAGAGGGAGGTTGAAAACTGCAGAGGCCAACTTCTCTTGAACATATCGGCCAACTTCTCTTGAACATATCGGAAACCAATGATGAAATCCCTCAAATCAAAGAATAATCTCGAAAGAGACACAAACAAGCCGTGTGATCTAGGCTTGGAGCAACACAAACTGAAACTGAAGGAAAGAGAGGACAATCACTCAATAAACGCAATGAATCAATTAGATTCAGCAAGATGAATGCAAAGAAGCAAGAACAAAGTTGACCAAGAAAGCAAAGACCCAAAAATCCCACGGGAGGCTTAGCACACTAAAGCACCTAGAAGCCCTAGGGTTAAAATGAAAAACTAATAGAAAAGGGAAAAAAACCAGAGGAAAAGGGCTAAAAACAGTAAAAAATGACTTCAAAGCACTCAAACAATTAGGAAAAACAAACCAGGACCAAAACTCAAGCTCAGAAAGTCCAAAACTAGGCAAACCCTAAAACCTACCAGGATGGTGTGTCTGTCTAGCTATAATATGTGCCAAAAAGGGGATGGCATGGGTGCCTAACTAGCAAATCTCACCCATTAGCATGACTGTCAGGCGGGAAATCACGCCAAGAAGGTTTACTCAGATAAAAATGAAAAATGAACAAACAAAGAGAGGTTTGATCTTCAGGGGGCTGAATAGGGATTTAAGACTCAACAAAGATAATCAGAAAAGAAATCGATGCCATCAAAGACCAGGAAGATGACCTAAAGGAAACAATACAAACTCACACTGATCCCCAATGGAGTCACCAAATTTTTGGAGAGGTAAATCCCCTCTGCGGACAGAGGCGATCCCACTAGCCCAAGAGTGGGTCTAGCAACAAACAAAACATGCTACAATATTGATTCCTAGTTATAAAATAAAAAGCTACGATAGATAGCCTACCTCAAGTCCTACGCTGCTATTGTCGAAGAAGAAGTGTTGCTTCCCGTTCCTAGCTCGACATATCAAAATCCTTTTGCTCACCGCGTTTGGACACCTGTACACATGCAGAGAAAAAATGACAACATACAACGTAATAATTCAAACATGTAACTATCAATCAGTTGGAAAAGATTGAACCAAATTGCATTACAAAGATAAGCAATACAACAGTGGAAGTAATAACGTATTCAAGCATATATTAAAATACGAAAGAAAGATTACAAATGAGTTCTGACATCGCATTCTTCCTTCAGCAGGGCTTCCAGTAGAGCATCTCTCACAAAGCTTGTTGGGAATTTAGACAAGGTTGTCTCTCTTATAGGGTTCTCCTTAGCTTTGCTCTTAATAGTCGCTCAGCTATAGTTTTCTTCCCAAATGTTTAGCTCTATTTCCACTAGGTTGTAGATATAGAGGGCAAGCTTTTATAAAGGGAGAAGGAGAGGTTAGAATCCCTATAATCATGGGGGAGATTCCTATCTCTTAGGAAGGTTCCATCAGAGGCAGAAAACCACTTCCTAAACAAGGAGATCTGGAGCCAAACAGCCCAACCTATTTTTGATGATTCATTCTGAAGTTGTTAGAATCAAACTTCTGCCTTCAATTTGTTAAAAAACGTTCCAAAATAGGTTGGTGCGGGTGCAACATAGGGACAGAGAACTAGCTGGTGCGCCCATTAGTGTATATTTTCCCCATTGGCGCGAGGGATGAAATGGCTACTCGCGCCAGTGCCAAAACATGGTTTTTTGGGGCCTTTCTGAGGAAATGTTCTTAAGGAGAATTCTTTCCCTTATGCAGAAGGATGCCATCAAGGTGTTTTTAGGACATTTTACTATTCACAAGTCACGGGAATAGTCCTCCAATGTACGGGACGAGGGATTGCAGGGACGGTGACAAAATGTTGTGTAACATATGCCTCCTAAAGCATGAGGTCCGAGAGAGAGGGAGGGGTGAAATTATTTATAAGAATGAATTCAACTGAAAACACTGCCATCAGAAGACCTGCGAGTACAAATACAATTGATATCTCTGTTACATGATATGTGGTATGGGCACAACAATCCATAATAGAGTACAAAAATAATGAGATCCAAGGTATGGACACAACCATCTAAAAAATAAGGATCAAAAGGTAGACTCAGGCATGGTAACAGCCATCCAATCAAAAGAGTCATGTAATAAGTCATAATAATCCACAAAGAACCCGCAACCTGGATTTCATCAGAAAAAATCCAGAGTCTTGCACTCCATCTCAACCTGAACAAAGTACAAGTTCGAGCATGCGAATATGTAATCTGAAGTCAAACATGCAAGAACATCATCTGATTACCAGCTGTTACACCATTTTTTGGTCATCTAACCTATTATCATTAGATGGACCCAAGTACACCATGTAAGACCAATTTTACCCTAAGTAAAATTTCTTTCACTATGTGAAATAACTTAGTAAAACACCTTTATTAAGTTGTTTATGGTCTAAACATGAAACCCCAAAAGGAAATAATAAACAAATCTATATTTGTTTATATTTCCTTAAGGAATAATTAGTTAAACATCAATTTAATTATTATTCTTGGTCATATTTAACCCAAAACAAGGAAATCAATTAAATAAATCCTTATTTATTTGATTATTTCCAACGAATAAGTTATTTAATCCTTATTTAAATAATATTCTTTGTTAAATTTGACTAAATCATTTATAAATTATTAAATAAATAATTATTTATTTAATTATATTTCCACTATTTCCTTAAAAGAATAAATAAATCATTTATTTATTTATTATTTATAAATAAAGGAATTGACCCAAGTCAAAAATCCTTTCCCCTCCAACAAATATAATAAAATATTCCTAAAGGTGGTTCTAGAATTTGGTTAATAATATTTTATTCATGCACCAAGTTCTAGACCGCCCTAATATTTTGTTATAAATAGAAGGGTTTTCCCATTCATTTGTCACCTTTCATTGCATTAGATCACTCTGGATCTATACTCTTGGTCTGACTTTGAGCCATTATCATTGTCACATTCTCCATTATTTGCTTTGTGAGCTCCCTTTGAGTTCTATGTTTGTCTGGGTTTTCTACACCAACAAGAGAGAGAAATTTTAGATCTGAAATGTTGAGGACTTTCAAGAACCTATCCCATCGAGGAGAATTGGAAACACCTTTCTTGTTTTCCTCTCAGGTGCCCCTTTAATATAAAAATTCTTTCAAACATATTGTTCTTGTCTTATCTATTGGATGCATGGAGCAACATTTTATTTTTACTGCTTAATGTCTTTTTATGCATAGATCTGGATTTGTGCAGCTTTATTTGGATCAACTAACTGCAGATTTGAATATATTGGCAACCATAATTGATGTTAGGGCTATTTTTTATGCGTAGCTAAAGTGGTCTTTTTCTGACAAAATATTCATACTAACAATTGGCGACTCCACACGGGTTTTCTTTTGCGACTGCTATCGTTTTATCTATTCTTGCATATCCAACTATTTCAGACCCTAGGGTTTCTCTTCAATTTTTTATTTTCCCTATTTTTACGGTGTTTTTCACCTCTAAAACCCTAAAACATTAAAATTTTTAACTTCCGCATGTTTCTGGCCCTATTGCGTAGGTGACAGACATTAGCCGCGGCTGAGACGACAACTTTTTCTGAAATCTGCCGTCGAGAGACCCGGATCTGCAGGTCGCACTTATCGGCCCAAAACCTACGACTTGGACTGGAGGACACACTTTTCTACCTAAGAACTATGACCTGGACTGAAAACACGTCAAAACCTGTGACTTGCACTTTTTTCTGCACTTTTCCAGCAATTTTTCTGGGTTTGTCTGAAGCTTCTATCAGGGTTTTCCATCCTCTGTCTCCGCCTATTTAGACCTTTTTTTGTCTGTTTTACTCAAATAAGTGGGAATCTCGACCCCTAGGGCTTTAGTACCATCCACTTTTTATGGAAGAGTTTTCGCTGTTTCAGACGTATGAATTTTCATAGTTTCAGCCTTCTTCTTTTTAGATCTGATACCTCATTTTCAGATCCCTCTAGATCAGCTCTTCTCCCTTTCAAATCACCTCATATAGTTTTGTTTGGGTTTACCTCTAGGGTCACCTCTTTTCCCCTTCTACCTTTAGCTTATTTTCCCCTTTGTTGCAGCAACCTTGCCTCTACCTCCTTGTTGTTTTATGCACCTCTTTTCAGCAGATTTCTCCTTTAGATCCCTGTCCCTCTCAACCTTAGATCTGTTGGCCTCTTTTTAGTGTGTTTTGATTAGATTTTTTTCCCTCTTTTAGACTAGTTTTGAGAGACCTGCCTTCTTGGGTTAGATCAATGCATTGTTAGTTGTTAATTTTCTATTATTTTAGTCTTATTTACTGTTCTTTGCAGATTTATTTTCAGTTACGCAACACACTTTTTCTTTTACTCTCAAAATGCCTGGGTTTAAAAACTAAAATTAACACACGCCACACATTGACCCTAAGTGAAGAAGAACCTGGTTAACACCGCCTAGAAAAGACTTTAAAATCAATTGACACTGCACCTCTCTTCCCTTGTTTTGAAATTGACCTCACTTGATTTTTCACCTCCCTGCCTTTGTCGGTTTTTCTTCTTACCGTCATCATTGTGCCTCCAAGGCGTTTATCCTGGATACTTCTTGGCCTTCACCCTCAGTTTCTGGTTGGTCAAATTACTCCTTCCCATCGTCGTCGAGTTAGTCCTCCCCAAGTCCACACTCTGACTCTTCTTCTGATTCTTCGGGTTCTCCCCCTCCTTCTGTTTCTCCCCCTATTACCTTCACCATGTCTAGTTCAGGACCTAGTGCTAGCGGCAACCCTGGTCCTACTGTTGGGTCTGTTTCTAGTAGAACCACCATGGGAACTGCCTCGACTATCCCTTTGCTGCCTTATATGGCTAGTCTTAGTCTCCCCAATTTCAATCATTTGATCAACGATCCTATTCGCCACGATGTTAGTTGGCCTACTATGCCAACCAAGCTCCCCTCCAAGATTCCCAAGTTTGAAGGCCTTGCTAGTGAAGATCCCTCCAACCATATCTGATCTTTCCACATGTGGTGTTCATCCAATTCCATTACTAATGATTCCATCCGTCTTCGATTGTTCCAACGCACGCTTACCGGCGAAGCTTCTAAATGGTATGTTGATCAGACCGCCTCTTCCCATACCCCATTTGCAACCATTTCCCAAGCCTTCTTATCTTATTTCCAGCTCCCTCTCCGATACGACACTGGTACAGAACTCTTGACTTCTTTCTGTCAATCCTCTTCGACCCGCCTTTCCGCTCATGTCCAGGAATGGTGGAGAAGAAGGAGCTTATGTTGAGCCCCCATATTTGAAGATCGGGTCTATATGGACTAGTTCCTTCACTCTCTCTTACCTGCCATCGGCAAAGATGTCGCATCCCAGTTCCCTCAAACCGAAGAAGCTGCCCTCCAAATAGCCTTGAAATACGACCTCATCTATGCTCAATCTGGTTATGTTTATACCGTCCTTCCTGACCTCCCCAAACCTAGTGGTGCTAAAACCCTGAGGGCATCTCACTTTGCTGACGGTATCATTGGAACTCTTTCACATGCCTACGCTCAACCTCCTATGGGCTGTGGTTTCCCTCTGGGAGGGGCCAACACCTCCAACACTTTTCCCCCTCCAAGTAGCATGTATCCAGGATACGGCATGCCTCCTCCTTTTTTCCAACCTCCTACTTACTCAATGTTGCCCATCCTAACCCTAATCCTTACCCACAGCCTGGTGTCCTAGCTCCTCCATCATTTGGACCTCCAACTCCCTTGCCTTCTCAACCCCCACAACAGCAACTACTATCCCCTCCAAGGAAAATATTTGCACAGTAGGGCGCGACTAATCTTCCTTCTTCTCAAAGAAAGAGGAAAGGCAATCAAAATCAATCTGCCTCTGGTAATCGTGGATCTAATCCTCCAAGTATTGATTCTAACACTGATAACTAGCCACAGGGCTCTTAGCCCAAGCTGGACATGCCTCTTTGCACCAATAAGCCATGTTCGTGTTGCGGTGCTTATGGTCATTACACTCACAATTGTCTCCTATTACCATAGATGCGGCAGATGTGGGAGTCTCAGGCTACATTGCGGGGACAACATTCCTCCCCTACTGTTCCTCCCAATGTGGCTACTTCTCAACCTGTCGTGTTTACCGATCCTTTCCCTCAACATGGATTCATGGCTACTCAACCACCTCATGCCTCGGTAACCACTCAACCTTCCCCTTCTGGTTCCTCTGATTACCAGATTCTCATGATGACTTCTGACCAACCTCTCACTGTCGACCTTAACCTTCAAACTCGGTCTCATCAATACCCCATGCCTCCTGCTTCGTCTATCCCCGAGTCACCTTATTTAGGTCCTACAGAGCCTCTTTCAACACCAAATGGTCCTTTTCAGATCCCTCAACCCAAAATATAGGTCCCTATAAAGGTTCCTAAGGGCCCATTATGCCTAAATGCTGCTTTTGGTCAAGCTGCTCATTCGTATAGCGTAGTAGATGATTTGGTGCAGTCTCCTGCCGCCATTTCAACACTGGAACTCCTCCAGTCGTGTCCTTCTCAAAGGAAGGCTCTACTATATGCCATGGGCACTGTAGATCCTGCTGATGACCAATTGATTGTTTTTGACACCTGTCCGTCAGATCATCCTCCCCTTCCTGCTTCCGTCGCATTCCAAATCCCAGTCAAAATCCAAAATGCTAATGTGTCTTGATGTATTATTGATGAGGGGGCATCTACATGTGTGATGTCTGCTTTGGTTTGGAAACAACTCGGATCTCCTGAACTGGCCCCTTCAATAATCACCCTTCATGCGTGGGATGACCATGCCTCCCAGCCCACTGGCCTATTCCGTAACTATCCTATCACCCTTGCCAGCAAGACTGTTTGTGTTGACATTGAAGTCATCGATGCTTCTTTGGACTATAACATTCTTTTTGGGTGTAGCTACACCTATGCCATGTCTGTTGTCCCATCTGTGGTCCACCGCAATATTTTTTTCCCTCACAATGGAAAGATAGTCACCATTGACCAGTTGACATATCATGAGCCTAAATCTCAGACCTCCCCTGAGTTGACCATCTCTTATGTAGCCAATAAGAAAACTGTCGATTCTTTGACTAGTGTTTCCCCCGGCGTCTACAAAGACTCCTCTTTTCTTGGAACCTTCCTTGGTCTCCCTCCTCCTCCTGTCTCTGATCCCAGCTTAGCGAATGTTTGCATGATGCAATCGTCTCAGGTTTACCTTAAGCAGTCCGCTTCGGCTAGTCAGCAACCTCAACCTCACCCGCCACAACCTGATCCTAGCCCTTTGCCTCAGCTGGTCGAACCTCTTCCTTCTGGACCTTCTCATCCAGCTAGTACACCTAAGCCTCTATACCCTCCCGGGTCAGTCCCCCCAGGTCTCAAAAATCTAGGAGCTGCCCCTCATGTCCATTATCCCGTCGGTCAGATACCTTTCCTTGCTCCCCATCCTGGAGTCCATTTGGTTCCCATCATGGAAACCCTTTCCCCCCTTAATTTGACCCTGGGACTACCTATATGGTATCTTCAACCTCCAACCGAAACCCCACCAGGTCACCCCAAACCATACCTTTCTTTGAAACCGGTTCAACCAATTCCCTTAGCTTCTTTCGTCGCTACAGTGCCTCCAGCACCTCAACAAGACCATCCTCATGCTATGAAAGCTGCTTGAAAGAAAGGAAAAGCTCGCAAGGGGGCATCCAAAGACAAGGCCAACCTGCCTGACCCTACCCCTCCTCCACCCGCTAAGCCTTGTGCCTTGTGTGATGGTGTTGGTCATGCCACCCATACTTGTCCCAAGTTGCCCCGTATCAAACCCATGGTTAAAGTCATGTTCCCTGAATCTACGGTCCCTGAATCCTCTATTTCTTCCTCGTCTGCAGCCAAGAACCCAAAGACTCTTCGCACCAACAAACCCTGTGATCTATGTGGTTTCCAGGGCAATTATTCTCACCATTTTCCTCACCTCACGCATTACCAAGCCTCTTTAGAGGTCATTCGCGAGTACGAGGTTGAACAAAATCAATCCGCTTCTCCCATCCTCGCGCAGTATGCGTCAGGCCAACTCGAGGATCCCCCTGCTACCATTAACATTCCTCCCCCTGATGTTGAGATGTCGGAAACTACTGCCCCCCTCCTATACCTATCATCATCCATGCGACCCTCAAAGTACATTCCCTCTGAATCCACTCCGTCTGTTTTGCTTGATTCCCCTTCAGCAACATTCTTGGGCTCCACATCCTTTGACCATATTTTTACTTGTTCTTCTGTCATCCCCCATGACGATCCGTATGTGAGCCTTTCTTCCCATGCTGATGATTTAGGTAGCTCTACAGCGTCATGTGGTTCCTCGACCTTTTCCTTCCCACCCATAACCAGGATGATACCATCCGTATCTATGATGTCCTCCGCAGCATGAGCTCCAGCTATTCCTCCCATAGCCCCCATACATCACCCTCTAGTCGGTCTATGAGTCATAGTAATCCTACCCAGACTAATCCCTCCCATAGTTGTCATTTGATGTCTACCCTACACTCACGCTACCCTCATTATTCTCCGTCCTCCCTTTTCTTGTCTTGTGAAACTATTTCACTGGACCTCTCGTCCACACATTATTTTGGCTATGCTGACGGGGCAAGTCGCTATTCTCGGAATCTAGCCTTGGTAGCTTGGGCCATCATTACCCTCTTGCATACCCTCGTTCTTTATAATTGGGTCTGCATTGGTAATGCCACCAATAATCAGGTAGAATATGATGCAGTATGTGGCCTCTTAGCCGATTCCCTCTCTCATCGCATCCTCCATCTGCACATTCATTTAGATTCTCTGCTTCTTGTCTTACAACTCAATGGTGTCTATCGTGTGCATAACCCTATCCTATTTAAACAATATTTACAAGTGAATCTTTTGATATGTGAATTTAGATTCATTACTTTCAGCCATGTACCTAGAAGTCAAAATCACTACATAGATAGCATTGCAAACCATGTTCTAGACTGGCATTTATCACACACAAGACAATAACATTTCAAATCATCAACACAATGCATAAGCATAATATATATCATATAACATTTTTTTAGAGTCCATCTACTCTAAAACATATGACATGCCCATAGCATGTTACAAAAAACAAAACTCAAAAACTGGGGGGCACCACTTGCCCCTTCATACACACTGGGGGGCACCACCTGCCCTAAATCTAATCACTCTCTAGAGGATCCCGAGACAATGGCTCTGCTCCTGCAGCTCGTAGATCATGCACAGTCTAACCAGCCATCGCCATGTGCTACATGATACCGTGCCATTCCGAGGGTAGCCCAATACATAGCTCTATGTACTAGTCGTCTAAGTCTTACCAACCCCGCTCTGAAACACCGGTCAGCAGCCCCCCACATCTACGACAAATGTCCTTCAGAAGAGCGGTCATATCCTCATTTTGTGCCATTCTCAATCCACTAGCACCTATAGTTCGTGCTACTGCAGGTCGTCCCATATATCTGGCCGGTTTCACTGGAGCTATATCTTAATACCAAAAGAATAAGGATCAGTTCCATAAATACTATTCACAAACTTTAACATGCATGTAACAGATTAGTTACTTTTCACTTACCATCAGGCCCCCATACTCGACCAGGTGGAAGCGGCAAGTCCGAATCTCCCCAATAACTCATCCCACTATAGGGATAGTCGTCTATGTACAATGGCATATGATCCCAATGGGCAAAGAACTCCAGTCGGAACACCCGTCCGACTGCCCCTCCTCCTCCTCCGCACAGTAGTCACCCCCACCGACGCATCCTAGGTTCTCTCAGACCCCCATCGGGTAGCTGGACACGAGGTCACAAGGTCGGAATCTTCTCAAAAAAGAAGGAGCACAATACAGTACCATAAGCACAATCATGGTTCACTTGCCGCTTGCAAAGTGATAGTTTTTGTTTCAACGACACCAACATCATCTGGGACCACCCATAGTAGGTCCCACTCAACACACTTTCTACAATCATCATCTGCCCTCCAGTGATGTGATGGAGCGCCTGGCTGCCCAGGATCCGCAACACTGATGCCACCACTACACGATTCTCCAACCTCTCTAGATCCCCAATCGATATCCAATTCCCTTTGACTCGGACACCTGCTCAACAATGTCGCTCTATGAACTCCATGATGTTATGCCCTCGCGGTAACACTGGCTGTGTATTTCCCACCATCCCTGTTGGTGGGAGACCAGTCAGGAAATACAGATCCTGGACTGTCAGCTCAATCCTGTGCCCCTGCACTATAAATACGTCATGATATGGATCCCAATAACTGACAATCCGAGCCAACAAAGGCTCCCTATCTCTCATCAGAGGGTTCTCCACAAATTTCAGAACCCCAAACCTGGCCAATGCACGACGGACACCCTGATCCGCTTGGATTTCTGACCGTAATGTACCCAGGTCTCTCTCTCTCTCCACTTGATCTGTATATCCACCATATCTGCACAAAACCATCATATTTGTCGGTCTACAGATAGGAAAAACTACATTCAATTACACAAAACCTGAATCTCAGCCCACAACAGCACTAAAATCACCTACATTTGCCACGTCGCACTTTTTGGAAAATCCTGGGATAGGTCACACTTTTCAGGCCCAAACTTGCTTCCCAGGTCACAGTTTTTTCCCCAAATAGTGTGACCCGAATGTGAATATGATGGAGGGCTTGTTCCTAAGATTTGGGACACTAACCTGAAATTTCAATCCATTAAAAATAAAGAGTAGGATTAGGCCTCTTACCTGCAACTGATGGATCTCGATTCCAACGGTCGATTTGTCCGCTATGATCGCCGCAAGATTTAGGGCCTTCTCTCCTCTCCACATTCACCACAGCTCCACAACCAAATGAATGTATTTGGAGGGAAAATGCCTTATTAGAAGAGAAACCCCTGATTTTTCTTCCGCCTGCTGCGACCAAACCGTAGCCCCATTTGACACACCGTTTGCACCGTTGGAAGGCTCTCACTAAGCACTCAAATGGGTATCTATTAGTTTTTCATGATTTGATACCTCACCAGGACACATTTTCTCCATGGAGGGTCCATTCACCTCTCGTTCAAATCGGATTTCCTCACTTACAACACTTGTATTTTGGGCACCACTTTGCCTCCATACTTGCTCTTGTTTGTGTTGATTTTCTTCATGAGTTACCCTCTTGTACTCATGTTTTATGGTCCCCCATTGGACCTTTAATATGTGGTAGCACCATTGCGTTGCCCTTGTTTAGAGCATCCGAGTTGAGTCATCATTCCATTCATGGAGTCTATCCCGAGTCTCTTTGTACCCTGCTATAGTCCTCCATCCTTCAATGCCTAGTCCCTCTCTTGTGTCGCACATGATGGCATCCAGTTCCATTGTCCCCTATCCCTCCTAATATTGTGTCAGTCACTACCAAGTCATCCATGCCCTTTATGCTCTAACAAAGGAAGTCGTCCATCCGCTACTCAGTATCCCCCATTTCATCATCATCATTAGTGTTATTTTGTTAGTCGCTCTACTATTCTCTCTCGTGCCTTAGTTGAGGATCCCTTATTGCATCCCCTACGGCGGACCTCCTTCTGTCGACATCAGCTCATTCACTCCAGAAGACAGGTCTAGAGGGCGGTGTATCTTGGTTCCAGCTTCTCCATTCGTTTGGTGCCTCAGATCAGGCAAAGGGATTTCTCATTACCCTTTTACTTGATTGTTTCTCCACTCCAGCTCCTTTCAGCATGATTTAGATCTGTATACTTGATGGTCTAGTGATCCAATAGCAGCTATTGGTGATTCTCGGGTGTGTGTGAGATGTCTCAACCCTCATGAGGGGGTGGCCCTGCAGGTAACCCCCCACATGCACGGATGACCTCTTCATTGTAGCCTTTGATGCAGCTCCATATATTTGATGATCCTGGCCTTAGCTGCTTGCAGCACCTCTTTGATTTTCATGTATCAGTCAGATTTTTCGAGCCCTTCCCCATTTATAGGGGGAATTTGGGTTGTATTTATATCTCATGTACTCAGATATTATTGTATAAGTCCTGGCTGTTATCCCATGCATAGAATGTATGTGAGATTCCTCATTATATCTTTTATATGGCTCATGTTAATGCCAGCATGTACTTTATAGTTCGGTCCCTTGTTTACTGGACACACTATTCTTTTGTACTTTGTCTCAGTGGGCATAGTTATGCCTCCCCCGCCGCCTTTAGCATAGGTACCATCTCATAAACTAGAGACTTGTTGCACCTGTAAGTCTCGTCTCCTCAGGGTCTACTCCTTTAGCACATTAGAATACCTTACATTTCTCTCTCTGACTTCCCTCTTGATGTCCGGTGATTGAGTTCTTACAACGTACTTCGGTCATATGATTTGCTCCTAACACTCGTACGCTGGAGGGAAATCTGTTACACCATTTTTTGGTCATCTAACCTATTATCATTAGATGAACCCAAGTACACCATGTAAGACCAATTTTACCCTAAGTAAAATTGCTTTCACTATGTGAAATAACTTAGTAAAACACCTTTATTAAGTTGTTTATGGTCTAAACAGGAAACCCCAAAAGGAAATAATAAACAAATCTATATTTTTTTATATTTCTTCAAGGAATAATTAGTTAAACATCAATTTAATTATTATTCCTGGTCATATTTAACCCAAAACAAGGAAATCAATTAAATAAATCCTTATTTATTTGATTATTTCCTACGAATAAGTTATTTAATCCTTATTTAAATAATATTCTTTGTTAAATTTGACTAAATAATTTATAAATAATTAAATAAATAATTATTTATTTAATTATATTTCCACCATTTCCTTAAAATAATAAATAAATCATTTATTTATTTATTATTTATAAATAAAGGAATTGACCGAAGTCAAAAATCCTTTCCCCTCCAACAAATATAATAAAATATTCCTAAAAGGTGGTTCTAGAATTTGGTTAATAATATTTTATTCATGCACCAAGTTCTAGACCGCCCTAATATTCTGTTATAAATAGAAGGGTTTTCCCATTCATTTTTCACCTTTCATTTTGCATTAGATCACTCTGGATCTATCCTCTTGGTCTGACTTTGAGCCATTATCATTGTCATGTTCTCTATTATTTGCTTTGTGAGCTCCCTTTGAGTTCTATGTTTGTATGCGTTTTCTACACCAACAAGAGAGAGAAATTTTAGATCTGAAATGCTGAGGACTTTCAAGAATCCATCCCATTGTGGAGAATTGGAAACACCTTTCTTGTTTTCCTCTCAGGTGCCCCTTTAATATAAAAATTATTTCAAACATATTGTTCTTGTCTTATCTATTGGATGCATGGAGCAACATTTCATTTTTACTTCTTAATGTCTTTTTATGCATAGATCTAGATTTGTGCAACTTTATTTGGATCAAATAACTACATATTTGAAGATATTTGCAGCCATAATTGATGTTAGGGCTATTTTTTATGCATAGCTAAAGTGGTCTTTTTCCAACAAAATATTCATACTAACACCAGCCAATGATGAAAACCGTTAACAGACGCGAGAGAAACTACCAATAATGACAATGGTTCTCAAGGTACAAGAGGTAAAATCCACGGAATGTGAACAATGATTTGGCTTCAAACACCCACAAAATCATCCAATTGAAGGCCAATAATGAAAACCTTGTGTCAAATGCGAAGAACCTACCATTGAGGAATTCAGGCTCTAAGGTACCTGAAGGGAGTCTCTAGATCAAATTCCTGGATAATGAGCTGAAGTTGACAGGAATTTACCTTGATCAAAGGTGGGCCATAATGTTTCCCACATCATCGACATGAGACAAAGGAACATGATATTTGTGACTCAAGACCAACAGAGAATTAGAGGGAGGTTGAAAACTACAAAGGCCAACTTCTCTTGAACTTATCGGCAAAACGACATTGGATTTGGCAGTATTTGACATCAAGGGATCTGAGGTCATGGTGATGTGGTAAAGAGTAGATGAGCGGTCAAAAGAGATTACCCAAACCCATGAAGGCAAGCAGATAACGAGATGAGATGTCCCCAACCTGACATGAATGCAGAAAAGTGCCATGTTCAAGAGTGACATATTGTCGATACGACTATGATTTTGGTTCCATTTTACCCCACCATTTCTGGAGAGTACCCCAATTATTTTTTAAAACAAGCTTGAAGGGATAGCATGTGCTTGCGATGTAAGTTTTTCCTTCAGACAAATCCAACCTAGTACATTTTGCAAGCCCTAGGAAGGAGGAACTCGAGTAATGCCATTACGACGAAGTCTGATGTCATCAGTGTTTAATGAGTCTGACAAAGGAAGAAATCAATGTCTTTTCATGTTTAGAGAGTTTGAAAAGAAGACGAAAAATAAAACTCCAGTAGTCCCTTTTCATAAATAGTTCCTCAGATCCAAAAAGGTAGAAAATTGTGTCTGAGAAAACCTTGTAGTCACAATAGGTTAGGGTATTCCCTTTTCATAAATAATCTATCCCAGCCCAAAAAAAGGGGTAAATGTATACTGGGTAGATATCGTTTCACAGCCAATTTAACAAGTTCAAAATGACAAGCGACTCGACAATATTTTCAACTTTTAAGAGAGTCAGAAAAGAGCTGAAAGGTGACTCCTCCTAGAGGAACAAGTGGTATAAAGGGTAGCTAGTGGTTTCGGTAATGGTGGAACTTCTCAGAACAAATAAAGGTCAAGAGGCTGGCTAACAAGACCACTCACTGCAGCAGTTCCTCAGGAATGGGTGAAACAACCAAGTGAAGGCATATGTTTGGCCAAGCAAATAGGGATGATGGAATGAGAAAACCAAGGTTCATCTAGCAAAAACAGGCTGATAAAATGGCAATCACAAGAGGTAAAACAGGAATGGTTTCATTTTTACACTAGCTTTAAATCAGGAAACTCTTGCTTGAAGTTGGTTTCATTTTTACATAAGCTTGAAACAAAGATAAACTATGCTTGAAACTGGTTTCATTTTTTCACAAGCTTGAAATGGAGATAAAATATGCTTGAAAACTGGGCATGCCCCTATCATGGTGACTCAATTCGAGGTACTTTTTATTTTTTCAATATATTAGAGCAAGTGCACTAAATGATATGAAAAATAAATCAAAACACAAATTTGAGAATGGTGAAGCGAGAGCTGAAACAAAACAATTTCACTCAACTGAAAACAAGCACAACAAGACTCAAACCAATGACGAAATCCCTCAAATCGAAGAAGAATCTCGAAAGAGACCCAAACAAGTCATGTGATCTAGGCTTGGAGCAACACAAAGTGAAACTAAATGAAAGAGAGGACAATCACTGAAGCACCTAGAAGCCCTAGGGTTAAAATGAAAAAGTGACAGAAAATGGAAAAAAGCTAGAGGACAAGGGCTAAACACAGTAAAAAATGACTTCAAAGCACTCAAATAATTAGAACAAACAAACCAGGACCAAAACTAAAGCTCAGAAATTCCAAAACCAGGAAAACCCTAAAACCTACCAGGATGGCGTGTCTGTCTGGCTATAATATGCAACAACCAGGGGATGGCACGGGTGCCTAAGTAGCAACTCGCACCCGTTGGCATGACTGTTAGGCAGTAAATTGCGCGAAGAAGGTTTAATCAGATAAAAAGGAAAAATGAACAAACAGATAGAGGTTTTCTCTCTAGGGGGCTGATCAGGGGTTTAAGACTCAGCAAAGATAATCATAAAAGCAAGCTAACCCTGCAAATACCATGAATACGACCTAATGGATGAATGAAAAACTCACACTGATCCCCAGTGGAGTCACCAAATTATTGGAGAGTTAAATACCCTCTGCAGACAAAGGTGATCCCACTATCCCAAGAGTGGGTCTAGAAACAAAAAAAACATGCTATGATATCGATTCCTAGTAACAAAATAAAAAGCTATGATAGATAGCCTACCTCAATTCCTACGCTACTGTTGTTGAAGAAGAAGTGTTGCTTCCCATTCATAGCTCGAAAGATCACAATCCTTTCGCTCACCGCATCCAAACACCTGTACACATGCAAAGAAAAAACAACGACATACAACGTAATAATTCAAACATGTAACTATCAATCAGTCAAAAAATATTGAACCGAATTGCATTACACAGATAAGCAATACAACAGTGGAACCAATAATGTAGTCGAGCATATATTAAAATACGAAAGAAAGATTACAACCAAGTTCCAAAGTCCCATTCTTCCTTCGGCAGGGCTTCCAGCGGAGTGTGTCTCATAAAGCTTGTTGGGAATTTAGACAAGGCTCTCTCTCTTATGGGGTTCTCCTTAGCTCGGCTCTCAATAGTCGCTCAGCTATAGTTTTCTTCCCAAGTGTTCAGCTCTATTTCCTCTAGGTTGCAGATAGAGAGGGCAGGATTTTATAGATGGAGAAGGAGAAGTTAGGCTCCCTATAATCATGGGGGAGAGTCCTATCTCTTAGGAAGGTTCCATGAGAGGTGAAAAACCACTTCCTAAATAAGGAGATCCAGAGCCAAACAACCCAATCTCTTTTTGATGATTCATTTTGAAGTTGTTAGAATCAAACTTCCGCCTCCAATTTGTTTAAAAACATTCCAAAATAGGTTGGCGCGGGTGCAACTCAGGGAAAGAGCAGCAGCTGGCATGCCCACTAGTGTATATTTTCCCCATTGGCACAAGGGATGAACTGGCTACTCACGCTAGTGCCAAAACATGTGTTTTTAGGGCTTTTCTAAGGAAATGTTCTCAAGGATAATTCTTTCCCTTATGCAAAAGGATGCCATCAAGGTGTTTTCAGGACATTTTACTGTTCATAGGTCATGGGAATAGTCCTCTAATGTATGGGATGAGGGATTGCAGGGACGGTGAAAAAATGCTCTGTAATAGATGCCCCATAAAGGATGAGGTCTGAGAGAAAGGGAGGGGTGAAATGCTTTATGAGAACGTGTTCAACTGAAAACACTGTCATCGGAAGATCTGCGAGTACAAATACAACCGATATATCTATTACATGATATGTGGTATGGGCGCATCCATCCATAATAGCGTACAGAAATAATGAGATCCAATGTATGGATGCAACCATCCAGAAAAATAAGGATCAACAAGTAGACTCAGGCATGGTCGCAGGCATCCAATTAAAAGAGTCATGTAATAAATCATAATAATCCATAAAGAACCCGCAGCCTGGATTTCATCAGACAAAATCTAGGGTCTTGCACTCCATCTCGACCTGAAAAAAGTACAAGTTCGAGCATGTGAATATGTAAGCTAAAGTCCAACATGAAAGAACATTGTATGATTACCAGCCAATGATGAAAACTATTAACAGACGCGAGAGAAACCACCAATAATGACAATGGTTCTCAAGGTACAAGAGGTACAATCCATGGAATGTGAATAGTGATCTGGCATCAAACACCCACAGAATCATCCAATCAAAGGCCAATAATGAAAACCTTGTGTGACATGTGAAGAACCTGCCATTGAGGCATGCAGGATCTAAGGTACCTGAAGGGAGTCTCTAGATCAAATTCCTGGATAATGAGCCGAAATAGATAGGAATTGACCTTGATCGAAGGTGGGCCATAATTTTTCTCACATCATCGACATGAGACAGAGGAACGTGATATTTTTGAATCAAGACTAACATAGAATTAGAGGGAGGTTGAAAACTGCAGAGGCCAACTTCTCTTGAACATATCGGTGGCACGACACTGGATTTGGTAGTATTTGACATCAAGGGATCTAAGGTCATGGTGACGTGGCAAAGAGTAGATGAGCGGTCAAAAGAGATTACCCAAACCCACGAAGCCAAGCAGATAACGATATGAGATGTCCCCAACCCGACACGAATGTAGACAAGTTCCATGTTCAAGAGTGACATGTTGTCAATACGACTATGATTTTGGTTCCATTTCCCCCCACCATTTCTAGCGAGTACCCCAATTATTTTTGAAAACAAGCTTGAAGGGGATAGCATGTGCTTGCAATGTAAGTTTGGCCTTTGGACAAATCCAACCTAGTACATTTTGTGAGCCCTAGGAAGGAGGAAATCGAGTAACATCATTACGACGGAGTCCAATGTAATTAGTGTTTAATGAGTTTGACAAAGGAAGAATTCAGCGCCTTTTCATGTTTAGAGACTTTTAAAAGAAGGCGAAAAATAAAACTCCAGCAGTCCCTTTTTGTAAATAGTTCCTCAGATCCGAAAAGGTAGAAAACTGTGTCTGAGAAAACATCCTAGTTGCAATAGGCTAGGGTATTCCTTTTTCGTAAATAATCTATCCTAGCCCAAAAAAAGGGGTAAACGTATACTAGGTAGATATCGTTTCACAACCAATTTAACGAGTTCAAAACAACAAGCGACTCGACAATATTTTCAATTTTTAAGAGAGTCAGAAAATAGCTGAAAGATGACTCCTCTTGGAGGAACGAGTGGTATAAAGGGTATCTACTGGTTCCGGTAATGGTGGAACTGCTCAGAACAAATAAAGTTCAAGAGGCTGGCTAACAAGACCACTCATTGCAGCGGTTCCTTAGGAATGTGCGAAACAACCAAGTGAAGGCATATGATCAGCCAAGAAAATAGGGATGATGTAATGAGAAAACCAAGGTTCATCTGGAAAAAACAGGCTGATAAAATGGCAATCACAAGAGGTAAAACGGGAATGGTTTCATTTTTACACAAGCTTGAAACAAAGATAAACTATGCTTGAAACCGGTTTCATTTTTACACAAGCTTGAAACAAAGATAAACTATTCTTGAAAACCGGGTATGCCCCTAGCATGGTGACTCAATTCGAGGTACATGTCCCCCAAGCTTCAGTCCATATGAACGACAGATGGAGTGAAGATTCAAATTACGAGATCATAGAAAGACTCGACTGGGATTTTACGAGATCTGGCAAAGACTCGAATTGAACGGGAACATGTTTCATTGTTTTAAGGAGGCTAACACATTAAAAGAACCATCCTCATGACACCTTGGTTCATTTTTTAAGGAGCTTGACACAAGAAAATGAACTGTACTCCAACGAACTTGTTTCATTTTTTAAGGAGCTTGACACAAGAAAACAAACTCTTTTCCAAGGACCATGTTTCATTTTTTAAGGAGCTTGACACAAGAAAAAGAGCCCTGCTTTGACCAACTTGTTTCATTTTTTAAGGAGCTTGACACAAGAAAATGAACTCTGCTCCGACCAGCTTGTTTCATTTTTTAAGGAGCTTGACAAAAGAAAAAGAACCCTACTCCGACGACCTTGTTTCATTTTTTAAGGAGCTTGACACAAGAAAACGAACTCTGCTCCAACCAGCTTGTTTCATTTTTTAAGGAGCTTGACACAAGAAAAGGAACCCTGCTCTGAAGACCTTGTTTCATTTTTTTAGGAGCTTGACACAAGAAAACGAACTCTGCTCAGCTTGTTTCATTTTTTAAGGAGCTTGACACAAGAAAAAGAACCCTACTCTAAATACCTTGTTTCATTTTTTAAGGAGCTTGACACAAGAAAACGAACTCTGCTTCGACCAACTTGTTTCATTTTTTAAGGAGCTTGACACAAGATAAATAACCCTGCTCTGACGACCTTGTTTCATTTTTTAAGAAGTTTAACACAAGAAAACGAACTCTGCTCCGACCAGCTCATTATGATGAATAAGAAGTCATGGCTTCCAAGAGTTCCGCACCGGATGGGAGAACAACATCTTGGAAATCAAGACCCAATACTCCCAACACATTATGCACAATGGCAACATCACTGATTATGGGCACGGGATAGGTAGCCACATAATTAACCTACGGCGGAGAGTATACAACTGATGGATAAAGACCTAGAGGGGAAAATGGTGGACCATATGTCATGACAGGACCAAAGAATGAAAGCTAATCAATGGTCACGATTCGACCTTTGTGTGAAAAGTAGATCACATGAAAGAAGAAAGAGACAACTGCCCCCATGACATAAGTATAGTCACACCCCAAGAGTAAATTTAAATCTAAGGGGCCTCAAATGACCATCACATCTATATGGACGGTTTTCCCTCCCAATGTAATAGGAAACTTCAGAAGGATCCCTAATGGTTGGCTGGTTCCTCTGTTAAAAGCCAACAGATTCTGGGTAAGAGGCATAAGTGGTGGAGAACCAAAAGCTTGCCAAGTAGTGGAAGACATAATACCAACAGACGTGCTTTCATCTATAATGGTGGTGGGTATGACTAGATCAAAGGTTTGTACTGTTACCTCAAAAGGCACATAAGAAGGAAGGCGGTATCCTGAAAATCGACTCCAATCAAAGGAAGCGACCAAAGTACTTGGAGGGGATACCATATAACTGAGATGGTTGTCCCGAGGTGTTACTAGAGCAAGAGGAACATCCTCCAGGATGTCCATCATGGGAGTAGGAGGAGCATTTTCTTAGACTACAAGGACTAAAGAATCTTTCTCCAAGTCTAAAGAATCTAATGAAACAAGAAGAATATGGGGGGGATGATATCCACTCTAAAAGGAAAAGACCTGATGCACCACAGATGGGGTCAGATCGACTGATTCCTTGGCCAACGGTTGGTTAGGAATAGATTCCTGAACTTGAATTTCCGGGGGAGTGGGACCGACCAAGGATAACTCTTGACCGACCTTTGAATCAACTAGCGAAGGACTCAAAGAAAGTTTCTAGTAACCAGCCAGAAGGCAGGGTGCAAAAATAGTATGATTTTCCAACACTATTTTGGCTTCATCCATGTATGAACAGAGGTGAATGGGGTCATTCCCTTCACACAACTTATAGGGATTGGTAATCGTACCCTGTTTCTTATGAGTCTTACCAGAGCTAGTCAAAGATGTGCCAATAATATGACTTCCAAAAGCCAAATGCAATGGCGGGCAGTCGTTGAACCATGCTTCAAGTACCTTGGGAATACCAGGGTAGTCTCAAAGCAAATGGTTACCTTTGCAGAGCATGCAAGGTAATTTGACTTTCCGTGGAAGCGTGGATGGTTCTGCAAGGGAAAGCTTCTTAAGTGCAGTAGCTATAGTCAGCCTCTTGCTTATCTGAATTCTTCTTTTTCCTCTTGTTCTTCTTCTTAGCCACCTGGTTACTGGAATCTAGACTTTCACTAGACGAAGTAGAAGAGGAGGACAAAGAAATAGGCAAAGAAGGGGAGAGGTCCACCTTAGAAGCAACATGATTTTGCTCAGGTGGAGGAGATGGTTGTATGGTGGATGGAACACTCAAGACCACTGAGGTCAAAAATAACCATACAAGAAATCCAACAGTTAAACCAGGCAGGGACAACGTTGCCATATAAGGAGCACCAACATTCCCAAAGGAAAGAAAAGGACCAGGATTCCCTTCGGAAGGGATTCATGGGTTAGTGAACTCCGGAAACGTTTCCATTGAAACAATTTTCAAAACAACCATTAGGGGAATTTTGAGGTCTAAAATGGGCCTCCTAAGGAAAATGTACAATAAAAATTCACTTTATGAGAACCAATCACATTTTATGGGATGACATCATCCCTAATGGTTGAGGTGGAATTGTTTGAGTTAAAGGTACTTACTTTTCATATTCTCAATGGTGGATAAAAACTCATGGTTAACCATGGTAGTGCTCTAAGTACTTTTTAAAGTCAAAGTAAAGTACTCATAATAAATGTCATTTCACACTTTTTGAATAAAAATATATTATTGTCATTTCATATTTATTGAAAGAAACAATGCATATCCTTATACATTTACTATAATATATTATATTATGTTATTTGTATATAGTATATTAATTACATGTTATTATACAATTTAAATAATATAAATTTTAATTAATAGAATATAATATAACTAAGAATTTATAAATTTATATTTATATTTTATTTTAAGTTATTTAAGTACAAAGGAAAAATGCATTATTTGTTCAATGATAATGACTTTTTCTTGAAAAGCTCATTCTTATTTATAGTCACATCAATACAATTTTTTTATTAATTTTATTTTGGTACAACTTTTGAATTGAATTTAACTATGGTTACATGGATTATGATGCAAAAAGTGAATTGAAAATTCATAAATATTATTTTATTGGTTTAGCTATTATTTTATTATTTCCTTACGAGGCCCATTTTAGACCTCAAAATTCCCCTAATGACCCTAAGGAAACTAACTTTAACCAGGAATATTTCCTGGGAAGTTAATTTTAAAAACATTGAAACAAAACTCTGCCATTTCATATTTTAAGAGACGAGAAACAGGAAAAAGGTGACTATCACATTCAGGTTGAAAACAAGCATGAAAGGACAATTTCTCAATGATATTTTCAAATTTATGGAGTAAGTAAAGATCACAAATGACTGCTCAGGTAGTCTAGGTAAAAGGGTGTACCAAGTTCTTGTGAACTTCCATATACATCTTGGTTATAAAATGAAATAGAAATCAACCAAAGACTTGACGTACGTGCAGGTAGTCTCCCCGAATGTTGTGTTCAGTGTATCATGGTTACAAGGTGGAAGACTCGGCTTCCTATGGATAAAAGGATTGCAACCTAGAGGGGTCTCCCTTTATATACTCAATGGTACGAAGAGCACAAGTCTGTAATAGCACTGTCTGAAGCTAGATGGTGAGCGACAACTGCTAGGCTTAAAGACGTCGGAACACGTCTCTAACTTAGACCACTAAATATTGCATTAAATTTTAATTTTTCCTTAGGTTAATTCAGTAAATTTTAAAGTTGATCTTCAATTTACGTTTCAATTCCAAGGTCCTACCGAATGTTGAATCTCACAAATCCCTGAATGCAAGCTACATGCCATAAGACACCATTTCGTTCAATGAAGAGCTATCTACGAGAGAGTTAGAGATTTCAAGCGATAGCTACGATAAATGAACATACAAAAAACATCCACTACTGAATTTGATGCAAACTAATGAAACTGAAAAGCTATTCCCTAGAATTATATAATGCTAGAAATGCGAAATATTTTCCAATTTTCACTATGCTAATCAAGAATGCAAAATATTTTGTTTGTTTGTATTTTTTCAATATATCAGAGAAAGTGCACTAAATGATATGAAAAATAAATCAAAACACCAATTTGAGAATGGTGAAGCGAGAGAAGAAACAAAACAATTTCACTCAACTCAAAAAAGCACAACAAGACTCAAACCAATGACAAAATCCCTCAAATCGAAGAATAATCTCGAAAGAGACCCAAACAAGCCGTGTGATCTAGGCTTGGAGCAACACAAAGAGAAAATAAACAAAAGAGAGGACAATCACTCAATAAACGCAATGACTCAATTAGATTTAGCAAGATGAATGCAAAGAAGCATAAACAAAGTTGACTAGGAAATTAAAGACCCAAAACTCCCATGGGAGGCTCAGCACATTGAAGCACCTAGAAGCCCTAGGTTTAAAATGAAAAACTAATAGAAAAGGGAAAAAAACTGGAGGGCAAGGGCTAAACACAGTAAAAAATGACTTCAGAGCACTCAAATAATCAGAAAAAACAAACCAGGACCAAAACTCAAGCTCAGAAAGTCCAAAACCGTGCAAACCCTAAAACCTACCAAGATGGCACACCTGTTTGGCTATAATCTGTGCCAAAGAGGGGATGGAACGGGTGCCTAACTAGAAAATCATGCCCGTTGGCGCAAATGTCAGGCACAAAATCGCGCCAAGAAGGTTTACTCAGATAGAAAGGAAAAATGAACAAAAAGAGAGAGGTTTGATCTCTAGGGGCTGAACAGGGGTTTAAGACTCAACAAAGATAATCAGAAAAGCAAGCTAAGCCAGCAAAGACCAGGAAGATGACATAAAGGAAGGAAGACAAACTCACACTGATCCCCACCGGAGTCGCCAAATTTTTGGAGAGGTAAATCCCCTCTGCGGATAGAGGCAATCACACTAACCTTGACTTTAACCTTAACCTTCCCCTAACCTTAACCATAACCTTAACCTTAACTTTACCCTTAACCTAACCTTAACCTTAACCTTAAATATAACCTAACCTTAACCTTACCATTAACCTTAACCTTAACCATAACCTTATCCTGAACTTTACCCTTAACCTAACCTTAACCTCAACCTTAACTATAACCTAACCTTAACCTTGCCCTTAATCGTAACCTTAAACTCAACCTTAATCTTGACTTTATCCTTAACCTTGACCTTGAACTTAACCTTAACCTTAACTTTAAACTTACCCTAAAATTAACCTTAACCTTAACCTGACTAAACTAGTAACCTTACCCTTACCTTAACCTTCAACTTAACCTTAACCTTAACCTTAAACTTACCCTAACCTTAACCTTAACCTTAACCTGACTAAACCAATAACCTTAACGTAACCTTAGGGTTAGGTTATAGTTAAGGTCAAGGTTAAGGTGAAGGTTAATGGTAAGGTTAAGGTTAAGGTTAAGGTCAAGTTAGGTTATGGTTATGGGTTTAGTCAGGCTCAGTTTAAGGTTAAGTGCTTGGTCAAGGTTAGGGTTAGGTTATAGTTAAAGTTAAGGTTATGTAAAGATAAACGTTAAGGTTAAGTTTGCGGGTCTTAACGTTAACCTTCGCTATAACCTAACCTTAACCTTGACCTTGACCTTAACATTAAACTTAACCTTAACCTTCACCTTAAGCTTAACCTTAACCTGACTAAACCCGTAACCCTTAACCTTAACCTTAACCCAACCTAACCTTAACCTAACCATAATCTTAACCTTAACCTAAACCTAACCTTGACAAAACCCTTCACCTTGACTTTAACTTTAACCTGACTAAACCCATAACCTTAACCTTAACCTAACCTTAACCTTGACATTAACTATAACCTAACCCTAACCTTGACCAAACCCCTAACATTAGCCCATAAAATTAACTTTATTTTTAAGATTACAGTTAAGGTTAAGGTTAAGGTTAAGGTCGAGGTTAAGGTTAGGGTGAGGTTAGGGTAAAGGTTCGGGTTAAGGTTAAGGGTAAGGGTAAGGTTAACGTTAAGGTTATGTTAAGGGTAAAGTTAAGGTTAAGGTTAATGTTAAGGGTAAAGTCAAGGTTAAGGTTAGGTTAAGGTTCAAGTTACAGGTTTAGTCAAGTTAAGGTTAGGTTAAGGTTAAGATAAGGTTTGGCTAACCAAACCTTATCTGAACCTTAACCTTAACCCAACCTTACCCTTAACCTTAACTATAACCTAACCCATAACCTTAACATTCTAAAACCCTTAACGTTAGAATTGACCTTAACCTAACCTTAACCTTAACCTTAACCTTCACCTTACCCTTAACCTTTACCTTAACCCTAACCTTAACCTGACCAAACCTTAACCTTAACTTTACCCTTAACGTAACCTTAACCTTAACTATAACCTAACCCTAACCTTAACCTTAACCATAACATTATCTTTACCCTTAACCTTAACCTTAACCTTAACCTAACCTTAACCATAACCTAATCTTAACCTTAACCTTAACCTGACCTTAAATATAACCTAACCCTAACCTTGACCAAACCCTTAACCTTAACCTTAACCTGAACCTTTACCATAACCTTACCCTAATCTTAAGCTTAACCTTAACCTAAGTTTAAGGTTAAGTTTAAGGTTAAGGTTAAGGTTAAGTTAGGTTAAGGTAAGGTTATAGTTAGGTTAAGGTTAATGTTAAGGTTAAGATAAGGTTAAGTTTAATGTTAGGTTAAGATTAAGCTTTAAAGTTACGGGTCTTAACCTTAACCTTCACTATAACCTACCCTTAACATTAACCTTTACCTAACCTTAACCTTAAAATTAGCCTTAACCTTAACCTTGAACTTAACTATAACCTTAACCTTAACCTTAACCTTCCCATAACCATAACCTTAACCTTAACCTAACCTTAACCTTGGCTTTACCTTAACCTAACCTTAACCTTAACCTTCCCAAAACCATAACCTTAACCTTGACTTTACCCTTATGCTAACCTTAACCTTAACCTTAACCTAACTAAACCCGTAACCTTAACCTAACCCTAACCTTGACGTTAACTATAACCTAACCCTAACCTTGACCAAACTTTAACCTTAACTTAACCTTAACCTTCCCATTACTTTCACTATGACCTAACCTTAACCTTAACCTTAACTTTACCCTTAACCTAACCTTGACCTTAACCTTAGGGTAGGGTTAGGTTATAGTTAAGGTCAAGGTTAAGTTTAAGGTTAAGGGTAAGGTTAAGATTAAAGTTAAGTTTAAGGTCAAGGTTATGGTTAATGTTAAGGGTTTGGTCAAGGTTAAGGTTAAAGTTAAGGTTAAGGTTAGGTTAAGGGTAAAGTTAATGTTAAGGTTAGGTTATAGTTAGGTTAGGTTAAAAGTAAACTTAAGGTTAAGTTTAAGGTTAAGGTTATGGTTAAGGTTAGGGTAATGTTAAAGGTTAAGGTTAAGGTTAAGGTTAAGGTTAAGGTTAAGGTTATGGTTATGGTTAGGTTAAGGTTAAAGTTATGGTTAGGGTTAGGTTAAAGTTAAGGTCAAGGTCAGCTTAAGGGTAAAGTTATGGTTAGGGTTAGGTTAAGGTTAAAGTCAAGGTTAACGTAAAATTAAGGTTAAGGTTAGGTTAAATTTAAGGTTAAGGCTACGGTAAGGTTAGGGTAAATGTTCAGGTTAAGGTTAAGGTTAAGGGTTTGGTCAAAGTTAGGGTTAGGTTATAGTTAAGGTCAAGTTTAGGTTAAGGGTAGAGTTAAGGTTAAGGGTTTGGTCAAGGTTAGGATTAGGTTAGATTAAGGTTATGTTAACGTTAGGTCAAAGTTAAGGTTTAGGTTAAGTTTAAGGTTAATAATTTGGTCAAGGTTTTGGTGAAGGTTAGGTTAAGGGTAAATTGAAGGTTAAGGTGAAGGTTAGTTTAAGTTTAAGGTTAGGTTAAGGGTAAAGTTAAGGTTAAGGTCAGGTTAAGTTTAACCTTAACTCTTAACCTTATCTTACCCTTAACCTTAACTCTAACCTTAACCTTACCATTAACTTAACCTTACCTTAACCTTAACCTAACTTAACCTTAACCTTAACCTTTACCCTTACCCTTAACCTTAACCTTAACTTTACCCTTAACCTTGACTTTAACATTAACCTCCCCTAACCGTAACCATAACCTTAACCTTAACCTTAACCTTTAACTTTACTTTAACCTTAACCTAACCTTAACCTTACCCTTACCCTTAACTTTCACCTTAACCTTCACCTTAATCTTAACCTTAAGGTTAAGCTTATGGTAAGGGTAAGGTTAAGGTTATGGGTTTAGTCAAGTTAAGGTTAAGGTTATAGTTAAGGTCAAGTTTAAGGTTAAGGTTAAGTTTAAGGTTAAGGTTAGGTTAAGGTTAAGGGTTTGGTCAAGGTCCCCTAACCTTAAAATTACCCATAACATAACCCTAACCTTGAGGTTAGGTTAACCTTGACCAATCCCTAAACCTTAACCCAACCTTAACCTTAAGGTTAGGGGAAGGTTAAGGTTAAGGTTAGGGTTAAGGTTAGGGAAAGGTTAAGGTTAAAGTCAAGGTTAAGGGTAAAATTAAGGTTAAGGGTTAAGGTTAAGGCTATGGTAAGGTTAAGGGTAAGGTCAAGGTTAGGTTAAGGTTAAGATTAATGTTAGGGTAAGGGTAAATTTAAGGTTAAGGTTAAGGTTTGGTCAAGGTTAGGGTTAGGTTATAGTTAAATTCAAGATAAGGTTAAGGTTAGGTTAAGGTTAAGGTTAAGGTTAGGGTTAGGTTAAGGTTAAGGTAAGTGTTGAGCTTCAAAGATGTTCTTCTCTTCCACCACATTCCACTTCATTTCCTTTGTCCATTATTAATTTCAGGCTTAAATGATCAATAAAATTAGTTAAAATTTCTTTGATATTGTATATAATGTCTAACTTGCTATGTTTTCATGATTTCATTGTTGTAGTACTTTTTGACTACACCTAGCTACAGAATGCAGAAATTCTGTAGCTAGTTGCCGATTCTGCAGCTGTCTTCATGTATACGTAGGTTCCAGGTGTCATTTCAGGGAAAAACACATATGGTCGTATTCCACATCATTCCCTCATCATTTGTTGCTCCCCACGAAGTCTAAGTTAAAGTATCAAAGCGGTTATGCACGAAGAAGAGAGGTAGTTTCCTATCAAAACATGGACTCTACAGATGTCCGCAGTAAAGCACAAGAGTGTTAATAAGAGTTTTAATTTGATTAGGAATGGGAAAGACACTTATCCCTATTTTTCTCAAGAATTAGTTATGTAATTTCATTATAAGTATGAATCGGGAGACCGAGAAACTGTTGGTTAGATTTTGTTTTTGTTGCTAGATTTTGGAAGGCCGTAAATAATCTGTTTTGAAGAATTTCTCCTTTAATGAAAGAGACATCATTTTATTGCACAAGATGATTCAATATTGAGTAGATCCACGTGTTGATCCGGTGGTAGAGGGCCCCTACTGCTCGTGAAGCATTATGCATTTGGTTTAGATAAGTAGCCGTAGCTTTGTTTCATTCTCAATTTAAATAGTTTTTTGAACTTTGCTTACATTGGATACTACAATTTAGCTTTGTTCTCATGAAGTATTCCAAAATATCACTAATCCAAAATGAGGAATAATTGTAGCAATTTATAACTTTACATTTTTGTGTTCAATTATAATTAGTTGTTACAGCTAGTCCTATTCTCATTAATCTCTTCCAAAATATCACTAACTCTGGATATGACTTAGCTGTGGTGTTTTAGTTTACCTGTGTATTGTTATGCTTTTTTTTATGCCCATTTGCACTGAATGATATAGTCAGACTTGTTTGTACAAAATATTCCAAAATATCACTCATCTTGAACAAGACAGGGCTATAGTATTTTATATAATTAGTTGCATTTTAGCTCAGTCAATACTCCGGAGGTAGATGTCATTATAGTTTAATTATGTCACTATATTTCAAGCTTGATAATGGTACTTTAGTTTAACTTTGTTCACTGTATTAGTATCATTCTAGTTCAGCTCCAATTCATTTCAAGTTAGATAATAGCACTCTAGTTTAGTCTTAGTTCACTGTATTAGCATTCTAGTTTAGTTGTTATCCATTACATTTTAAATTGTATTAGTTGTTAAATTTAGATACCATGGTCTTCATTATCTACAAAACTTCTTTTTTTCTAACTTCATATTAATATATCATCATCTGGACAGAAGCTAGTAATATCAGTTAAGGCCTTGAGTATTTTGCAACATTTTTACAATTTCACAAACAAGTCTTTTCTCAAAGACTATTCTAAAAAGAAATCTATAACTTTTGAATGAGGCCTAGTAGTGCTAAATTGAGTTTCAGAATAGAATTAGAAGTTAGTTTAGAGTAGAAATATTATTGTGTTACAAATTTTCTTTTCCAATTATGTTCCAATAAACCTTTAACCATGGATGAGATGTTGTAACATTGTAAGTTGATTGTTGACTTAGGAAAGCCTCAATTGCACTAAAAAATTATCATTTTCTCAAGCTATTCCAACATATCTCTAAATGAATGAATTGGATGAGTTCATGATATGGGTTACTGAGTTCATGTTGTGATTTGTTTCTTCGCTATGAGTCCTTATCAAGCTTTTCATTTTCTATCCTTTAGTGCACACCTAGTTTAGAATAGTTTCACTCTGTTTTAGTGTAAACTTCTTAGCTCTTTTTCAACATAAAAACCATAAAACCAAAAACATCATAAAAACAATAAACACAACGTAGTGAGAAATAGATACCTAGGCACATATAGTGCACCACACTTCAACATTTTACTAGCCTTGGTTGACAATTAATGACCTCAATTTAGGAATACAAAGTTGAGAACAACAGTAAGGTTAAGGTCAAGGTTAAGGGTTAGGTTAAGGTTAGGTTAAGGTTATGGTTATGGGAAGGTTAAGTTTAAGGTTATGGGTTAAGTCAGGTTAAGGTTAAGATTACCCCTAACCTTACCCTTAAACTAACCTTAACCTTAACTTTAATTTTACCCTAAACTTAATGGTTTAGTCAGGTAAAGGTTAGTTAGGTTAAGGTTAAGGTTAGGATAAGGTTAAGATAAGGTTAAGGTTAGGTTAAGAGTAAAGTCAAGGTTAAGGTAAAGTTAAGGTTAAGGTTAAGGTCAAGTTTAAGGTTAAGGTTAGGGTTAAAGTTAAGGTTAACGTTAAGGTCAAGGTTAGGGTTAAGGTTAGGTTAGGTTATAGTTAAGGTCAAGGTCAAGTTTAAGGTTAAGGTTAAGGTTACGGGTTTAGTCAAGTTAAGGTTAAGGTTAAAGTTAAGGTTAAGGGTGAAGGTTAAGGTTACGGGTCTTAACATTAGCCTTACCCTTAACCTTCACTATAACCTACCCTTAATATTAACCTTTACCTAACCTTAACCTTAACCTTAACCTAATCTTAACCTTACCTTAACCCAACTCTAACCTTAACCTTCACTATAAGGTTAGGTTATAGTGAAGGTTAACGTTAAGGTTACGATTAAGGTTAGGTTATAGTTAAGGTTAAGGGTTAAGGTTACGATTAAGGTTAAGGTTAAGGTTATGTTTAAGGTTAAGGTTAGGTTAAGATAAGGTTAAGGGTAAAGTTAGGTTTAACCTTAACATTAACATTAACCTAACCTTAACCTTAACTGTAACGTAACCTTAACCTTAACTTTAATGTTACTAAACCCGTAACCTTAACCTTAGCCTTAACTTTAGGGTTAGCTTAGGTTATAGTTAAGTTTAAGGTTGAGGTTAAGGTGAAGGCTAAGGGTAAGGTTAAGGTTTATGGTTAAGCTTAAGGTTTAACCTTAAATTTAGCCTTACCCTTAACCTTCCCATAACCATAACCTTAACCTTGACTTTACCCTTAACCTAACCTTAAGGGTAAAGGTTCAAGTTATGGGTAAGGGTAAGCTTAAGGTTACAAATTTAGTCAGGTTAAGGTCTAGGTTAGGTTAAGGTAAAGTCAATGTTAAGGTTAAGGTTAAGGTCAACGTTAAGGGTAAAGTTAAGGTCAAGGTTAGGGTTAGGTTATAGTTAAGGTTAAGGTTAGGTCAAGGGTAAAGTTAAAGTTAAGGTTAAGGTCAAGGTCAATGTTAAGGTTAAGTTAGGTTAAGGTAAGGTTAAGGTTAAGTTAAGGTTAAAGTTAGTTTAAGGGTAAAGTCAAGGTTAAGGTTAGGTTAAGGTTAATATTAGGGTAAGGTTAAGGTTAAGGTTATAGTTAAGGTCAAGGTTAGGGTTAGGTTATAGGTAAAGTTAAGGGTAAGGTTAAGGTTAGGGTTAGGATATAGTTAAGGTGAAGGTGAAGGTGAAGGTGAAGGTGAAGGTTAAGGTTAAGGTTAAGGTCAAGGTTAAGGTTAAGTATAGGTTAAGGTTAAGGTTAATGTTAAGGTTTTGTTCAAGGTTAGGGTTAGGTTATAGTTAAGGTTAAGGTTAAGGTTAAGGGTAAGGTTATAGCCTAACCCTAACCTTGAAAAAACCTTTAACTTTAACCCTAACCTTAACCTTAACCTTAACTTTAACCTTAACCTTGACCAAACCCTTAACCTTAACCTTAACCTGACTAAACTCGTAACCTTAACCTTAACCTAACTTTAAACTTAACCTTCGCCTAACCTTAAGCCTAATCTTAACCCTAACATTAACCTTAACTTTACCTTTAACTTAATCTTAACCTTAACCTTACCATTAACATTATCTTAACCTTAACCTAATCTTAACCTTAACTTTACCCTTAACCTAACTTTAACCTTAATCATAAGCTAACCCTACCTTAACCTCATTAAACCTGTAACCTTAACCTTAATCTTACTATTAACCTTCACCTTAACCTTAACATTATCGTTAACCTAACCTTAACATTGACCTTAGCCTTAAGCTGACTAAACCCATAACCTTAACCTTAACCTTACCCTTAACCTTAACTTATCCTTAGCCTTAACCTTAACAATAATCTTAACCTCAGGTTAAGGTTAAGGGTAGGTTTAGGGTTAAGGTTAGGGTAAAGGTTCCGGTTAAGTTTTAGGTTAAGGTTAGGGTTAAGAGTAAATTTAAGGTTAAAGTTAGGCTAAAGTTAAAGTTAGGTAAGGTTAAGGTTAAGGTTAAGGTGAAGGGTAATCTTAACCTTGACCTTAACCTTAACTTTAACTATAACCTAACCCTAACCCTAACCTTCACCAAACCCTTAACCTTAAGCTTAACCTAACTAAACCCTTAAGGTTAGGATAAATTTAAATTTAAGGTTAAGGTTATGTTAAGGTTAAGGTTAGGGTTAAGGTTAACCTTAAACTTAACATTTATCCTTAACCTAACCCTAACCTTAACCTTAAACTTAACCTTACCATTAACCTAAGAGTAAAGTTAAGGTAAAGTTAAGGTTAAGGTTAGGGTTAAGAGTAAAGTTAAGGTAAAGTTAAGGTTAAGGTTAGGGTTAAGAGTAAAGTTAAGGTAAAGTTAAGGTTAAGATTAGGCTAAAGTTAAGGTTAGGTAAGGTTAAGGTTAAGGTTAAGGTGAAGGCTAATCTTAACCTTGACCTTAACCTTAACTTTAACTATAACCTAACCCTAACCCTAACCTTCACCAAACCCTTAACCTTAACCTTAAACTAACTAAACCCTTAAGGTTAGGATAAATTTAAAGTTAAGGTTAAGGTTATGTTAAGGTTAAGGTTAGGGTTAAGGTTAACCTTAAAATTAACCTTTATCCTTAACTGAACCCTAACCTTAACCTTACCATTAACCTAACCGTAAGCTTAACCTTAACCTTAACCTGACTAAACCTGTCAAGGTTAAGGATAAGTTAAGGTTAAGGGTAAGGCTAAGGTTAATATTATCAGTTTAGTCAGGTTAAAGTTAAAGTCAAGGATTTCGTCAAGGTCAGGGTTAGGTTATAGTTCAGGTCAAGGTTAAGGTTAGGTTAAGCTTAAGGTTAAGGTAAAGGTTAGGGGTAAGGTTAAGGTTAAGGTTAGCTTAAGGTTAAGGGTGAAGGTTAAGGGTAACGTTAAGGTTAAGGTTACGGTTTTAGTCAGGTTATGGTTAAGGTTATGGGTTTGGTTAAGATTAGGTTATGGTTAAGGTTAAGGTTAAGCTTAAGGTTTGTGTTAAGGTTAGGGGATGGTTAAGGTTAAACTTAAGGTTAAGGTTAATGTTAAGGGTAAATTTAAGGTTAAGGTTAAGGTTATAGTTAAGGTCAAGGTTAGGTTAAGGTTAAGGGTTTGGTCAAGGTTAGGGTTAGGTTAAAGTTAAGGTAAAGGTTACGGTTATGGTTAGGGTAAGGATAGGGTAAGGTTAGGTTAAGGGTAAAGTCAAGGTTAAGTTTAAGTTAAAGGTTAATGTCAAGGGTTTGGTCAAGGTTAGGGTTAGGTTATAGTTAAGGTCAAGGTTAAGGTTAGGTTAACCTTATCTTACCCTTAACCTAAATTTAACCTTAAATATAACTCGTAACCTTAACCTAACCTTAACCGTTACCTTAACATTGACCTTGACCTTGACCTTGATGTTAATCTTACCCTTAACCTTATGTTAACCTTAACCTAACCTTAACCTTAACTTCAACCTTAACCTTTCCTTAACCATAACCTTAATCTAACCTTAACCTTAACCTTACCCTTAACCTTATCTTAACCATAACCTTAAGGATAAGGTTATAGTTGAGGTTAAGGTTAGGTTAAGGGTAATATAAGGTTAAATTTAAGGTCAAGGTTAAGGTTAGGTTAAGATAAGGTTAAGGGTAAGGTTAGGGTAAGGTTATAGCTAGGTTAAGGTTAAGGTTAAGGTTAAGGATAGGTTATAATGAAGGTTAAGGTTAAGGGTGACGGTTAAGGTTAAGGTTAGGTTAAGGGTAAATTCAAGGTTAAGGTAATGTTAAGGTTAAGGTTAGGTTAAGTGCAAGGTTAAGGTTAAGGTTAATGTTGTTGTGAAACCCGACTCAAAAGATGAAAGGAAATAGATATCCACTTCTTAGAAATAAACATTTCAGGAAGCTTCAATAAGCACACTTGAATGAACAATTTGCAGGATGATTAAATTACAAAACCTCTTTGTATGTAAGTCTATAGGGCCACAATGTAATCTAGCAAACCTAACAATAATATTAATTTAGGCATTAACAACAATATAGAGATTCTGAGGTACAAATAATACCTTCAAAGTTACTGAAGCAATAAGAGACCCTCACCCCATTAATATGGGACCTAACATACCTCTCTTGAAAAAGTGTTTTCCCTCGGCAACAGAGTAACTACGGAGTCATACATAAAATTCTCATCTCTAATAAAGTCTTGGTGGGTAGTTCACTTGATGGATATAAAGTGATTGATTCCATAGTACAACTGGTTCTTACTTTGTGTGTAACCGGGATTAATATGATTTTCTTCCTCTGATTACAGAATATTGTTTTAATTTGGAATATTTTCACCTGTGCCTTCTTTAGCCATGGCTTATTAATTGGATGCATGAAAGAATCAAGAAGCTCAATTTGTATGCCATAGATACTAATCTTTTACAACACCTTATGGATACAGTACTTTGGTGATGACCTATTATCCTTCTTAGCTTATGAGGACATTTTTTACTGGTTGTAGCAACAAAAATACACGATTCTCTACATAAAACTTCTCTCACTATGATGCATGGAAAATTTTAGGGGCTAATATATTATGGTAATTTAATTTTCCATGGTTTTTAAAAATATTCATATAATCTGGAATGCACATGTCACGACATCACAAGAAAAAGTTATTGGAAGATGTAGATAATTTGTGTCACAACTTCATCTAAAAACACTAGTTTTTGTTAGATGATACAGCTTCTTGTGCATTACTAAACTATGAATTATTAGGGGTATCAATAAAGGTGGAAGGTATTCAAACATCTACACTACTAATAGAAATTCAATCATTCCTTGTTGAAATGTAGTTTCATCAAAGAGGACTAACAAAATTGATGAAATTACCAAACTCCCATTAAGCCATGTTAAAGAAAAGAGCAAGAGGCAAATAGAATAAAGAAACCAAACAAGCTTTTCAGAAAGAAATTAAGGAAAGGAAATGTCTTGGCAGGTCTTGATAGTGCAAATATGGTTTTGATTTTATCTTTGCGGAATCTTTCATACCCTATCCAGATTTACTAAGTGACACAGACCTATCATTGAGGCTGACAAATACTACCTAATGCATGTAGTATTAGGATGGAAGCATCTAGATGGTCTATTACCCCTATGATGTATGTATCTACGGAAGTACAAAAACTGACTACAGTCATTCTATGGTGGACATTGTTTAACAATCTGTTTCTGCAATTTCCAGAATATTTTCTACTACTGAATTTTGATATGCATACATTTGTGAGATCACATGAGTCTTGTAAAATTAAAAGAAGAAAAAATTGAGAAACCTTGCAATTAAGCCTATCTTGATTAAACACCTTTCCAATAATAGAGGCCAGAGGCTAGTAAATTCCATGAAATTATTAAGTGAGTAAATGGACCATTGTATAATTATTTCTTTAGGTGGTTGAAAATCCCACCAAAAAGAAGGCAATGAACAAATGTAATTAATTCATAAAAGAAAAAGTCATCTGGAGCTGATTACATAAAGTACTAAGATAATGTAAAGCATTCATATCATTAAATTGTGATTGGTTTGAATTATGAAAAAATCTCCACTCATGATTATTATCTCAGAGATATGTTAACCAAATGTAATAGAACTACGATTAATATTGTAAAGAAGAACATAAGAACAATAAAGACATTGAAATCATTAAAGTTTCCCTTTGAAGATCACACCACCAGGAAAATAACTACCAAGTAAAATCATTTGAAACAAATCTCAGAAATGAAGGTAATACTACTATCAGTGATTACTATACCAAATTGCACCTTATTACTTTGTTTGGGATCAATGACTTGAAAGGTTAAAACAATGGATTGAATTGGATGACAAAAGGAGAGCTTTGAAAAAGCCATGATGTCATAAGTCAAGTGGAATCATTTGATAATAGTCCAGATGGTTCTTAAAAGAATGGGATAATTTTTGATGGATGAGGGCATGGAAAACTAGTTGATCATGGCAAATTTGTCAATGAAATGGATGTCAAATGGATTTGACTATGTGTATTTTAGCTGCATGGAGGTTTGTTGATGCTCATACCCTAGCAACTCACTTAGGATACCCAAATGGAAAAGACAATTCACCAATCATCCATAGAGCTTGAGTAGGTGAATCTGCTAATGCTCCCTCTCTAGTACATTTATGAAGCCGAGTTTGCAAGGAGAAAGGAAAGTTGGTCCATAACATCATGAAGCTAACCATTTTAAGGATATGTTCTAACTTGTCATCAAGTACCATGGAAATTAGCCCCAGGGGTTAGATCAATCGTTCGATACCAAGGTTTCTTGGCATTTGGAAAATTCCATGCCAGCAAGTGTCCAGTGCAAATCCCCCTTGGCAAGGTTCACTAGTCTACACCAACAATTTTAGTAGGGATGCCATCCATGATTTGGGAAAGAATACCTTGGGTTTTCCCATGAGGTTTTCCTTAGGGAAAAACGAATATTAATGGAAATTATCAATCGATAGCTTTATTCTCACACCATGTGGGTGCTCTCAAAGTCTCTTATACCTTTAGTCATAAAGGCATTATACCATTTCACACGTCTTTCGATAGTCTTTGTATGAACCAAGACTCATGATATGGTGCGAATTTAAACAGCTCTAGGCAAGGTCAACCTTGTGCATAATTGTGTTATAGAGATTCATCATAATGGGTAATCTACACTAGTCACCGTGCACCATCTATTAGCTGTAATAAAACGCAGTAGAGAATGAATTCCAAAGGTGCAGCCAAATGATAATGGTAATTAATGAAAAATTTCACTTTACAATGTTCAAAAATTTGAGAAAGATTCAAGAATGACAACTTATCTTATACAAGAAGGTAGCTCTCCAAGAGTTATCCTCTAGGTAGTAAAGATTAAAAATACAAGAGCAGAACCTGTAAACACAAGAGCAGAGCAGGTCCCATAAATTCTGACTTCAAAAAAAAAAGCATATAACTTAAGATCAAAATGTCACCTAGTTTGGAGATAGTCAACCACATGAAATATTTTCAAGAACACAAATTTGGGAGCCTCTTTACTTTGTTGGAAATATTTCAAGAGAATATTAGATTGATTTCCAGGCTCCAACCTCCAACTGTGAGTTGGATTATCATAGCATAAATAATAGAATTACCAATTCTAATAGATAGATTATACTTTCAAGGCATATTAAGCATAAATATAATAATTATTTTAATGAAAATGAAATATTAAAAATACACAATGAATCCTAGACAGTTTTCAACCCTTAGAATCACCATCCTAGGCTGGAAAATGGGTTTCCAGCTTGTATTAGAAATGCAGATTTATTGATTCACATAAGAATTTGTAGGATAGAGCACTGATCAGTATACGAAACATTTCCTACATATAATCAAAAATAAAGTTGTAAAATGTCTTGTTGATTTTGCAGGGAACAGGTAGAGAGGGTCTACATGGCCTCCCCATACCAACTGGCATTTGAAGAGGGCTGAGCCCCCTATTTATCAAAGTTTTTCCCCTCCCAGCTCTCTACATAATTGCATGAAACCCCAATTCATCTCATTTTTCATTTCATACTTTGGGGACCAGATTTGGACAACAGAAATGAGAACTCGGAACAGTTTAGGGTGGAAAATTTTTGTAGAACAATACTGAAAATAAAGTTTGGCAAGCATATTCGAAGGGAGGAACGCAAAACAAAGTTTTTTCCAGCAGAACAACACACAAAACGCTTAATTTTTCTTCTATTTCTTACTCTCCTATATTCTTTTGATGGAGTCTCATTCATCATCTTGGGGAGGGTATGATTATAGAAATCATGGTGGAAGAAGTGGTGAAGGGAGAGGAGATGGTAAAAAAATAACAGAAATTTCGCATTGATTCCCCCTCTATGGAAGTGTGTCACAGAAAGATAGAGAAAAAGGTGGAAACTACTTATGGAATTGCATAAGTGCAAAGAAAATTTTGGATTCATACTCAAGGGGTAAAGCCTTTTGCTTTGGATTCATACTCAAGGGGTAAAGCCTTTTGCTTTGGATTCCTAACAATGGGGTTGAGTTTTGTAATCTATCACACAAAATATTGAGGCACAATTTCAAAAGGAAAATAACGATTCACAGTTAGCCATGTAAGAAAGGAGGGCAGCAAGCATGTTCTCGTAGGTTTAAGAAAGGGGCAAAAAGCATGTTCTCATAGGTTAAAAAAGGAGCAACAAGTTCCCTCAACAGTTGAGGAAGCCTAGAAGAGATTGAACACCACACTCTTGGAAAGAATGTTTGATTGTGGCAAGAGGAAAGAAATAGATAGTGGATTTTCCCCTTCCATACATGCATGTGGTATTCCCTTTATAGATTATTCTGTCTCTATATTGGCAAGTCATGTTTAGAGTGATGAATGAAGCACCCATGGGTTACAAGAGACAAAATTTGAAAAATTATGCACCGCCATTCTACAGAAGGAGAATTTGATGTTGACTAATACAACAAACCAGCCTCAATAAATTTGATAGTATGTCTCCTTTAGACCCATAACTTCTTGAGAGCAATAAATGCTTCAAATGAGGAGAAGAGCATTGAATGCATGGTTTAGACTTACAAAAGTATTTGAGATTTCAAATCATGGCTACAATATATGAATATGGATACTAATGCTATACAACAAAAATGTGTACCTAAAAAAATCCCATACAACCAGATGTAGATGTCTACATCTCACAAAATGAAAAACATGTGAATTTTCCAAAATGCTACAAAATTTAAAAATAAGTAGACAAAATTAAAGATGTGCTTATACAAAGTTTATGCCATAAATACCTATTAAATCAAGATTGTTGAGGCCTTTTTTTTTATTTTTTTAACAATTATTTTAGGGGAGATTTTCCCTGAATTTGTATAGGGCATATTTTTGGCTGTACCTTTCAATATAGATACACATACAATACAATCAATAATATGTTGACCATATTGTACATGTACAATACATAAAATGTGCGGAAAAATGCATACCCAAAGCCCAAACAAGGTTTTATGGTGGCTATGCTTCAATCATCAAGCAAGTTATCACGGACAATGCAAGGTCATGCAAAGAAATTGATGCAATCATTGAGAAGGTATGACCATATGTTTGGGACACCATGTGCAGTTCATAGTTTGAAGTTTGAATCTTGCTTTAAAAGATATTATTGTTGAAGTTTCACAAACAAAAAAACATGTGATGAAGCAAAAGAAATATATTTTCTTATTATGAAGGACCAACATGCTTAAACAATGTGTAGACAATTTCCTAAGCTCCAACTTCTTAAGATTGGAGAAAATGGATTTACATCACACCATGTCTTGATTCGCTTCTGCAACACTGGGGTTGCTTTGTCTTTTATGGCAGTTTTTCCCAAGTGGCAAACACAGAGATCTCCCAACACTGAAATAGCAATGCACATCGGAACTATCATTCTCGTTAAGGCTTGTTGGGGTTATATTGAGTTGTTTCTTTCCATGTTGAAGCCATAGTTGATATGATACAAACTTTGTGATATGGATATTCCTATGTTGGGAGACATTTATGAGCATATTGATTGTATGTTCAAAAGAATTCAACAGATTCTTGAAGAGTGGGACCCTCTCTTCTATGACACCCATTAAGGGGATAATTATCAATAGATGGGACATATAACATACCCATTTGCATTATTTTGGAATGAAAGGAAAGATCCAAACAAAGACAAGGAAATGGTCGATGGATTCAAAGCAACAGTTTCTATCATTTGTCCTGAACCAAGGGAGCTCTAAAGAACTAATCTACTACATTTATCACAAGGAGTAATGCATTTGAAAATGTAAATGTACTCATTGATATGAGTACTATGAAGCTTATTGCATGTTAATCATATTTTGGTTTTGAAAATCTAAAATTGCAGACACTTGCACCTCAAGTTTTTCCACAAGTTCCCAACTTCTCAGTAGCAAAAAGATCATTTGTACTGCTATTTGGAGCATGTGCCTGAGGAGGAGCGTTCTCAACATGTCATTTTCAGAACTTTCACAAGAACCAATATTCATTTAATTTATATCTCCATGTCCCCAATTATTCAAATTAATCAAGGTTTCAAATCATCCTCCCTTGAGGACTTTTCCAGATATATTCACTTCTAGCTTTTACACTCTGATTAGGACTGCTCTTACATGCTATATTACCAGAGTCCCTTTTATTCTGCTACTTGCTGAAAAGCTATAATTTGAAGTTTGAACTCGAGTCTCACAACTCAATTTAGAAGAATCCTTTTGCATTGATATGATGCTTTGAGTATCAATTTGTTTGCTAAACTACCAACTGTAGCATTGAAAAGAATATGCTTCTTCTATCAAAATGCAGATCTGAACTCTATTGTTGGTACCCAATATTGATTTTCTCAAAAATATGTTCTTATGCCATCATCATACTTCTCAAAGCATGCTCGAACAACATGTTCATTTTTTTAAATATAGGACTACTTGACAATATAGTGAATTTGAAGCATGCATGTACACAGAAATAGTTTACCTAGTTAAAATATTCCTTTTCTACTCATGTGGACATAGCCATGCAACCAACTATTACTGGTATGCACATTGAACATGTAAGCTTTAGCACTTGGGTCATAAATAAACTATGTGACATGCATAGCTCTATGCATTAATTTTCCACAGTTATCAGACATATCATAAACATGAAGACCCTTAAGATACATCAGATATGATCCACGATTTTTTTGTTCAGGCTCAGTGGACCTATCATCTAGGAGAGGATAACATGGTTCTTTTCCTTGGGAGACCTTCCATATTCCATCTCATCAATGATCATTTTGGCATGCCATTCATGTTCAAAGATACAATTGTGTTCATTTCTTCCAACAACATCTAGGGTCCTATCAAACTTTCTACTAGTCATTTGGCCAACTGATCGTTTTTCAAAAGCATCAAAAATAGAACCTTGAGATGTACTCCCTTCCCATCAAATTTCCTGTTGTATTGATCCACTTGAGTTTTTCTGACATTTGTGTTGTTTTATTTGAATGCCTATTCCATAGTTAATCAAGAAGCTATCAAGTTAATCATTCCTAAGATCTCCAACATGGTTCTTAGGATATTATATCCCTGTATATCAAATTACTTCATATGTAGATAGCTACATTTTTTTGTCTAAGGGTTACTGTGCAATACCATTGTATTTTAGGGTTTTGTATTTGAAGAAAATTTTGACTTACTCTTCTTTCAAAACTTAATGCTAAAATTATCCTCTCTGTTGCAATATCCCTTCAATTTCCTCATGTGAAATACCCTTTGTTTCAGGCATAACAATCATTACAAAGCATTTTGACTGATACAGCCCCAACAACGAAAAATGAAATGAAAGTGTTAATGATTACCTTCATGTTGAAAAAAATTTGTGCCAAAATTGAATTAGAAACCCAATTTGAAGTTACAACCAAGATTCCACCAATACCCTTGTACCATAGAGGATAGAACTCAGAGTTGATTACCTAAGAGTAAGAAATTTTTCCCATTCTAGAGGTGAAATAAATAATGTTTAGTTCCAACTCAAGAATAGCTGCCTAACCATACTGGCTTGGGAATCCTCAGTGAACCATTTTGGCATGCCATTCATGTTCAAAGATACAATTGTGTTCATTTCTTCCAACAACATCTAGATTTCTATCACAATTTCTACTAGTCATTTGGCTAAATGTTCGTTTTTCAAAGGCATCAAAAACAGAACCTTGAGATTTACTTTCTTTCCATCAAATTTCCAGTTGTATTCATCTACTTGAGTTTTTGTTGATCTCTGTGTAGTTTTCTTTAAATGCCTATCCCACAGTTCATCAAGCAATTATCAAGTTAATCATTCCTAAGATCTCCAACATGGTTCTTAGGATATTTATATCCCTGTACATCAAATTACTTCATATGTATATAGCTACATTTTTTTTTCTAAGGTATACTGTGCAATAGCATTGTCTTTCAGGGTTTTTTATTTGAAGAAAATTTCAAGTTATCCTTCTTTCAAAACTTAATGCTAAAATTTTCCACTCTGCTGCAATATCCCTTCAATTTCCTCATGTGAAATACCCTTTGTTTCAAGCATAACAATCATTACAAAGAACTTTCACTGATATATCCCCAACAACTAAGAATAAAATGAGGTTACATTCATATTGAAAGATGTTTGTGCCAAAAATGAATTAGAAACCCAATTTGAATTTGAAACCAAGCTTCCACTAGTGCCCTTGTACCTTAGAGGATAGAACTCAGAATTGATGACCCAAGAAAGTGTTCCTATCCTAGAGGTGAAGTAAACAATGTTCAGTTCCAACTCAAGAATAGCTACCTAACCAGACTAGCTTGGGAATCCTCAGTGAACCATTTTGGCATGCCATTCATGTTCAAAGATACAATTGTGTTCATTCTTCCAACAACATATAGGGTTCTATCACAATTTATACTAGTCATTTCAATTTTCGCTAACTGATCGTTTTTCAAAGGCATCAAAAATACCTTGAAATGTACTCCCTTTCCATCAAATTTCCAGTTGTATTCATCCACTTGATTTTTTGCTAATCTATGTCTAGTTTTCTTTAAATTCCTATCTCACTATTCATCAGGCAACTATCAAGTTAATCATTCCTAAGATCTCCAACATGGTTCTTAGGATATTATATCCCTGTACATCAAATTACTTCATATGTAGATAGCTACATTTTTTTGTCAAAGGGCTACTGTGCAATACCATTGTCTTCTAGGGTTTTTTATTTGAATAAAATTTCAAGTTATCCTCCTCTCAAAACTTAATGCTAAAATTATCCTCTCTGTTGAAATATCCCTTCAATTTCCTCATGTGAAATACCCTTTGTTTCAGGCATAACAATAATTACAAAGCACTTTCACTGATATAGCCCCAACAACTAATAATGAAATGAAAGTGATAATGATTGCATTCATATTGAAAAATGTTTGTGCCAAAATTGAATTAGAAACCCAATTTGAATTTGAAACCAAGCTTCCACTATTACCCTTGTACCTTAGAGGATAGAACTCAGAGTTGACGACCCAAGAAAGTGTTCCCATTCTAGAGGTTAAATAAATAATGTTCAATTCCAACTCAAGCATAACGACCTAACCATACTGGCTTGGGAATCCTCAATGAACCATTACCGAGACTCATCCCCATGAGCATGCCTCACTACTGAATTTGACAGTAAACAATATTTTGTAACCAAACAGTTTCCTCTAGATGAACGATATCCACATCAAAGGCCATCTTTTATACATCTCATACAATCTCATGCTCTACTTGTAGAAATATTTTGTGGACATTTGTAACCTAAAAATTGTTGGGTTGCTTTCTTGCTTATCAAAGCATTTAAACTAGAGTTATTAAAGACAGCATGTGGCTTGCCAAACCATGCTCCCACACCGACCACTGGGCATCCACTTCACCATATCTCAATGATTATTAATTTCCAACTCCTACAAAAAATTGTTTCCAGTGCACCAACCTTTATACTAACAACAATATAATGATTCCCAAGGACAAAACAACCACAAACATCATAACCTACTTTCATTGTAGAGGGGCAATAATAGTACCCTCTATGGCATAGAAATATTCTTGGGTATCATGAAAACTTAATATATCAAATGTGTCTATCAATACCCTCAAATATCTAACAAAAACATGCACAACAGTGATTCAAAGCCTGTGAAAATTTGAGGGTTAACATTTCGCACCTTCACAAATCTCATCCTTATCATTTTGTGCTTTTATCAGTCCTTTTGTCAGAGGTAATTTTGTGACTAATAACTTCGTTGTCACCATCAATGAAAACTCTATTCCCACATACTACATCCTTATTTTCTTCTGCAGTAGCCACTTTACTTTTAGTTCTACTCTTCTTGCAAACACACTTCCTAGGAATTAATATAAGTGGAGGGTAAGGTGCCTCTGTGGTTAGATGGCCCAATAGGCTCTTAACATCATACTACATATGAATGGATAGTGATATATCATGGTCAGGAATAATTGATCCATTTGGTGGACACTAACAAACTACGTAGAGATTGATCATATGTCTGCATAGCCATTGATGGTCTAGCCACTTGACAATTGTGAAAAACCATACCAGCCTTAATAACATGTCTACAGAAATTTCCCGATATACACCATGAGAAATCAAAAATGGAAAACTCTATGCTAGGATTCCACACATTATGTGTCTATGAATGATCACTTTGGCTAACCACCTTAGCTAACTTAAGATATTTGTCACTCAAAGTAACATCACCGTTAGAAATGTGCAGTGCCCTATGCCATGTAATGGAAGAAAGTTATCCATCTTTCATATATCCACATAAGTCATCTTCCTCTGACAAGTGGTCAAACCAATAATATGAATACACCTCAGTAGTCAGTTTGTGCACCTACCAGTCAGTCTGTTAACATGCACCTGTGCCTGTTTCCTGATCTTTCACTTTATTGAGTATATTTTTGTCCCTTCTCTCTTTACTTACTCCAACCTCAGAAAAAGTAAATGGACAACTTCTATGCCATTGGGCTTACTATTAAAAATTTTTGAGGCTCTTCCCACCAGTGATGCAACATTTTCTTCAGGACCTATAAGAGCTAGATTTAGAAGGACATCAGGCAATCGAGATAATGATGGTGAAAGGTTTGGATGTGATTCACCCTACCTAGTAGCATCTTGATTCCTTGTCATATCACATAAAACATTAGAACTGAATGATGAGGTATTTTTTTGTGACTCCCTGAATCAATTAAGATTAATTTTTCAATCTGATTTTCTGAGAGCTATATAGTGTAAACCCAAACTAAATGAGAAAAGGATAGCCATGCGTATTTTGTATATCATCCCTAAGCCTCACTTACCCAAATTTTGATCTATACAATAGCTCTACACACTCAAGCAACAATTTAATTATTCCCATTGTATAAGAAACATCCCCTGTCTTGGTGTTAAAATCCTTTACTGTCATTAGGAGTACTTTAATCAGTTAAGAAAACCAAACTATATGGTACAAATGAGCTAATAGACTAGTAATTTTAAGGGGAACTTTTTCTCCCTCTTCTTGTTGTGTTAACTTCTATGTTTCCTCATGTTCATTGTTTACATCATCCCCGGGAGCTGGAATTGCTTTCATTTTATTTAAATATTTAGTTGGTTCCTCTAACATCAGGCCAGGACTTTGAAACTTCCTTGGCACTAATTTTATATGCTTAGGATTTTCATTACGAGAAGATGACCTCCCACTTAAAAATTCCACTAATGTCCTAAGTAGTTGCTCATAATTCATTTTCACTTCTAGATATTTTGAGGTTCTACACACTCCCATGCCTTTGCATATGTTATGAAGGGATTCTAGTGTTGGAAAGTGTAACTAGGTTCGGTCTTCATAATGACTAGTAATTATGAATTTATAAAGATAAAGATAATAAAATGTATTTTATAAAGCTTGCTTCATGGGTTTCATGCGCAAGGAGTTTTTATTATAGGTAAAAGACCTCTTCTTGATGTCTTTGGGGATTTGTCATCTTTTAATAAATGTATAATTTAGATTCATGTAAATGAAGGATTGTTACATTTAGAAAATGTCTAAAAATTCCTCCAAGACCTTGGCATAGTTATCCTCCTTGATGTCAGCCTCAAGATGCACTATTAGTCATGTCGGCTCATAGAAATAAGTCACAACGGTTCACTAGAAAAGGTCAGCTAATAAATAGAGTTGAACCACTATAAACAGGTGCCTAGGCACCTCTCATTACAGCAGAAAAGAATCTCACATATCTCTGAGATTCTTGAGCTAAATTGCAGGAAGGAAGTTCGGATCAACTCTGAGATTGCAGTGTGATATTGAGGTCCAGTTTGGGTGAAAAAAGCAAGGAAATTTCAATGAAGAAGGGCTAACATGCTTCAGTTTTGAATCTACTTACCAACCACTATAAATAGGTGCCTAGGCACCTCACATTACAGGAAAAAATAATCTCGCATATCTCTGAGATTCTTGGGCTAAATGGATCAATTATGCAAATCGAATATGAAATTGCAGTGCAAGCTTGAGGTCTAGTTTGGGTGCAAAAATAAAGGGCATTTCAGTGAAGAAGGGCTAACATACTTCAGTCTTGAATCTACTTACCTCTGAAGGACCTATAATACGAAACAGTATCTGAAGATAAGGAAGGACACCTCTGCAATAAGGATCACAATGTGTAAGTCTAAATGCAATAAAAAAAAGTGTTAAGGGTCACATAGCGAAAAAGAAGACAACATAACAGTCCTTGAAGGGTCTACCATATTCAGACTAAGTGTGTACTCTTACCTCTACAATCATAGTAGAGGCCGAAGGTTGTTTCAGGTGTGTATTAGTTTTGTCTAAGGAATATAGAGACTAAGATTCTCTAAGTAATAGTGCCAGACAGTGCAGGGAAGAAATTTCAGAAGTATGAAGGCCGAGGAGAGAAAAAGACAGTGACAATGTCTTGGATCCATACTAAGGTCAAGATTCTATGTCATGGTAATGGTAGTTGTCAATTGAAGATCTAGAAGAAGAAGTATGTTCGAGTTTTCCTTTCCAAGAGGGAGAGGTTTTGGCACTGTCTTGAAGAGCCAAAATTCTGTGTCTCTTGTGTTTTGATAATTGATTTGATAAAATACATAATAAGCTAAAGAAGATAAGATCTAAGTAATAGAAGCATAACAAGTATAACACAAGCAGTTATCAAGTAAGAGAATTGAATTAAACTATGCCCTACCAAATTCTCAACATCTAGTTCTCCAACTTCTCCAACTTTCTTTCATTCTCCTGAACACATCTCAAATGTCTTGGCACAATCTTGCTACTCCATTTCAAATAATATATACTATTTCACCTGACAAAAATGTCCCAAGGCTTATTAACAAAACTCCCACATTGGGAATAACAAGCGTGAACTGATTTGGCCTCATATCTACTAGATGAATTTGGTGAAATATGTTTAGTGCTAGCTCACAATATCCACTATGATCATATCTTGAAATCATTATATTCCATGAAAGCAAGTTTCTTATAGCCATTTTTCAAGCACTAAGTGTTTATACTATACACCTAGACATTTCCCATACATGGAAAGAAGTTCATTCCCTATTGAAATTTCTTATTCACATCCCAACTTGATGAGCAGAGAATGAACCCTCTTGCCATTCTCTAATTCCCCTTATGAGGTGAAAGTGCAAAGAATGGAAACAAATGTGATCAAATCCAATTCCACCCCTCCCTGTTGCGCTCAAATAAACAATTGCAAGGAAAATTCACTGTACCCCTCTTAAGCATAACTTGCTTGCCTTGTTTGGCATTTGCACCACAAGAAAACATCCAAAGAACACTTAGGAATGTGAATCTATCTGGATTATGCTCCATCTAGCCAAAAATATTTAATACCTTGATAGCATACCCTATTCGGCTCCCTGGTCAAATCCTAAGCTTGAACAAACGATAAGATGCTTGTGAAAGTTAATCTATTGGGTTTCATGCCTGCCAATTTCATTTAAAAAAAAAAACACTCTCCTTACACTGCTCACTCTATGCATAACCTGCAAGCATTATATTCTAAGAAACCACATCTCTTTTAGGCATTTCATCAAACAGTTTCCATGCATATGTTAAAATACCACAATTTTCATACATGTTGATAAGATTATTCCTCACAAACATGTCTGAATGAAACCCAATTTTAATTATGTAAGAATGGACCTGACAGGATCTCAAGCGAGAAGTGCATTTAATATTTTGGGAAATCAATTCAATGCTTTCACTAGTGCAAAGGAGGATCTGGTCTCAAATAGGGTGTTTACAATAAGAACAATAATTTATGGATGCTAAACTCATTATCTCCTCTAAAAATGATGAATATTTGTGGCAATGCATGATTATTGAATTATCTATAGTTTTGGATCGTGAGATCTTCATTCTAGGCTATCATTCTCACAAAATAACTCGTCGTAGTTGTAAGATCATTTATGATACATGGACAATATCTCTTGTTTGTAAGGCATTCATGATGAGCCCTAGAAGGAACATTTCTTGCCCAAACCCACATAAATGTTCAAAATTCAGAGAATATATACATACATTTTTTTCTTCTTGAGGACGCACATAGCCCGTGCTTTGATAGTGTTCTGAGAAGGGTCAGTGAGCTGCTCTTTGTATTTGCAGAGCTCTATGTCCAGTTTCTTGATACTTTGGTTAATCACATCACCTCTCTTGTTCATCTAACCTCACCAAAAAATAAATTACACAGTACATTACATCACAACTACTTGGTCTAATCATCCATGAAAACTACATTAAACAAATAATAATTACTTAAATACTTACCTTCTCATAGACCTCCTCCACAGATGGAGGAGGAGGGAATCCTCCTTGAAACTGAATAATCCCTCCATAATATTTTCTCGTTGAAGTCTCATCGCTTCAATATTTTCCTGAGTTTAACTCTCCAATGCACTATTTGTATCGATGAGAGATTTTTTGGCTCCCTCCTCCACTATCTGTATAGATGATAGAGTTTTTGGCTCCCTCCTCCAGCTATGATTTACTGTGTTGTTAAAAAAATGTTATCCCTATCTGGTTTTCCCACCCATACTTGGCCATACCTTGTCAAAATTTAAGTGGAGTGGGAAAATTAAATTCAAATGTGTTAAAATTTAAGTGTTTAGCCATACCCTCTTAAAATGTGGTGGAGTGGGAAATGACTCAAAAGCATTTTAATTACCAGTTAAAAACTTTTTCCATAATGTAAAAAAAATTATTTGAATATATGAAATATTTTAATTTGTTTAAAGTTATTTAAATATTATAAATATTTGAATATTTTTTAAAAGAAAGGTAGAAATAATGTTTAATTTGTAATTCATTTTGTCTTCTTCATTTTTTTTTTATTCTTTTCATTGTATATCACCAGTATATATGTAGCTTTACTTTCAGATTTACTAAGTGTTTATAGGGATCAAATATCTTTTCACTCTAAAACAGTTTTGTACCTTAAGATATTTCTTCCCTTCCTCTTAGTGCTTGGTAGATCCAAATTTAAGATGGATCTAGATTGGTTTTATTATCAATTTATGTTTTTTTTTTTTCAATATATATATATCAAACATTACAACATCTCTACCATGAGAGAGGAATTCAACTATGGAGAAACCTTAGAGGCTCATGGAAAAAATGCAAGCGGAGAGAGGGATATGGAGTTTAAGACTAGAACAAGGTATAGTTTTGACAAAGAGTGAATCGTTTGTGGACAATGTGAGGGTCTGATATCCTTGTCAAAATACAAAATAAGTATGATAACCATGTGTTCTTATCCACGTGGTGGTTTTTCAAGGGTTTCAAAACTCTTCTTGGTGTTCTATGGCTTCGAATTGGTTTCCCTTTCATCCCAAAGATCAGAGGAAGACATACAATGTGTTATGACTTTCTTGGGGTTTTCAAAATTTTCATAAGTTACAACTTTATCCGATTTGTTTTCTTTATTTTCTTTCATCTCAAGTGTCATTGGCCTCGCCCTCCCTGGGAAAACTATTAAAGGGGAGCCTTGCCCCGGTGACGGTGGAAGGTAGAATTGATGTTGAGAATGGTGTTGGGGTTTTCGAGGAGAAACCCTCTTGTAAAGAAGAATAAGTTGGATGGTTGAGGGTGTCAGTTGGATGTATATAGATTAGGAATTGTTGTGTGATTTTAAGGAATTGTTTACTATAGTGGAAAATAGTGACATAGCAATCATATGTTAAATGAGCTCTCCTTGGAAGGCTTTAGCAAGATATGGTGTAAGGCTTGACACAAGATTACTTATAAATTGCGATGACATGACTATGCATATTTGGAATACATGAGGCTTTTGCATGTTGGTGTCTCCATCCTATACAAATCATATTTTGGCCAAGTTTGAATATAGTGATTATTGGGTAGTTTTAGTCATTTGTTTTCTCCCAAGCTTTAGGGGAAATCTAAGCATGACATCTTGTTATCATGACTTCTTTGATGTTTATCTTATGATTCTTCTTGCATTGCACCTATAGAATAGGTAATCCAAGATAAAATTCCTTAAACTATCCATAAATGTTGAGTAACCAGCTCCAAAAATAGAAGAAAAGAGATATCAACACCTTATAAATAAGCCACTTCGAGGGGGAAACCTCCAATACATTACATAAATGAAAAATTCTTGGCTGATACAATTTAAAAAACCTCCTTTCTATATATAGGAGTCCATGTGGCCATAATGTAATCCTAGTGGGCCACAATGTAATCCTAGCCGACCTAACAATAATAATTTAGGGGCACAATAATAACAAAATGGGGGGTTACAAGGGTACAATAATAACAATAAGGGGGTTACACTAACAACAATAAGGGACTATACTAGTAATATAGGGACCTAACATGCCCCTCTCCTTCAAAAAAGTGTTGTCCTCAAAGCTTGAGTAGCTCTGGGTGCTTCTGTATAAAATTCTCATCCTCCCATGTAGAATCTTCAGTGGGTAAGTTCTTCCACTTGATGAGATACTATGAAATTGATCGATTCCGTAGTTGTCGAGTTCTTGTTTCCGTGACCGCTTCAGGTTCCAATATGATTTTTCCTTCCTCATCAAGTTCTGGCAATATTGATTGAACTGGAAGACTTTCACCTATAACCTTCTTAAGCATGAAACATGGAAAACTGGATGTACTCGCGAAGAAGCAGGAAGCTCCAATTTGTATGCCATAGTACCAATCTTTTGCAACACCTTGTAAGGACCATAGTACTTTGGTGATAATTTATTATCCTTCTTAACTTGCTTGAGGGACATTTGTTTGTATGGTTGTAGCCGTAAAAATACCCAATCTCCTACATCAAAACTTCTCTCGCTGCGATGTTGATCTGCTTGTTGTTTCATTCGATTTTGTGCCAAATTCAGGTTGTCCTTTAAGAGTTGGAGAACTTCTTGTCGATGCTCGATGTGATCTTCCACTACTTGAACCTTCGAATTTTCTCTTAAAGATGATGTGATGGATGGTGGATGATATCCATAAAGTGCCATAAATGGGGTCATTTTTGCTGCAGTATGGAAGGAAGTGTTATACCACCATTCAGCAAGAGGTAACCACTTAACCCATTGTGTTTGTTTATCAGATACAAAACAACAAAGATATCCTTCCAAACATTTATTTACTATCTCAGTTTGACCATCAGATTGAGGATGATAAGATGAGCTATGAGCTAATTGAGTAACCAAACAAGAAAATAACTTTGTCTAAAAATTTCCAGTAAAAATGGGATCTCTGTCGCTCACAATAACCCTTGGGCTTCCATGTAGCTTTTGAATTCTGTCCATAAATGTAGTAGCAACCGTACTTGCTTTAAATGGATGAGATAATGCACAAAAGTGTGCATACTTGGTAATTCTATCAACTACCACCATGATGACACTCTTTCCTTCTGACTTAGGTAAACCTGTGATAAAATCCATTGAAATCTCCTCCCAACATTGACTTGGAATGGATAAAGGTTGTAGAAGACCCGGGGTCTTAATTGTCTCAAATTTATTCTGCTGGCAAACCAAACATTCCGCCACAAAATTTTGAATATCAGATTTAAGGCCATCCCCAAAAAATTATTTCTTCACCCTGTGGTAAGTTTTTAAAAATCCTGAGTGTCCTCCTAAAGGAGAAGTGTGCAATTCCAGAAGAATCTTTTGTTTTAGTTGGGAATTCTTACAAAGATATAAGCGATCTTTGTACCATAAGGAATCATTTTTCCAACTAAATGTATCAGATGTACTAGGATCTTGCTGCAACTTTTGAATGAGTGTCCATACATCTTTGTCATTCTTCCATTCATCTCTTGCTTCGGTTATCCAATCTGGTTGGATAATAGAAATGACACAAAGCAATGCTTCCACCTCTTCATTCTTTCTTGAGAGTGCATCTGCAACAACATTAAGCTTTCCTTTTTTGTATATTATTTGAAAGTCATAACTCAACATATTTGTGACCTGTTTTTGTTGCTCTTCTGAAGATAGTCTTTGTTCCAAAAAGTGTTTAAGACTATCATGATCAGTTTTTACCTTGAAGTGTCTTCCCATTAGGTAAGTTCTCCATTTCTTTAGTGCATGCAATATTGCTAACATTTCCTTCTCATAAATAGGTTTCTGTAAATACTTTCCTTTGATTGGACGACTTTCAAAAGCAATGGGTCTTCCTTCCCGCATTAAAACTGCACCAATTCCATTTCCTGAGGCATCACATTCCACAATAAAGGTTTTTGTGAAGTCTGGTGTAGCTAAGACCGGTGCTAGGCACATTGCCTCTTTAAGACGTTCAAAGGCCTTAGTTGCTTCAGGAGTCCATGAAAATGCATATTTCTTCAATAATTTTGTTAGAGGTGCTGCTATTCTCCCATAATTCTTAACAAACTTGCGATAATACCCTGTTAACCTGAGAAATCCTCGCAACTGCTTTATGGTTGTCGGGACTTTCCATTCCTTAATGGATTTCATTTTGTTAGGGTCTACTTTAACACCCTCGTGAGATACAATATGACCCAGATATTCCACCTCTTGTACTCCAAAGAAACATTTGGATGTTTTTGCATATAATTGTTTCTCCTGCAATAGTTTGAGCACCATGTCAACATGTTCAACATGATCCTTCCAAGACCTGCTATAGATTAGTATATCATCAAAAAATACTAGCACAAATTTTCTAAGGAAGGGTTTGAAAATGGAATTCATCAACCCTTGAAATGTAGAAGGTGCATTGGTAAGGCTAAAAGGCATGACCAAAAATTCATAATGACCCTCATGAGTTTGAAATGTTGTTTTTGGAATATCTTCAGTCTTCATTCTAATTTGATGATATCCCGAACGAAGATCCAACTTGGTAAAATAAATTGCTCCATGTAATTCATCCAATAATTCATCAATCACAGGAATGGGAAATTTGTCTTTAATGGTGAGCTTATTGAGCTCCCTATAATCTGGACACATTCGCCATGATCCATCCTTCTTTTGTACCAATACTACAGGAGCGGAGAAAGAACTTTGACTAGGTTGAATTATACCCGCCTCTAACATTTCTGCAATCATACGTTCAATTTCGCTCTTTTGGACGTAAGGATATCTATAAGGCCTGATGTTTGGAGGAACACTTCCTGGAATTAGATGAATAGCATGATCATGATCGTGAATAGGTGGGATTCCTTGGGAGTTTCAAACACCTTGGAATGATTGTCCAAGACTTGTTGGAGATCTGCAGAAATAGATGATTTTGATGTTGGAACTTCTAGTGAGCATAATTGTTTAATTACACCTCTTTGTTCTTTCTTTAGAAGCTTTGTCATGAAATTAGAGCTTATTATCTTTCCCGGCTTCCCTACAATACCCCGTAATTCGACTTCCTTTCCTTCTGAAAAACATTTCAAGAAAATTTCTTGAAAATTAAATGCTACCTTCCCCAAAGATTGTAACCATTGTACTCCTAGTACAACATCAACACCTCCCATAGGAATGGGAAGAATTGGACTAGTCAATACATATTCCCCCATGATTAGCTTGATATTATGGCATTTTCTAGAGCAATTTATAGTTCCTCCATTTGCAACCATCACTTGACATTCTGGTGCTGGGTATAGGAAACAATTTAATTCCTTGGCTACCTTACAATGAATAAAATTATGGGTGCTACCCGAATCAATCAACACTATTACCTTTTTCTTCTTGATTTGTCCTTTTATCTTGAGAGTTTGAGGAGTGGTAATTCCTGCCAGTGCATTACACGATATGGTCGGATTCATTTCTTCCTCTTCTGGGGTTGGTTCCTGGTGTATATCCTCTTCTTGTTCATTTTCTTCTCCCTCTTCACAATCTATGTAAAATAATTTCTTCTCAGCACACTTATGACCTTTAGTGTATTTGCTATCACAACTGTAGCAAAGCCCTTTTGCTCTTTTTTCTTCCAATTGTTGTGGTGTCAACCTTGTAGGTTGTGGAAATATAGGCATAGCAACACTTCCTTCTTTATAGAATTGAGTGGTAGGCTTCCTTGTCACCATTATTTTACATTCAACTTTTCTTGCCAACCTGAATGCCTTCTCCAATGAATCCGGTTCCAAAACACGAACTTCATGTTGGATGCTATCCTTTAAAGTGCCTATGAAGAGATCGATCCTGTGTTCCTCTGGAATATCAGTTACCCTTATATTCAATTTTTGGAAGTCCTCAATGTGCTGTCCCACTAAACCCTTTTGTTTGAGATTTATCAATTGGCTAAAGAAGGTGTTGCTCTTTGTATCCTCATAATGTGCTATCATTTCCTCCGTAAAAATTGACCAAGTGACAATTTTTTTACAGGAGTAAAGCCATCGATACCATACAAATGTATTTTGTTCTAAATGTAAAGTTGCAATGCGTACCTTTTGTGTGTTTTTCACATTATGGAGATCAAAATATTGCTCCATCCGTAGTATCCATGTTACAGGATCATTTCCATCAAACTTCCTCATATCCATTTTTGGAATATGGTGGTTCTTCCCGCCAACATTAGAGTTTATGAAATCACGATTAACATTTATTTTGTTCTCATCATGAGGTTTTTCTACTATCTTTTCACCATTAGGAAAAATTTCTTGTATCAACTTTGTCAAAACCTTCGATGTCTGCTTTGAGATCATTCTTCATGTTTTCCATGTTGTCTTTCATGTCATCCATCTTAGCTTCCATGCCAGCTTCCATGCCATCCATCTTAGCTTCCACGTCATCCATCTTAGCTTCCATGCCTTTCTTCAAACCGTCCATCGTCACTTCCACGCCTTTCTTTAAAACTTCCATTTCATTTTTTGTTGCTCTTTGCGAGAGTGAAATTTGTTGCACTTGCTCTTGTAATTTTGATAGATCATGTTGCAATTCTTCATCTTCATGAGTCATAGTAGAGCCTTCTGAAGGCTTAATGGGTGTTGAATTATTTTTACGGGGCATCTTTTAGAACCCAATATTGCTATATATTCTACAATATGCCCTTGGAATCAATTCAAATTGATTCTTCAAAGAAGACTTATGCAATTTGGAAAGAAAAATATACACACCTTTTTCTTGCTTTTGAGGAGCTCGATATTGAAATTGGATAATATCTATGATTGTAGCACTTCAATATTTGAATTTAAGTATCAACGTAGCCCCCTGAATTATCTTTCGAATGCCACAGGTCTGACCTGATTTGGATTTTCCAAGACAAAGTTGTGTCCAATCTCCCACAATGACCTAATTCTGGATTGGTTCAGTAGAGCGAACTTGTACGACTTGCCACGTGTCACTGTTTCGTCTTTTGTCTCTGAAATTGATATCCAAGAAACTACAGTCTGTGTACTTGCGACGAATTTTTACGGCACTCAAATCCGATGCCCAGAGAGAGAGTTATTGAACTTTTCCCATGATCACCTCTTTGAGATGAAATTCAGGAGCCTGAAAAAGCACTACCTTCCACAGATCATATCTCCAAAAATATTGCGAACCAAGCTCTGAAATTTTTTGAAAAATTTCCTCAGGATTTCAGCTTCGCACCATATGAATTTAAGATTTTGAACCTTCGTAGAAAAAAATTTATAGCGAAAATTCCACGATGTCCTGTTTAGGAGCTTGAAAAAAGACCTAACTTCCACAAATGATATCTCTGAAAAATTTACGAACTAAGCTCTGAAATTTTTAGACAAGCTTCCTCAGGATTTCAGCTTCGCACCCTAAAAATTTCAGCTTCTGAAACTTCGTAGAAAAAAAGTTATAGCGAAAATGCCACGATGACCTGTTTGGAGCAGCGAAACCCTAGAATCCAAAGCTCTGATACCAAATGTTGAGTAACCAGCTCCAAAAATAGAAGAAAAGAGATATCAACGCCTTAGAAATAAGCCACTTCGAGGGGGAAACCTCCAATACATTACATAAATAAAAAATTCTTGGATTATACAATTTACAAAACCTCCTTTCTATATATAGGAGTCCATGTGGCCATAATGTAATCCTAGTGGGCCACAATGTAATCCTAGCCGACCTAACAATAATAATTTAGGGGCACAATAATAAAAAAATGGGGGTTACAAGGGTACAATAATAACAATAAGGGGGTTACACTAATAACAATAAGGGACTATACTAGTAATATAGGGACCTAACAACAAATAAGTATTGCAATGTTTCTATGCTTCATATATACTTCGCATTGTTTTGTCATGCCTCTCAAGTATACTTCGCACTATTACAGACCTTAGAGACATACATCACATGAATTCATGCCTCAGATATTTCATAGATATATTGCTTCAAAATTCATTGTCTTTCTCTACCTTCAAACTTCACACTTTTCTCTAGAGTTTGCACCTTTCAGACTTCGCACCTTTATGTCTAAAATTTATACTATTTCTTATCCCTCTGAATTTCCTTGAGTGAGTAGAATTTTCTTCTATTTCCAACCTCCAAAAGTGAGTAAACTTTTCTTCTATTTCTAGTATCCAAGCTTGAGTAACCTTGTCTTCTATTTTAGATCAGATGTGTATGATAATCATAAGCTCCAATTGGGATGAGAGTGAAATATATATGTAGTCTTCTCCACAAGAGAATGGGTGCCACATGTAGTTGGGCCAATTTGAGGGGCGGGTAGGCCAACTTGGAATATTGGTGAAACAAATGAAAAAAAATAAAATTTTCTTCTTTTACAAGGGTCGTGAAGAACATACTCTTTTACATTTCTTTGGACTAAAACAAGCATGAAGAACATGCTAGAAAATAATAATAATTTTTCTACTTTTTTTTTACACGAAATACATTTTCATATAATAACAATTACGAAGACATGAAAAGCTACCATGGAGGTTGGGAAATAAAATGGAGTTAATCCAAAAACATCCAACAATGTATGAATTTCATGTGTATACTATTTAATTTTTTATATATGTTTTACCTATGTTTGGCAATAAGGTTGAGTTTGAACTATGTTTTCTCCTCTTAATATATCTTCTAGCCACACATGTTAAATGTATTAGTGTAATTATGTTTAGAAGCAAGCCATTCCTTAAGAACAAGGTGTATTTTTCACCAGATGCAAAAGGGAGATCCAATTGTAATATGACCTTGGTTAGCTTTGTATTAAAGGCACAAAAAGGGGGTCAAAAGAGGATGAACCTAGATATGGATAGCTTAAATATTGCACCATTCATGTAGTTAGGGACTTCTTGTGCCAATTATGAATTGTTGAAATTATCATGTTGCAATGGCTATAATAGTTTTCACAAATGATAATTACTTCTCTTGATGCAAACTTTTCCTTATTTATCCTTTAATCAACAAGTAACTATACATGAAAAACGTCAACCAATAATTCTTCAAAAAGAGCAGTAAATAGAGATCACAGTAGAAAATAAGCAAGAGAAATGGGACACCAAGATTAGGCTCACATCCAGGGAAAAACCCACAAGGGGAAAACCCAAAATTATTTACTTATGAGAGAGATATTATGTCCATCAATAGTACTTCTGAATGTTTCAATAAATCCAAAATAATCAACAATGAGATACCCAGTCAAAGTATTCACAATGAAAGAGAAATATTCCACTAATATCCAGTGAGAGGGTATGAATAAGGAGGCTGAAATATGGGCCTATAATCACTGTAAAAGTAGGTCGAAATCCTCATTGTAGTTACCACAAAATTTCGCCAATGAACTGTCAGGAATTTGGCCCTAAAACCCTTGGTCAATCATCTAGAGTATGTCACATAAAAGAATTTTCTTCTTAGTAGCTTCGACCTCAAAAGAATAAAAAAAATAGAGATTAATATTATCCTAAATATTGCATTGATTATGTTGGGCTATATCTTACACAATATTTCTAGTGTCCTTGTGGTTCCATGACACTCACAATATTGCCAATGTGTGTTGAGTGTTAACGTCTGCTAGGGGAACACAAGGGAGAACTATGTCAAAATGCATGGAAATGAATGAATAAGAGTGTGTGACAAGGAGTTACAGTAAGTTCCAGGTGTGCTAAGGAGGGAGTGCCATGGTATGCTGGGCAGCGCTAAGTCATTCTAGTGTGCTAGAGTGCAATGCTAAAGTGTTAGGGAAGCATACCAAGATGTGCAAAGTGCCAATGTGTGTTGAGTGTTAGCGACTGCCGGGGGAACACAAGGGAGAACTATGTCAAAATGCATGGAAATGAATGAATAACAGTGTGTGACAAGGAGTTTCAGTGAGTTCCAGGTGTGCTAAGGAGGGAATTCCATGGTATGCTGGGCAATGCTAAGTCATGCTAGTGTGCTAGAGTGGAATGCATCCAAGATGTACCAGGTGGCAAGGTGTGCCAACACATGATAGGAAGTGCTAGAGAGTCCTAGGGACACACAAGGGAGCACTAGGTGAAAATAATGCATGAAAATGAATGATTAAGATATTGTGAGAGGAAGTGTCAGTGACTTCCAAGTGTACTAAGGATGGAGTGACAAGGTATTCTAGGCAGTGATAATGCATGCTAGAGGCCAAGGAAACATGCCAAGATGTGTCAGGTGCTAGGGTGTGCCAATGCATGTCAAGGAGTGTTATGGAGTTCCAAGGAAAAATAAGGGAAAACTAGTTTCAAATGCATGTAAATGAATGAATAAGAGTGTTTGATAATGATTATTAGTGAGTTTAATGTATGTCAGGTAGCGCCAAGGAATTCTAAAGTGTCAAGGCGACGTGCCAAGATGTATCAAGTGCCAGGGTGTGCCAATGTGTGTTATGGAGTGTTAGGGAGTTCCATGGAAACACAAGGGATAACTAGTTCAAAATGCATGGAAATTAACAGATAAGAGTGTGTGATAGGGAGTGTCAGTGAGTTCCAAGTGTGCTAAGGAGGGAGTGATAAGGTTATATGCTAGGAAATTCCAAGGCATGCTAGAGTGCCAAGGAATATCAGGGAATGGTAAGGTGTGTTAGGGAGTTCCAAAGCGTGCCAAGGAATGCAGGGTTTGCAAACATCTGCCACATAGTGCCAAGGGATTGTTAGACGTTCCACGTGTTATGGCATGCCAAGATGTAAACTATGTTTCTTAGTTGTTTTATGGCCACGGTTGGACGTGAGCCTTGAGTTGGTAACTTGTTAAGTGGGATGAGTTAAGATTGGATATGAGTATCCTAAGATGAGCTATAATCCATTCTTAGGTGAAAAAGGCATATTCTAGTTATAGTAAATGAAACTTGGTCAAGGTTTTATAGTCGAGGCAAGACTTGTTTGGGTTCCCAAGTCTAATAAAAAATAAGGGAAGTTATGAGGACATGATAATTGAGTTCCAGGGTGTTCCAGTCAATGAAAATTTGTGCTAACACATGCCAAATAGTGTTAATGCATGTCGCGGAGTGTTGGGGAGTGTTAGGGCATCACAAGGGAGAACCAGTTCAAAGTGCATGGAAATATACAAATAAGAGTGTCTGCTAGGGAGAGTCATGAATTCCAGGTGTCCCATGTACGAAATGTGTTAGGAGAATTTCATAATAGGACTTGCAGGAGGCAAGCATACTATTGTGATAAGGGGATGGAAAAATAAGTTTTAGACAAAGGGAGACTTTCGTCTAGGCACAACACTCTTTTCTCAATGACTTGGTTGGGTTCCCAAGTCACAAAAAAAATAAGGCTATCTAGGAGGGCATGAAAACTAGGGAGTGCTAAGGTGTGTAGGGAATCCAAGGAAGTGTTAACACATGCTAGAGATTTCCAAGGCATGTTAGGAATTCCAATATGTGCTAGGTGCTAGGGTGTGGCGCCAACACATGCTAGGGAGTGACAGGTAAACAAAAGGGAGTACTAGTTTCAATTGCATGGAAATGAATGAATAAGAGTATGTGATAGGGAGTGTTGACAAGTTATACGTGTGCTAAGGAGGGAGTGACAAGGTATGCTAGGCACTTCCAAGGCATGATAGAGTGCTAGGAAAGCATGCCAATATGTGCCAAGTTCCAAGGTATGCCAATGTGTGCCAAGGAGTGTTAGGGAGTGCTAGAGAAACACAAGGGTCAATTATGTCATAATGCATGGAAATGAATGAATAAGAGTGTGTGGTAGGGAGTGTAAACAAGTTCCAAGTGTGCTAAGGAGGAGTGACAAGGCATTATTGGTAATGCTAAGAAATGCTAGAGTGCTAGGGTGGCATGCGACCAAGATGTTCCAATGCTAGCAAGGAAGTATTAATTGGAAGTGACAGGGGAACACAAGGGAGCACTACGTCAAAATGCATGGAAATGAAAAATTACGAGTTTATGATTGGAAGTTTCAATGAGTTCCAGGTGTGCTAAGGAGGGAGAAACAAGGTATGTTTGGCAGTGTTAAGGGATGCTAGAGGCCAAGGAAACATTCCAAGATGTCCTAGCTGCTAAGTGTTGAAAATGCAGCAAGATGATGGAGCTTAGTGAAATGAAGTCGCCTTCACTAAGTGGGCCCGCAGGCGATTTTTTGGCGCAAAGTCTATTTTTAGACTATGTCTATTTTTAGAAATATGGAGCATGGTCCAGGGGTTGCAGTATGTTATTCTTGGAGTATTGGTCATGTTGGTAAAAAATAGATGGGCCTCTATTTTTAGACATTTAGGTCGAAGTCTATTTTTAGACTGCCTATCCTAAAAATAGGGAAGTCAAATATTATTTACCCTTAATAATATTTGGACTCTAAACTTCAGTTTACTCTCTTGGAGCACTTCAGTTCGAGCCTTGGAAGTGGCTCCTGCATCTGACAGAGGATTTACGCTATTCCTAGGGGTTTGGTGAGCTCATGCATGGTTGACTTCAGTTAGGACTTCAGTGGCAGAAGTTTGGTGGAGTTGATGAGACAGTTGGTGGAGTTGTGTTCGGTTTAACTTAGTTGAACTAGTTGTGATTAGTTTGACTAGCTAATCAACTAGTAATGAGTGGAGTGAATTAAATATTATTTAATTCACTAATTATTAACTCATTATTCAACTCAAGAACACATCAGTTCACTACAGTGCATGGACAGTTCAGTGGAGACCAGGGAAAGAGGTAGATGAAAGGGTTGAGATAGCTATCAGTTGTGACATTAGTTGTGCATGAGATTTGCACCACACTTGGAGGAAATTTCCCATGAGGATTGCGCTGTCAAGCCAAGGAGATTCGAACCTTGGATCTCTCATTAGACCAGCCTTGATTGTGCAATAGAGGCAGGCAATTAGTGGATGTGTTTTGAACCTGTGACTTGTTCAAAACCAAGCTAGTTTGTGTGTAACTTCATGAGACAGTACTGAGTACTTGTGAGGAGTATTGTACTGATATTGTTACATGTTCTCTTCCATCTTAATATACAAAATAGCTGGGGGTTTTCAGCTATAAGCTTTCCCCATACATACTGTGTAATGTGTGTGATGTTTTGATGATTGTTTGATCGCATACCGCTTGTTTTATTTCCGCATGTGTGATGATCTGAGTGGAAGAGATTATGTGTTGCATATGAATTCGAATTGATATGTGATCAGGATAATCTCGGTGGATAATTATTCATTATTCAGGAAACTTCTACATGGTATCGGAGCTATTGGAGCAGAGATTGATCATCACAGTGATTACAAACTTATTTCGGTAGACAGAGTCTGCATGCGGGCCAGGTAGCCTCTGGATCCATCCTTTCCTTTGAAAGGTGATACATCCAGTAAATGCCCCTGTAGTTGATCTCTGTGCTAGAAATAATTTGTTCTCATAGATCAAGAGCGGTTGAGCTTTGAGTTGGAATTCGAATTTTGCAGCAGTTTGTTTTCTTGGTGCTGGAGTTGAAAATGTCTTTCAACGGTTTGCGACTCGAATATTCTCTTGAAGGCAGTTCGAATTATGTTGCATGGAAGGATCACATGGAGGCAGTATTAGAAGATAATGGACTGAAGGAGTTCATAGATACGGATGTCCAAAAGCCCACTGATCCTGCTGAAGTCGAAGCCTGGCAAAAGAAGATGGCGAAATGTCGAAGGATTCTGTTGGAGGGCATCAAGGATCATATTGTATCTAGCCTGCATGGAAAAGCTTCTCCATATTTAATGTGGAAAGCTTTTACGGATCTATTCCAGAGTAAGAGCAACCAAAGGAAGCTGGTGCTCAAAGATAAGCTCAGAAACACCAAGATGGAGAAAGGCGACAGTATCGCCAAGTACCTCACGAAGTTCACTCAATGCAGAGATGAGCTGGGAAGTGTGGGGGTGACTGTCGAAGATGAGGACATGGTCAACCTGGCTCTCCTTGGTCTTCCGAAGGCTTGGCATTCATATCAAGATAGTGTCAATGGTCGGGAGAAGTTGCCGGGATGGGAGCGCCTTTGGGCGGATCTCATGCAGGAGGAGATAAGGAGGACTACCAGGGACAGATCTTCATCAAAGGGAGATGATGAAGAAAATTGTGCTTTGGCTGCCAAAGCAAAGAAGGGGAAGGGTAAGAAAACTTCTCATTCCGGTGCAAAGGGCAAGAAACAATACATGGCGAAAGTGAAGTGTTTTCACTGCCATGATCACGGAAATTATGCCACAAATTGTCCGAAGAAGAAGAAAAACAAGCAAGCGGGAAGATCTGCAGATGGAGAGGCTTTGGCTTCGCATTTCGAGCTTGAATTTTCACTGATCGCATGCTTGGTTTCAAGTGTGATGGGATCAGTGTGGTTCTTGGACAGTGGTGCGTCATTTCACATGACGGGAGATCGAGATTTGTTCTCAGATCTGGAGGACAAATATCTGGGCGTGCACATCGAGATGGGCAATGATGGTAGATACTGTGCGACTGGTATCGGTACCATATCCTTTCAGAGGGAGTCTGGTACACCCTTCATGTTGAAGGATGTCATGCATGTACCTGGATTGAAGAAGAACTTGATCTCTGTGGCGATGTTGGAAGATAAGGGGTATGATGTGGTCTTCAGCGAAGAAAAGGCCTTCCTGCGCAGTAAGACTACCGGAGAGACCCGGAAGATAGGGGTTTGAACCAAGAACCTTTATCAGTTGCAAGTATATGGCTGCGTAGCAATGGCATGCAAGGCATGAGAAGTGGTGATCCGGGATGATGAGGGCGAACTGTGGCACAGGAGATTGGGCCACCTTCACCATGGAGCCTTGAAGATACTGCATCAAATTTCTACTGGGCTTCCTAAGGGCACTCTTGCGCAGTCAGATCAGTGCAAGGGGTGTACCTTGGGGAAGTATGTGAAAGCCACCTTTCACGAGAAGGATATTCGCGCCACGACGATCCTTGAGAGAGTTCACACAGACGTGTGTGGTCCTTTCTCAGTTTCTTCGACAGCAAAGCACACGCACTACGTGATCTTTGTTGATGATTTCTCTCGGAAGTGTTGGATCTTCTTCATGCAGAAGAAGAGCGAGACATACTCTAATTTCTATGAGTTTAAAGCACTGGTCGAGAAGGAATCGGGGAAGAAAGTGAAGGCTCTCAAGAGCGACAATGGTGGTGAATTCATCTCGGCTGAATTCAAATACTTTTTCAGCACAGAAGGGATTCGGAGAGAGCTCATCACACCCCATAACCCACAGCAGAACGGGGTGGCTGAGCGGAAGAACAGAACGATCGTGGGTGTTGCACGGGCGATGTTGCATGATCAGGGCCTACCCCTTCACTTGTGGGCTGAGGAATGCAATACAACAGTGTATGTGCAGAACCGTTGTCCTCACAAGGTTCTTGGAATGAGTACACCGGAGGAGGCTTATTCTGGTAAGAGACCTGACATTTCTCATTTGAGAATTTTTGGTTCACCTGTCTACATGCATGTGACGAAGGATGCCAGAAAGAAGCTAGATCCGACCGTTGAGGTTGGAATATTTGTGGGGTACACTGATACACCTCACAACTATCAGGTGTATTTGTCAGACAGTCGCAAGACTGTTGTGCGACGGGATATCAAGTTTCAGGAGGAGAAAGCCATGCAGTGTTCGCTTGAGAGGGAGCTACACTTGCATGCAGATGAGGAGCTGTTAGTTCCTAAGGAGGAGCTTCCGGATGTGGATCAGCCACAAGAGGAATTTCAGGAGGTGGAAGAAACCACCCATGCAGCGCCAACCATCAGAGGGCGCAAGCGCACTACAGAAGCTGAGCGACTGGCTCGAGATGCAAATAAGGTTGTAGGACCACCTACAACACAGCGCAGACAGAGGTAGTCACCAGATCGGTACACTGGATACATGGCTCTTGTGAGTCAATGTGTCGTGACGGAGCCATCCTCTTTTGAGGAAGCTGTGGAGGAACCCGCATGGGTAGATTCCATGATCGAAGAATATGATTCGATCGTCAGAAACAGTGCATGGGAGATTGTCCCAAGACCAGAAGGGAAATCAGTGGTGGGTTCGTGATGGATCTAAAAAGTGAAGCAGGCGGCTGACGGGAGTGTGGAGAAGTACAAGGCAAGATTTGTCGCCCGTGGCTTCTCACAGATCGAGGGGATCGATTATGAGGAGACCTTTGCACCTGTCGCAAGGTACTCTTCCATACGGACGATCCTTGCTCTCTCAACGCAGATGGGGTGGCACATTCATCAGATGGATGTGAAGACTGCGTTCCTCAACAGAGTCATTGAGGAGGAGGTGTACATAGAGCAGCCTGAAGGTTTCGAGATCTTCAGCAGTGAGTCGCATGTGTGCAGACTCAAGAGAGCACTGTATGGGTTGAAGCAAGCACCTCATGCTTGGTACACACGGATAGACAGTTATTTCACCGGACTTGGATTCTCCAAGAGTGAGGCGGATCCTAACCTGTACCAGATTGTGGTGGAGGGGAAGTTGCTGATCATTGTACTGTATGTAGATGATCTGATTTTTACGGGTGATGAGCTGTTGATACTTTCATGCAAGGAGGATCTTGCTAGAGAGTTCGAGATGAAGGACTTGGGCCTCCTTCATTATTTCCTGGGATTGGAGATTTGGCAGCGCAGTGGAGGACTGTTTGTTTCTCAGGGTAAGTATGCCCGGGAGATTTTGGAGAGGTTCAACATGCATGGCTGCAAGCCTGTTGACACTCCTCTTCCTGGTGGTTGGAGGAAGGAGGATGCTACTTCAGCGGAGGTAGTGGATGCCACTGTCTATCGACAGTTGGTGGGGTCGCTTATGTATCCGGTCAATACACGACCCGATATATGCTATGCAGTTAACCAGCTTTCGCAAGCTATGGTTAAGCCTACCAAGCTCTTTTGGAAGGCAGGCAAGCATGTATTGCGCTATATCAGAGGCACATCGAGATATGGTCTATGGTACAAACAGGAGGATGGAGCGAAGCTTTCTGGCTTCACTGATGCAGATTGGGCAGGGAGTCCAACGGACCGGAAGAGCACTTCTGGAGGAGTTTTCAGCATTGGGTCGATAGCAGTTTCCTGGTACAGCAGGAAGCAGAGATCCGTGGCACTCAGTTCAGCAGAGGCCGAGTACATGGCAGCAAGCTTGGCTGCATGCGAGGCTATTTGGATGAGGAAGATCCTCGTTGGATTGTTCGGGTTGCATTTGGAGCCTACAGTGATTTACTGTGATAACCAGAGTTGCATTAAACTCTTGGCTAATTCAGTATTTCATGACAGATCCAAGCACATCGACATCAGGTACCATCATATCAGAGATTGTGTTCAGCGGAGAATCATGATGCTTTCATATGTTCCCACGGAGGATCAGGATGCCGACATCTTGACGAAGGCGCCCACCAGGAGCAAGTTCGAATTCCACAGAGGCAGGATAGGGGTTGCAGATAATCCATATCTTGCTGAGAGGAAGTGTTGAAAATGCAGCAAGATGATGGAGCTTAGTGAAATGAAGTCGCCTTCACTAAGTGGGCCCGCAGGCGATTTTTTGGCGCAAAGTCTATTTTTAGACTATGTCTATTTTTAGACATATGGAGCATGGTCCAGGGGTTGCAGTATGTTATTATTGGAGTATTGGTTATGTTGGTAAAAAATATATGGACCTCTATTTTTAGACATTTAGTTCGAAGTCTATTTTTAGACTGCCTATCCTAAAAATAGGGAAGTCAAATATTATTTACCCGTAATAATATTTGGACTCTAAACTTCAGTTTACTCTCTTGGAGCACTTCAGTTCGAGCCTTGGAAGTGGCTCATGCATCTGACAGAGGAATTACGCTATTCCTAGGGTTTGGTGAGCTCATGCATGGTTGACTTTAGTTAGGACTTCAGTGGCAGAAGTTTGGTGGAGTTGATGAGACAGTTGGTGGAGTTGTGTTCGGTTTAACTTAGTTGAACTGGTTGAGATTAGTTTAACTAGCTAATCAACTAGTAATGAGTTGAGTGAATTAAATATTATTTAATTCACTAATTATTAACTCATGATTCAACTCAAGAACACATCAGTTCACTACAGTGCATGGACAGTTCAGTGGAGACCAGTGAAAGAGGTAGATAAAAGGGTTGAGATAGCTATCAGTTGTGACATCATTTGTGCATGAGATTTGCACCACACTTGGAGGAATTGCCCATGATGATTGCGCTATCAAGCCAAGGAGATTCGAACCTTGTATCTCTCATTAGACCAGCCTTGATTGCGCAATAGAGGCAGGCAATTAGTGGGTGTGTTTTGAACCTGTGACTTGTTCAAAACCAAGCTAGTTTGTGTGTAACTTCATGAGACAGTACTGAGTACTTGTGAGGAGTATTATACTGAGTTTGTTACATGTTTTCTCCATTATAATATACACAATAGCTGCAGGGTTTTCATATATAAGCTTTCCCAATACATACTGTGTAATGTGTGTGATGTTTCGATGATTGTTTGATCGCATACCGCTTGTTTTATTTCCGCATGTGTGATGATCTGAGTGGAAGAGATTATGTTTTGCATATGAATTCGAATTGATATGTGATCGGGATAATCTCGGTGGATAATTAATCATTATTCAGCAAATTTCTACAATAA